>CM060866.1:15682124-15737523 GCA_030737845.1 Acorus calamus
TCAGAAGATTTTTTTTCTCGAAAAAATGATGTTGGATTCAGAAAACGCTGTTTTGGTCGAAAAAATGAGGTTTGTGTCATTTTTGTGTCGAAAATGCGACTTGGGCCACAATATCCAGTTTGTGCCAGAAAATGTTGTTTGGTTCGAAAGTAATGTGTTTGGGTCGTGTTCAAGTCGAAAAAAGCTGTGTTGTTTGAAATGTGATGTTCAGGCACACGAAATGCTGTTTGGGTCAAAAAATTCTTTTATTGTTTGGAAAGTTCACATCTGCTCGAAAAAATGATGTTTAGGTCGTTTTTTGCATCGATGATGCGATTTGTGTTTCAAAATGATGTTCGTGTAACAAAATGTTGTTTTGATCCAAAAATTGGTATTTGGGTTGAGGTTTAGTCCAAAAATTATGTCTGCGTTGTAAAAAAAATGATGTTCGGGTCAACAAAATTCTGTCGGGGTCGAAAAACGATTTTCTGACCTGGAAAGTGCTACTTGGGTCCAAGAAAATGTTGTTCGGGTCGAAAAATGATATTTGGGTTGAAAATCGTTATTTTGGGCCGCCGCTGTTCGGGTCCGAAAATGATGCTGATAAAAGCAAAATGTTATTTGCGTCAAAATATGATATTTAGCTTGAAAACATGGTGTTTTAGTCAGAAGAAAAAAAATTGCTTTTGGGTATCTTTGGGGTCGAAAAATGTATTTTGCGTCGAAAATTGCAGTTTGGGTTGAGAAATTTTGTTTTGGTATGAAAACGATGTTTTGGGTCAAGAATTATATTTTGGACCGAAAAGTGCTGATTGGGTTGAAAAAGTACAGTTTTGGTTGTGTTTGGATCGAAAAATGCTCTTCGCTTCGAAAACTGCCTTTTGGGTTGAAGAATGCCGTTCGCCTGAAAAAGGAATGTTCTTCGCCTCGAAAAATGCTGTTTGGGTCAAAAAAATCATGCTTGGTATGAAATATACTGTTTAGGGAGAAAAATGACGTCCGGGTCGTGCTTTGATCGAAAAAATCAATTTTAGTCGAAAAAAATGAGGTTTGGGTCGACAATTGCGGATCGCGTTGGAGGAATAGGGTTCAGTTCTAAAAATTAGGTTTGCATCCATCAAATGCTTCTAGGGTAAAAATAAATGCTGTCAGGGTCCAAAAATGTGTTTTGGGTCGTGCCTGGGTCGAAAAATGCTGTTTCGGTCGAAGTATTGGAGTTTGGATCGAGTTGGGGTCGAAAAAAGTATTATGCGTTGAAAAATGCAGTTTGGGTTTGGAAATGTTTTTCGGGGTCTGAAAATGAGCTTTGCGTCGATATATAATATTTTGGTGAGATAATGCTGTCTGGGTTGAAAAAAATGTGCTGATTGGGTTGAAAAATTGCAGTTTTGGTTGTGTTTGGATCGAAAAATGCTTTCTGCTTCGAAATCTGCCTTTTGGGTTGAGGAATGTTATTCGCGTGAAAAAAATTGTTGTTCTCATCGAAAAATGGTGTTTGGGTCAAAAAAATCTTGGCTTGCTATGAAATATTCTGTTTAGGGAGAAAGATGACGTACAGGTCGTGTTTGGATCGAAAAAATCAATTTCAGTCGAAAAAAAGAAGTTTGGGTCGACAATTTCGGATCGCGCTGGCGGAATAGGGTTTGGTTCTAAAAATTTAGTTTCCATCAAACAAACGCTGCTCGGGTAAAAATAATTGCTTTCTGGGTATAAAAATGTGTTTTGGGCCGTGCCTGGGACGTAAAACGCTGCTTCGATCTAAATAACGGTGTTTGGATCCGGTTGTGGTCGAAAATTGTATTTTGCGTCGAAAAATGCAGTTTGTGTTTGGAAAATTTGTTCGGATCTGAAAATGAACATTGGGCCAGGTTTGGGTCGAAATATAATATTTGGGTGATAATATGCTGTCTGGGTTGAAAAAAAATGTTGTTTTGGTTGTGAATTGTCTTTTGGGTTTAAAAATGATTTTTGTTTAGAAAAATGGTGTTTGAGTTCAGAAAATTAGGTTAGGTAAAGTGCAGTTTGGTTAGATAAAGTGCAGTTTTGGGTCGTGTTTCGATAGAAAGATGATTTTTGTTAGACCTGTGTCATTTAGAGTCCTAATTTCGATCGAAGTCTCTAAAATTTTGATTTTTAGCTACCTAGTGGGGTTTGAGGACTCTGATTGAAGATATAACTGCATATTATGGGTCCTGGTACTTTTTAGTACTACCCATAAAATTTTCGTTTAATTCCGATAACGTTTTTGAAATTATGCAGTTTCGAATTTGTATTCGGATTTGATTTTGTTAAAATCCAAGATGATGAGGTAAAAATTCGATATTATTACGAGATGTTAAGTTTGGGGATAGCTTCCATATAGAAGTGGAATTGGATCAACTGGATTCATATATTAAAAGTTATGGGTATTTTTCCATGTATACCCCGAAGTTGAGAAAATCCAGGCAGCAGCCCTGTAAGATGTTTAGCCTAGATTTCGGAATAGCTGGAGAGGTTATTTGATCTGGGTGTAAACATGAAAGTTGTAGATAATCGTCTTATCTTTCCAATGCCACTGGAATCATGCAATTCGGAGCTATATTGAGGAAGTTATGGCCATTTAAGAGAAAGCTGTACGGGGTTTTAAGTTCGAGGACGACTTGGTCTTTCACTCCGCCTTTGCCTATTTAAAGGCCCCAAATGTTACGACCTTGGGCACTTTTTCCCCTCTTTTTGGCTCTGGTCCAGCCTTTGTGTTGTGTGTGTTTGGGTGGAGGAAGGAGAAGGAGTTGGAGCAAGAAGAGGAAGAGTTGCAAGTGAAGGAACTAGGTGAGTTGTGTATGTTGTGTTGTTGTTTCTCCTCTTCTCCTCCCATGGCTGATCCCATGGTTTCCCCTCCCCTTTGGATCAGCTCAGCCCCCCAAGTGTTTGTTGAAATGCCCCAATGAGGAAGAGAAGCCAAAGAGAGGTGGTGGTAGTGGTAGTGGTGGTCGAGATGGGCGTGGGTGTGCCGAGGGCCCCAACCTCTCCCCTTTCCCTCCCCCTCTTAGGTTTGGTAAGCTCTCCACCTTCTTTTAATTGGTTTTATGGCTTTGGGGGTTGTTGGGAGCGCATGCATGGGTGGTGTTTGTGTTTGGGTGCATGTGGGAGGCTTGGGGGAGGGCTTGAGCGGCTGGGCGCGCGGGTCTGCACGCGCGAGCGCGCGCGCGGGTGTGCGCGCAGGTGTTGTCGCGCGGGTGGAGCGCGCGGGCGCGCGCGGGTACGCGCGCGGGTCGTGCGCGCTGGTGCGGGCGCGATGGGACGCGCGGGAGCGCGCGAGCGTACGCGCAGGGGCGCGCGTGCGTACGCACAGGTTGTGCTCGCGCGGGGCGCAGGGGCCGCGCGCGGGTGCTGCCCGGGGCCCCTTTTGGGCGTGCGGAGGGTCGGCACCCTCGGGTGGGTGTCCGGGGGGCTCGGGCACGCGTGCGTGCGTGCATGCATGCGTGCATTCGAGCCCGTATGTGTGGATGTCTATGTCTTAGGCATCCCTAATTGATTTTATATGTTTGTATGTGCTTTTACTCACTACTTTTGGTACCCTTAACTTGCAGACCTCGTCGGTTGGGATGCGCGACGACCCGGGTATCGGTGAGTGGTTTGATTCCAACCCTTCTGGGAGCGCTCGATGCACGTAGTCGTGCTTCGCGCTTCCATGGGGCTTTAATTGCACCCTAATTATGCTAGATATCATGCATGCTAGGTTGTATAGCTCGTATATTGTGTAGAACCCCTATTCTACCTTATACTTGCCTATGTATTGTATAGAATATGGCATGATTTAGGTATTTTGTTTGGAATACTACCCTTATTATTATTGAACATATCTGGCATGTTTAACTTGGGTTAATAACGGGGTGTATGCGTAATAATCTCGATTTGGTACTCGAGGGTGTGGTATAGTTGTTGCACCCATCTTGTTGGGGCAAAACTATGACCAGCTTCGAGAGGGGATGAGGCATTCCCTCTCTCTCGCCCTCCCTCCTTTCGCGAACCGAGTGAGTAGATGTAGTTCCTACTTGACTCGGGTTTGTTGGAATTATTGGCATACACCTATTGTCGCGCGGATCGCGCTTAACCCTCCCCTTCGAGTTGGTGATATCCAACGCCTGCTTAAGTCGTACTTTTATGTGATTGAATGTTTATTATGCCCACGTATGCATGTTTAAGTAAGTTATCCCTGGGTAATTAATTGCATATTCTGTATATGCCTATTTGGGCCATGAGCCTTGTTTAATGAGATTAGACAAGTGTATGACCTCCTATGGGGTCATACCATGCCTTTGACACTTAGAATAAAATGTCTTCCCCGCATCTGAGTTATGCGCCCTGGAGGGAATTCATGAGAATTCGTTGCGCTTATCGGTGTTTGATAACCGGTGATGACGGATCCATAGGGAACGTATTCACGAGTGTCGAGTGTTCTTTCCTTCGTCGGCTCCGAGTAGAGACTGCCCGGGTAGTAAAGTCCGTGGAGATCTTCCAGATACTACTCATGACGCGTGTTGGTGTGCCCATACAGCTGAGGTAGCGGTCCTGGGAGACTAGTCCGGTAGAGGCCTGAACCCTGTGCACGAGGTAGTAGAGGCCACACCAGGAGAGACTACCGGAAGACGAGTGGAGTAGAACAATCGACCTCTTCCCCAAGAGCCTATGTCACCCCGAGGAGGGGGTGAGGGTGAGGGTGTGGTGGGTCGGCGTTGGTTCGATCTGCCAGTTTGTGTAATTTCCCAAGATCCTATGTCACCCGTCGGAGTGAGGGTGAGGGTATTGCTCCCAAGATCCTATGTCACCCGTCGGAGTGAGGGTGAGGGTATTGCTCCCAAGATCCTATGTCACCCATCGGGGTGAGGGTGAGGGTATTGGCGTGAGTGGGGTGGGCTCGAGTTGATACTCGACCCATCAGCTTGTATAGATGGTTTTCCCGTAGGGTTCGTGTGCGAGCATGTAATGGGTCCTCCAAATATCGTCGTATCGGGGCCCCGACGTTGAAGCTGCCCTGACAGAGGACTCCCACTTGTAGGTACTCCCGATGCATTCGGCGGATGTACTGATCATGGGAGTGTACCAGGTGAGGCTACACGAGGGTGGACCACCGGACGATATTGCGAGCATGAATTATCGTTCTCCCCTTCGCCGGATCCGTGTGGATGCTTCCTAGGTACGAGTCGCCCTGGGTGGACCCCCACCTGTAGGTACCATCGACGCTGTCGACAGTGTACTGACCGTGGCCGGCTCCAGGTAGAGGCTGCCCGGGAGAGCGCTACCGGATGACGAACGGTGTAGAACAGCAAGTTTCGTCCTTCAAGTCCCTAGGCTCACCCTGTGGGGGCTAGGGTGAGGACGAGGTATGGTTGCACCGCCGTGTGACCTTGTTATCCGTTGGAATTCTACCCATGGTTTCCTTGATAGGTGATTGCCTTAGGATCGAATGTTGGTGTTGGTGTTTGGTTTCTGACCACTCACTGAGCTTGTTGCTCACCCCTCACTTATGTTTTTCCCAAGTTGACGCTGAGTCGGATCCAAGAGAAGAGCTCCCCTGGCGCCATCCGAGTAGGAGACCCGCGTTCGCGTTGGATGTCTTGCGAGTCGGAGGCTATCAGCATTCCCTTTTCATTGTATGTATTATACTTGTGCTTGTGCACGGTATGTAGACTGTTGATGTCAGTTATTGTATATATTGGATCTCACAGGACAATTGATTGTGTACTCTAGTCTGTAATATGTTTTTGAATTACAGACTTAGTCATTTGAGCTTCCGCTTTTTGTATATATTTGATGTCAGTTACTTGTGTATTGCCTTTTCTATTGTGGAGTATTTATTTGACCTCGTGTATGGATTACTGATATCATTTATATATTTGCCACGTCTCGGGGACGGCCGCCCTGGGGCGTGACAAAAAGTTGGTATCAGAGCCATGTCCTGTCAGAGCCAATTGCTGATCCTAGTGCTGGTTCCTTAGTTGCTGAAATGCCTCCTCGGAGACGGGCGCGTGGACGTGGTCACCCTTGGGCTTCGGAGGTTTTCGAACCTACCGGAGGCGAGGAGTCTACTTGAGAGTTCTCGGCTGTTGGGCCAGGACTTGCGCAGGATGCCTCCAGCGTGGGCGCGAGCTAACACTGAGATGGCGGATCTTCTGGAGACTGAGACTAGAGCACTGGAGGCATAGACTAGAGCGTTGGCTGAGCAGGCGCGAGAGATCCAGGAGCTGCGGGCGGCCCGCGTGGCGATCCCGTAAATACCCTTAGCAGTAGGTCCACTAGTGGTGCCAGAGATACCCCATGTACCGGTTGGAGACCGTATTCTCCTCCGTTCCGTTTATCGGGGGTATACCATAGAGTTTGCGTGCGGCACCAGTTTCAAGCGTTGAGGATGTGGTGTAGTATTCATTAAGGGGTGATGTCTTCTTCTAGCCTTCCTACTCAGGATAAGGGGCCTTGCAGGGTCAGCGTTGAGACCCGGGTTAGGGTACTCCGTGTTCCTTGTTTGGTTGTCAGGATATCCTATATCGGGACCTCATGAGGCCCTCCCGAGGTTCTTTTCCCAGTCAAGGAATACCTTTGAAGCATCAATTGATGTTTGATTTTTCCTCACTTGGGAGGTGCGATTGTGGGTGGTGATGCATATGATCAGGATTGGGTGCATCCTATTGCAGCTTGGTGGGCGATCGCTTATGGACTAGGGTTCCATAGCCATATCTGGAGTCGCTTCGATATATCATCGTGCATAGTAGCTACCCGGTAGAGGCAAGAGACCTGTGAGGTGCTCCCTGGGACTATCCACGACGCTTGTTGGTGTGCCCATATAGCAGAGATAGTGGACATGGGAGGCTATCAGGTAGTGGCCACACCGGAAGAGTGCTACTGGATGACGTCGAGAGCTTGGACTCCCCGTGATGAATCTGCCCATTGAGTGCGTGATGATGGAGTTTCAATTGTTATAGTTGGGCGACCTGTTGGTGGCGGCATGTGAAGCACAGTTTGAGATACTGTCGCGTTTTGCCCCCACGTGGGTCGTAAATGAGGAGACGTGACGCTAAGCGTTCATGATGGGACTCAACCGCCATATCAGGTAGATGACGTCGCTTAGGTGTCGTCGGGAATCGACGACCTCCTATTGCGTGTCTTGCAGATTAAGTGCGGTCGAGTGGCTTACCCAGTGTGTAAGGGTCATCATGAGCGTCAGCCTTGCTCGAGGAGCAGATTTGGACTTGATCGTCCCAGGAATTATTTTTATCTCCTCTATGGGGTTGAAGATCATGTACCTCTTGCCGCGAATTGATGATCTGTTTTGACCAGCTTTGGGAGCTAGTGTCTTTCTGTTGATCGATTTTCGCGCAAGGTACCCTATTTGGAGATCCAGGAGTTGGGCATTCTTTAGTTGGCCTTTCGTGACCGTTCGGGCACTACGAATTTTGGGTACTGCTGTCGGGGTAGACGAATGCGCCAGATGCCTACAATGATCTCAAATGTTTTATTGGGCCTCCGTGGGCTGTTCTGAGGTAGCCTTCGTTGAGGATGTTGGTTGGCATGCCCTCAGGCGAAGTTGTGGATCGTTGCGTTGGAATGCATCCGTCCATCGAGATTCCTCAGTGGACGTGGGAGTGAGTTATCATGGATTTCGTTGTGGGCTCGCTAAAGTCACGTTCGGGTCACAATGCCGTCTGGGTGATCATTGACCGATTGACTAGGTCCGCACTTTACTCCCTATCCAACTGACTGAGTCTCTGGACGCTTCGACGCGGGTTTGAGCCTTCGCGATTGTTCGTCTTCATGGCACTCCAGTCGGTGCTATTTCGGGCTGAGACGCGTGGGTTACTTCGAGGTTCTGGCGTAGCCTTTGGCAGGCTTTTCGCGCGAGCCTCCCTTTTAAGTACAGCGTTTCGATACCGACGGACAGCCAGGCAATGAGGACGATTTAGGCCTTGGAGAACATGCTATTTGCCTGCATGCTCGACTTGGGGCAGTTGGATGTGGCACCACCCTTTGGGTAAGGGTCTGCCTGTGAAACAACTGCCATTCTAGCACCTAGATGAAATGGAAAAAGGCACTCTACGGGCGCGGTTTTATACCTCCCTTATGTTGGGACGATTGTGGAGCGCCAGTTAGAGGGGCTATGGTTATTTAATTGACCTCGCGGTGGCCGAGATCGTTCGTGCGTGCCTCGGCACCACCCAAAACCGTCGGAAGGGCTACGCAGGTCATCGTCGCCAGGAGCCTACCTTCGATTCGGCGACCATGTTGGCATAGGGTGTCCCAGTTTAAGGGCATCCTCTGTTTCGACGTTCGGGGCGTGATGAGTCGGCCTTCCATCGAACCGGTTTTCGTCCTTGAGTGGAGTAGGGGAGGTGGCTGTCATGAAGCCTTGCCCCGTGGCTGACTCATGCTTGTGACGTCATCCAATGTCTCATAGCTGAGACATTATGTCCACGATCCTGCTCATGTCATTTCATTCGAGCCGCTCATCCTCGAGCAGGATTTGTCGTTCGGGGAGCAGTTGATCGAGACCATGGACCAATGTGAGAAGAGGCTCCGTACCCAGACCGTTCCTTCGGTTAAAGTGCGTGGTAGCACCAGTTTGGTGTCCGGACCACTCGGGAGCCAAGAGACTCTGTGGGTGACACTTCTATGTTTGGTCTTCCCTTTGGGTTTCCTTAAATTTCGAGGACTAAATTTCCTAAGGGGGGGAGAATGTTAGACCTGTGTCATTTAGAGTCCTAATTTCGATCGAAGTCGCTAAAATTTTGATTTTTAGCTACCTAGTGGGGTTTGAGGACTCTGATTGAAGATATAACTACATATTATGGGTCCTGGTACTGTTTAGTACTGCCCATAAAATTTTCGTTTAATTCCGATAACGTTTTTGAAATTATGCAGTTTCGAATTGGTATTCGGATTTGATTTTGTTAAAATCCAAGATGATGAGGTAAAAATTCGATATTATTACGAGATGTTAAGTTTGGGGATAGCTTCCATATAGAAGTGGAATTGGATCAACTGGATTCATATATTAAAAGTTATGGGTATTTTTCCATGTATAACCCGAAGTTGATAAAATCCAGGCAGCAGCCCTGTAAGATGTTTAGCCTAGGTTTCGGAATAGCTGGAGAGGTTATTTGATCTGGGTGTAAACATCAAAGTTGTAGATAATCGTCTTATCTTTCCAATGCCACTGGAATCATGCAATTCGGAGCTATATTGAGGAAGTTATGGCCGTTTAAGTGAAGGCTGTACGGGGTTTTAAGTTCGAGGACGACTTGGTCTTTCACTCCGCCTTTGCCTATTTAAAGGCCCCAAATGTTACGACCTTGGGCACTTTTTCCCCTCTTTTTGGCTCTGGTCCAGTCTTTGTGTTGTGTGTGTTTGGGTGGAGGAAGGAGAAGGAGTTGGAGCAAGAAGAGGAAGAGTTGCAAGTGAAGGAACTAGGTGAGTTGTGTATGTTGTGTTGTTGTTTCTCCTCTTCTCCTCCCTTGGCTGATCCCATGGTTTCCCCTCCCCTTTGGATCAGCTCAGCCCCCCAAGTGTTTGTTGAAATGCCCCAATGAGGAAGAGAAGCCAAAGAGAGGTGGTGGTAGTGGTAGTGGTGGTCGAGATGGGCGTGGGTGTGCCGAGGGCCCCAACCTCTCCCCTTTCCCTCCCCCTCTTAGGTTTGGTAAGCTCTCCACCTTCTTTTAATTGGTTTTATGGCTTTGGGGGTTGTTGGGAGGGCATGCATGGGTGGTGTTTGTGTTTGGGTGCATGTGGGAGGCTTGGGGGAGGGCTTGAGCGGCTGGGCGCGCGGGTCTGCACGCGCGAGCGCGCGCGCGGGCGTGCGCGCAGGTGTTGTCGCGCGGGTGGAGCGCGCGGGCGCGCGCGGGTACGCGCGCGGGTCGTGCGCGCTGGTGCGGGCGCGCTGGGACGCGCGGGAACGCGCGAGCGTACGCGCAGGGGCGCGCGTGCGTACGCACAGGTTGTGCGCGCGCGTATCCGCGCACTGTCTGCGCGCGGAGCGCGCGTCTGCGAGCGGCATGCGCGCGCGGGGCGCTGGGGCCGCGCGCGGGTGCTGTCCGGGGCCCGTTTTGAGCGTGCGGAGGGTCGGCACCCTCAGGTGGGTGTCCGGGGGGCTCGGGCACGCGTGCGTGCGTGCATGCATGCGTGCATTCGAGCCCGTATGTGTGGATGTCTATGTCTTAGGCATCCCTAATTGATTTTATATGTTTGTATGTGCTTTTACTCACCACTTTTGGTACCCTTAACTTGCAGAACTCGTTGGTTGGGATGCGCGACGACCCGGGTATCGGTGAGTGGTTTGATTCCAACCCTTCCGGGAGCGCTCGATGCACGTAGTCGTGCTTCGCGCTTCCATGGGGCTTTAATTGCACCCTAATTATGCTAGATATCATGCATGCTAGGTTGTATAGCTCGTATATTGTGTAGAACCCCTATTCTACCTTATACTTGCCTATGTATTGTATAGAATATGGCATGATTTAGGTATTTTGTTTGAAATACTACCCTTATTATTATTGAACATATCTGGCATGTTTAACTTGGGTTAATAACGGGGTGTATGCGTAATAATCTCGATTTGGTACTCGAGGGTGTGGTATAGTTGTTGCACCCATCTTGTTGGGGCAAAACTATGACCAGCTTCGAGAGGGGATGAGGCATTCCTTCTCTCTCGCCCTCCCTCCTTTCGCGAACCGAGTGAGTAGATGTAGTTCCTACTTGACTCGGGTTTGCTTGGAATTATTGGCATACACCTATTGTCGCGCGGATCGTGCTTAACCCTCCCCTTCGAGTTGGTGATATCCAACGCCTGCTTAAGTCGTACTTTTATGTGATTGAATGTTTATTATGCCCACGTATGCATGTTTAAGTAAGTTATCCCTGGGTAATTAATTGCATATTCTGTATATGCCTATTTGGGCCATGAGCCTTGTTTAATGAGATTAGACAAGTGTATGACCTCCTATGGGGTCATACCATGCCTTTGACACTTAGAATAAAATGTCTTCCCCGCATCTGAGTTATGCGCCCTGGAGGGAATTCATGAGAATTCGTTGCGCTTATCGGTGTTTGATAACCGATGATGACGGATCCATAGGGATCGTATTCGCGAGTGTCGAGTGTTCTTTCCTTCGTCGGCTCCGAGTAGAGACTGCCCGGCGTAGTAAAGTCCGGTGGAGATCTTCCAGATACTACTCATGACGCGTGTTGGTGTGCCCATACAGCTGAGGTAGCGGTCCTGGGAGACTAGGCCGGTAGAGGCCTGAACCCTGTGCACGAGGTAGTAGAGGCCACACCAGGAGAGACTACCGGAAGACGAGTGGAGTAGAACAATCAACCTCTTCCCCAAGAGCCTATGTCACCCCGAGGAGGGGGTGAGGGTGAGGGTGTGGTGGGTCGGCGTTGGTTCGATCTGCCAATTTGTGTAATTTCCCAAGATCCTATGTCACCTGTCGGAGTGAGGGTGAGAGTATTGCTCCCAAGATCCTATGTCACCCGTCGGAGTGAGGGTGAGGGTATTGCTCCCAAGATCCTATGTCACCCATCGGGGTGAGGGTGAGGGTATTGGCGTGAGTGGGGTGGGCTCGAGTTGATACTCGACCCATCAGCTTGTATAGATGGTTTTCCCGTAGGGTTCGTGTGCGAGCATGTAATGGGTCCTCCAAATATCGTCGTATCGGGGCCCCGACGTTGAAGCTGCCCTGACAGAGGACTCCCACTTGTAGGTACTCCCGATGCATTCGGCGGATGTACTGATCATGGGAGTGTACCAGGTGAGGCTACACGAGGGTGGACCACCGGACGATATTGCGAGCATGAATTATCGTTCTCCCCTTCGCCGGATCCGTGTGGATGCTTCCTAGGTACGAGTCGCCCTAGGTGGACCCCCACCTATAGGTACCATCGACGCTGTCAACAGTGTACTGACCGTGGCCGGCTCCAGGTAGAGGCTGCCCGGGAGAGCGCTACCGGATGACGAACGGTGTAGAATAGCAAGTTTCGTCCTTCAAGTCCCTAGGCTCACCCCTGTGGGGGCTAGGGCGAGGACGAGGTATGGTTGCACCGCCGTGTGACCTTGTTAACCGCGCGCCCAACGCGCACTAACACGCGCGCACTCGCGCGCGCCCCCGCGCGCACGCGTACGCGCCCCCGCGCGCACGCCTGCGCACCCGACTGCGCGCGCCTGCATGCGGACAGACCGCACGCGCGCCCAGCCACTTCAAGCCCCTCCCCAACCCTCCTCTTACACCCAAACACACACCCCTAGCATGCAAGACCCCTCCAAAGCCCCCCCCAAGCCCAAGAAAATCAGAAAAGAAGGGGGAAAGGACTTACCAAAAGAGGGGAAAGGAAAGGGGGAGATGCGGGGCTCTCGTCGCGCCCACGACCACCTCAACCACCACCACCACCACGCCTCCTCTTCAGCCTCTCCTCCTCCATTCTTGGCTGAAAATCAGGGGAGGGAAGGATCCATAAAGCATGAGAGGGATAAGGGGGAAGGAACATACAACACACACAAACCTTACTTGATCTCCCTTTACATGCACCCAATCCAAGCATTTCTTCTCCTTGGCATTACATCAAGCATGTGGGGGGCTGATACACACAAAGGGCTGAACCATGTGAGGGAGCTTGAGAGAGAGGGGGAGATGGGGGAAGAAGAGAAACAACAACCATAACACATGTGTTGAACACTCACCTTCACTTCCTCCTTTTGTTTCTCCTCCAAAACATCCACCAAACACATCCAAACACACCCAACAGGGGCTGGACCAGAGAACAACAGATGGGAGAGGGAAGAGACCCCAAGTCGTAACATTTGGCGGTGAATTTATAGCCATAAGTGATCAAATGGCAAAATCGCCCCTGACCCGTAATTTCTGGACGGGCTTCACTTAAACGGTCATAACTTCCTCAATACAGCTCCGAATTGCATGATTCCAGTGGCATTGGAAAGATAAGACGATTATCTACAACTTTCATGTTTACACCCAGATCAAATAACCTCTCCAGATATTTTAAAATCTAGGCTAAACATCTTACAGGGCTGCAGCCTGGATTTCTCAACTTTCGGGTATACATGGAAAAATACCCATAACTTTTAATATACGAATCCAGTTAATCCAATTCCACTTCTATATGGAAGCTATCTCCAAACTTAACATCTCGTAATAATATCGGATTTTTATCTCTTCATCTTGGATTTTAACAAAATCAAATCCGAATACCAATCCAAAACTGCATAATTCCAAAAACGTTATCGGAATTAAACGAAAATTTTATGGGCAGTACTAAACAATACCAGGACCCATAATATGCAGTTATATCTTCAATCAGAGTCCTTAAACCCCAGAAGGTAGCTAAAAACCAAAATGTGTTTTGGGTCGTGCCTGGTTCGAAAAATGCTGTTTCGGACGAGGTATTGGAGTTTGGATCGAGTTGGGGTCGAAAAAAGTATTATGCGTTGAAAAATGCAGTTTGGGTTTCGAAATGTTTTTCGGGGTCTGAAAATGAGCTTAGGGTCGATATATAATATTTTGGTGAGATAATGCTGTCTGGGTTGAAAAAAATGTGCTGATTGGGTTGAAAAAGTGCAGTTTTGGTTGTGTTTGGATCGAAAAATGCTTTCTGCTTCAAAATCTGCCTTTTGGGTTGAGGAATGCTATTCGCGTGAAAAAAATTGTTGTTCTCATCGAAAAATGGTGTTTGGGTCAAAGAAATCTTGGCTTGGTATGAAATATACTGTTTAGGGAGAAAAATGACGTTCGGGTCGTGTTTGGATCGAAAAAATCAATTTCAGTCGAAAAAAAGAGGTTTGGGTCGACAATTGCGGATCGCGCTGGCGGAATAGGGTTTGGTTCTAAAAATTTAGTTTCCATCAAACAAACGCAGCTCGGGTAAAAATAATTGCTTTCTGGGTCCAAAAATGTGTTTTGGGCCGTGCCTGGGTCGTAAAACGCTGTTTCGATCTAAATAACGGTGTTTGGATCCGGTTGTGGTCGAAAAATGTATTTTGCGTTGAAAAATGCAGTTTGTGTTTGGAAAAGTTGTTCGGATCTGAAAATGATCATTGGGCCAGGGTTGGGTCGAAATATAATATTTGGGTGATAATATGCTGTCTGGGTTGAAAAAAAATGTTGTTTTGGTTGTGAATTGTCTTTTGGGTTTAAAAATGATTTTCGTTTAGAAAAATGGTGTTTGAGTTCAGAAAATTAGGTTAGATAAAGTGCAGTTTGGTTAGATAAAGTGCAGTTTTGGGACGTGTTTCGATAGAAAGATGATTTTTACATTTGGGATGTAGAAAAATTTAGTTTTGGTTGAAAATTGTTGTTTGGGTCGAAAAAAAAAGTTTTTTGGGTTTAAAATTGTTGTTTCGATCAAGAAATTGCTGTTTCGAGTTCAGAAGATGTTTTTTTTCTCGAAAAATGATGTTGGAGTTCAGAAAACGCTGTTTTGGTCGAAAAAAAATGAGGTTTGTGTCATTTTTGTGTCTAAAATGCGACTTGGGCCACAATATCCGGTTTGTGCCAGAAAATGTTGTTTGGTTCGAAAGTAATGTGTTTGGGCCGTGTTCAAGTCGAAAAAAGCTGTGTTGATTGAAAAGTGATGTTCAGGCAGACGAAATGCTGTTTGGGTCAAAAAATTCTTTTATTGTTTGGAAAGTTCTCATCTGCTCGAAAAAATGAATGTTTAGGTCGTTTTTGCGTCGATGATGCGATTTCTGTTTCAAAATGATGTTCGTGTAACAAAATGTTGTTTTGATCCAAAAATTGGTATTTGGGTTGAGGTTTAGTTCAAAAATTATGTCTGGGTTGTAAAAAAAATGATGTTCGGGTCGACAAAATTCTGTCGGGGTCGAAAAACGATTTTCTGACCGGGAAAGTGCTGCTTGGGTCCAAGAAAATGTTGTTCGGGTCGAAAAATGATATTTGGGTTGAAAATCGTTTATTTTGGGCCGCAAAACGCTGTTCGGGTCCGAAATGATGCTGGATAAAAGCAAAATGTTATTTGCGTCAAAATATGATATTTAGCTTGAAAACATGGTGTTTTATTCAGAAGAAAAAAAAATTGCTTTTGGGTATCTTTGGGGTCGAAAAATGTATTTTGCGTCGAAAAATGCAGTTTGGGTTGAGAAATTTTGTTTTGGTATGAAAACGATGTTTTGGGACAAGAATTATATTTTGGACCGAAATGTGCTGATTGGGTTGAAAAAGTACATTTTTGGTTGTGTTTGCATCGAAAAATGCTTTTCGCTTCGAAAACTGCCTTTTGGGTTGAAGAATGCCGTTCGCCTGAAAAGAATGTTGTTCGCCTCGAAAAATGCTGTTTGGGTCAAAAAAATCTTGCTTGGTATGAAATATACTGTTTAGGGAGAAAAATGACGTCCGGGTCGCGCTTGGATTGAAAAAATCAATTTCAGTCGAAAAAAATGAGGTTTGGGTCGACAATTGCGGATCGCGTTGGAGGAATAGGGTTCGGTTCTAAAAATTAGGTTTGCATCACGCAAACGCTTCTAGGGTAAAAATAAATGCTTTCAGGGTCCAAAAATGTGTTTTGGGTCGTGGCTGGGTCGAAAAATGCTGTTTCGGTCGAGGTATTGGAGTTTGGATCGAGTTGGGGTCGAAAAAAGTATTATGCGTTGAAAAATGCAGTTTGGGTTTGGAAATGTTTTTCGAGGTCTGAAAATGACCTTTGGGTCGATATATAATATTTTGGTGAGATAATGCTGTCTAGGTTGAAAAAAATGTGCTGATTGGGTTGAAAAAGTGCAGTTTTGGTTGTGTTTGGATCAAAAAATGCTTTCTGCTTCGAAATCTGCCTTTTGGGTTGAGGAATGCTATTCGCGTGAAAAAAATTGTTGTTCTCATCGAAAAATGGTGTTTGGGTCAATAAAATCTTGGCTTGGTATGAAATATACTGTTTAGGGAGAAAAATGACGTACGGGTCGTGTTTGGATCGAAAAAATCAATTTCAATCGAAAAAAAGAGGTTTGGGTCGACAATTGCGGATCGCGCTGGCGGAATAGGGTTTGGTTCTAAAAATTTAGTTTCCATCAAACAAACGCTGCTCGGGTAAAAATAATTGCTTTCTGGGTCCAAAAATGTGTTTTGAGCCGTGCCTGGGTCGTAAAACGCTGTTTCGATCTAAATAACGGTGTTTGGATCCGGTTGTGGTTGAAAAATGTATTTTGCGTCGAAAAATGCAGTTTGTGTTTGGAAAAGTTGTTCGGATCTGAAAATGATCATTGGGCCAGGTTTGGGTCAAAATATAATATTTGGGTGATAATATGCTGTCTGGGTTGAAAAAAAATGTTGTTTTGGTTGTGAATTGTCTTTTGGGTTTAAAAATGATTTTCGTTTAGAAAAATGGTGTTTGAGTTCAGAAAGTTAGGTTAGATAAAGAGCAGTTTTGGGTCGTGTTTCGATAGAAAGATGATTTTTACGTTTGGGTTGTAGAAAAATTTAGTTTTGGTTGAAAATTGTTGTTTGGGTCGAAAAAAAAAAGTTTTTTGGGTCTAAAATTGTTGTTTCGATTGATAAATTGCTGTTTGGAGTTCAGAAGATGTTTTTTTTTCTCGAAAAATGATGTTGGAGTTCAGAAAACGCTGTTTTGGTCGAAAAAATGAGGTTTGTGTCATTTTTGGGTCGAAAATGCGACTTGGGCCACAATATCCGGTTTGTGCCAGAAAATGTTGTTTGGTTCGAAAGTAATGTGTTTGGGTCGTGTTCTAGTCGAAAAAAGCTGTGTTGATTGAAAAGTGATGTTCAGGCAGACGAAATACTATTTGGGTCAAAAAATTCTTTTATTGTTTGGATAGTTCTCATCTGCTCGAGAAAATGAAGTTTAGGTCATTTTTGTGTCGATGATGCGATTTGTGTTTCAAAATGATGTTTGTGTAACAAAATGTTGTTTTGATCCAAAAATTGGTATTTGGGTTGAGGTTTAGTCCAAAAATTATGTCTGGGTTGTAAAAAAAATGATGTTCGGGTCGACAAAATTCTGTCGGGGTCGAAAAATGATTTTCTGACCGGGAAAGTGCTGCTTGGGTCCAAGAAAATGTTGTTCGGGTCGAAAAATGATATTTGGGTTGAAAATTGTTTATTTTGGGCCGCAAAACGCTGTTCGGGTCCGAAAATGATGCTGGATAAAAGCAAAATGTTATTTGCGTCAAAATATGATATTTAGCATGAAAAAGTGGTGTTTTAGTCAGAAGAAAAAAAAATTGCTTTTGGGTATCTTTGGGGTCGAAAAATGTATTTTGCGTCGAAAAATGCAGTTTGGGTTGAGAAATTTTGTTTTGGTATGAAAACGATGTTTTGGGTCAAGAATTATATTTTGGACCGAAATGTGCTGATTGGGTTTAAAAAGTACAGTTTTGGTTGTGTTTGGATCGAAAAATGCTTTTCGCTTCGAAAACTGCCTTTTGGGTTGAAGAATGCCGTTCGCCTGAAAAAGAATGTTCTTCGCCTCGAAAAGTTGTTCGGATCTGAAAATGATCATTGGGCCAGGTTTGGGTCGAAATATAATATTTGGGTGATAATATGCTGTCTGGGTTATAAAAAAATGTTGTTTTGGTTGTGAATTGTCTTTTGGGTTTAAAAATGATTTTCGTTTAAAAAATGGTGTTTGAGTTCAGAAAGTTAGGTTAGATAAAGTGCAGTTTGGTTAGATAAAGTGCAGTTTTGGGTCGTGTTTCGATAGAAAGATGATTTCTACGTTTGGGTTGTAGAAAAATTTAGATTTGGTTGAAAATTGTTGTTTGGGTCGAAAAAAAAAAGTTTTTTGGGTCTAAAATTGTTGTTTCGATCGAGAAATTGCTGTTTGGAGTTTAGAAGATGTTTTTTTTTCTCGAAAAATGATGTTGGAGTTCAGAAAACGCTGTTTTGATCGAAAAAATGAGGTTTGTGTCATTTTTGGGTCGAAAATGCGACTTGGGCCACAATATCCGGTTTGTGCCAGAAAATGTTGTTTGGTTCGAAAGTAATGTGTTTGGGTCGTGTTCTAGTCGAAAAAAGCTGTGTTGATGGAAAAGTGATGTTCAGGCAGACGAAATGCTGTTTGGGTCAAAAAATTCTTTTATTGTTTGGAAAGTTCTCATCTGCTCGAGAAAATGATGTTTAGGTCGTTTTTGCGTCGATGATGCGATTTGTGTTTCAAAATGATGTTCGTCTAACAAAATGTTGTTTTGATCCAAAAATTGGTATTTGGGTTGTGGTTTAGTCCAAAAATTACGTCTGGGTTGTAAAAAGAATGATGTTCGGGTCGAAAAATTCTGTCGGGGTCGAAAAACGTTTTTCTGACAGGGAAAGTGCTGCTTGGGTTCAGGAAAATGTTGTTCGGGTCGAAAAATGATATTTGGGTTGAAAATCGTTTATTTTGGGCCGCAAAACGCTGTTCGGGTCCGAAAATGATGCTGGATAATAGCAAAATGTTATTTGCGTCAAAATATGATATTTAGCTTGAAAACATGGTGTTTTAGTCAGAAGAAAAAAAAATTGCTTTTGGGTATCTTTGGGGTCGAAAAATGTATTTTGCGTCGAAAAATGCAGTTTGGGTTGAGAAATTTTGTTTTGGTATGAAAACGATGTTTTGGGTCAAGAATTATATTTTGGACCGAAATGTGCTGATTGGGTTGAAAAAGTACAGTTTTGGTTGTGTTTGGATCGAAAAATGCTTTTCGCTTCGAAAACTGCCTTTTGGGTTGAAGAATGCCGTTCGCCTGAAAAAGAATGTTGTTCGCCTCGAAAAATGCTGTTTGGGTCAAAAAAATCTTGCTTGGTATGAAATATACTGTTTAGGGAGAAAAATGACGTCCGGGTCGTGCTTGGATCGAAAAAATCAATTTTAGTCGAAAAAAATGAGGTTTGGGTCGACAATTGCGGATCGCGTTGGAGGGATAGGGTTCGGTTCTAAAAATTAGGTTTGCATCAAGCAAACGCTTCTAGGGTAAAAATAAATGCTTTCAGGGTCCAAAAATGTGTTTTGGGTCGTGCCTGGGTCGAAAAATGCTGTTTCGGTCGAAGTGTTGGAGTTTGGATCGAGTTGGGGTCGAAAAAAGTATTATGCGTTGAAAAATGCAGTTTGGGTTTGGAAATGTTTTTCGGGGTCTGAAAATGAGCTTTGGGTCGATATATAATATTCTGGTGAGATAATGCTGTCTGGGTTGAAAAAAAAGTGCTGATTGGGTTGAAAAAGTGCAGTTTTGGTTGTGTTTGGATCGAAAAATGCTTTCTGCTTCGAAATCTGCCGTTTGGGTTGAGGAATGCTATTCGCGTGAAAAAATTGTTGTGTCTCATCGAAAAATGGTGTTTGGGTCAAAAAAATCTTGGCTTGGTATGAAATATACTGTTTAGGGAGAAAAATGACGTCCGGGTCGTGTTTGGCTCGAAAAAATCAATTTCAGTCGAAAAAAAGAGGTTTGGGTCGACAATTGCGGATCGCGCTGGCGGAATAGGGTTTGGTTCTAAAAATTTAGTTTCCATTAAACAAACGCTGCTCGGGTAAAAATAATTGCTTTCTGGGTCCAAAAATGTGTTTTGGGCCGTGCCTGGGTCGTAAAACGCTGTTTCGGTCTAAATAACGGTGTTTGGATCCGGTTGGGGTCGAAAAATGTATTTTGCGTCGAAAAATGCAGTTTGTGTTTGGAAAAGTTGTTCGGATCTGAAAATGATCATTGGGCCAGGTTTGGGTCGAAATATAATATTTGGGTGATAATATGCTGTCTGGGTTAAAAAAAATGTTGTTTTGGTTGTGAATTGTCTTTTGGGTTTAAAAATGATTTTCGTTTAAAAAAATGGTGTTTGAGTTCAGAAAGTTAGGTTAGATAAAGTGCAGTTTGGTTAGATAAAGTGCAGTTTTGGGTCGTGTTTCGATAGAAAGATGATTTCTACGTTTGGGTTGTAGAAAAATTTAGATTTGGTTGAAAATTGTTGTTTGGGTCGAAAAAAAAAAGTTTTTTGGGTCTAAAATTGTTGTTTCGATCGAGAAATTGCTGTTTGGAGTTTAGAAGATGTTTTTTTTTCTCGAAAAATGATGTTGGAGTTCAGAAAACGCTGTTTTGATCGAAAAAATGAGGTTTGTGTCATTTTTGGGTCGAAAATGCGACTTGGGCCACAATATCCGGTTTGTGCCAGAAAATGTTGTTTGGTTCGAAAGTAATGTGTTTGGGTCGTGTTCTAGTCGAAAAAAGCTGTGTTGATGGAAAAGTGATGTTCAGGCAGACGAAATGCTGTTTGGGTCAAAAAATTCTTTTATTGTTTGGAAAGTTCTCATCTGCTCGAGAAAATGATGTTTAGGTCGTTTTTGCGTCGATGATGCGATTTGTGTTTCAAAATGATGTTCGTCTAACAAAATGTTGTTTTGATCCAAAAATTGGTATTTGGGTTGTGGTTTAGTCCAAAAATTACGTCTGGGTTGTAAAAAGAATGATGTTCGGGTCGAAAAATTCTGTCGGGGTCGAAAAACGTTTTTCTGACAGGGAAAGTGCTGCTTGGGTTCAGGAAAATGTTGTTCGGGTCGAAAAATGATATTTGGGTTGAAAATCGTTTATTTTGGGCCGCAAAACGCTGTTCGGGTCCGAAAATGATGCTGGATAATAGCAAAATGTTATTTGCGTCAAAATATGATATTTAGCTTGAAAACATGGTGTTTTAGTCAGAAGAAAAAAAAATTGCTTTTGGGTATCTTTGGGGTCGAAAAATGTATTTTGCGTCGAAAAATGCAGTTTGGGTTGAGAAATTTTGTTTTGGTATGAAAACGATGTTTTGGGTCAAGAATTATATTTTGGACCGAAATGTGCTGATTGGGTTGAAAAAGTACAGTTTTGGTTGTGTTTGGATCGAAAAATGCTTTTCGCTTCGAAAACTGCCTTTTGGGTTGAAGAATGCCGTTCGCCTGAAAAAGAATGTTGTTCGCCTCGAAAAATGCTGTTTGGGTCAAAAAAATCTTGCTTGGTATGAAATATACTGTTTAGGGAGAAAAATGACGTCCGGGTCGTGCTTGGATCGAAAAAATCAATTTTAGTCGAAAAAAATGAGGTTTGGGTCGACAATTGCGGATCGCGTTGGAGGGATAGGGTTCGGTTCTAAAAATTAGGTTTGCATCAAGCAAACGCTTCTAGGGTAAAAATAAATGCTTTCAGGGTCCAAAAATGTGTTTTGGGTCGTGCCTGGGTCGAAAAATGCTGTTTCGGTCGAAGTGTTGGAGTTTGGATCGAGTTGGGGTCGAAAAAAGTATTATGCGTTGAAAAATGCAGTTTGGGTTTGGAAATGTTTTTCGGGGTCTGAAAATGAGCTTTGGGTCGATATATAATATTCTGGTGAGATAATGCTGTCTGGGTTGAAAAAAAAGTGCTGATTGGGTTGAAAAAGTGCAGTTTTGGTTGTGTTTGGATCGAAAAATGCTTTCTGCTTCGAAATCTGCCGTTTGGGTTGAGGAATGCTATTCGCGTGAAAAAATTGTTGTGTCTCATCGAAAAATGGTGTTTGGGTCAAAAAAAATCTTGGCTTGGTATGAAATATACTGTTTAGGGAGAAAAATGACGTCCGGGTCGTGTTTGGCTCGAAAAAATCAATTTCAGTCGAAAAAAAGAGGTTTGGGTCGACAATTGCGGATCGCGCTGGCGGAATAGGGTTTGGTTCTAAAAATTTAGTTTCCATTAAACAAACGCTGCTCGGGTAAAAATAATTGCTTTCTGGGTCCAAAAATGTGTTTTGGGCCGTGCCTGGGTCGTAAAACGCTGTTTCGGTCTAAATAACGGTGTTTGGATCCGGTTGGGGTCGAAAAATGTATTTTGCGTCGAAAAATGCAGTTTGTGTTTGGAAAAGTTGTTCGGATCTGAAAATGATCATTGGGCCAGGTTTGGGTCGAAATATAATATTTGGGTGATAATATGCTGTCTGGGTTAAAAAAAATGTTGTTTTGGTTGTGAATTGTCTTTTGGGTTTAAAAATGATTTTCGTTTAAAAAAATGGTGTTTGAGTTCAGAAAGTTAGGTTAGATAAAGTGCAGTTAGGTTAGATAAAGTGCAGTTTTGGGTCGTGTTTCGATAGAAAGATGATTTCTACGTTTGGGTTGTAGAAAAATTTAGATTTGGTTGAAAATTGTTGTTTGGGTCGAAAAAAAAAAGTTTTTTGGGTCTAAAATTGTTGTTTCGATCGAGAAATTGCTGTTTGGAGTTTAGAAGATGTTTTTTTTTCTCGAAAAATGATGTTGGAGTTCAGAAAACGCTGTTTTGATCGAAAAAATGAGGTTTGTGTCATTTTTGGGTCGAAAATGCGACTTGGGCCACAATATCCGGTTTGTGCCAGAAAATGTTGTTTGGTTCGAAAGTAATGTGTTTGGGTCGTGTTCTAGTCGAAAAAAGCTGTGTTGATGGAAAAGTGATGTTCAGGCAGACGAAATGCTGTTTGGGTCAAAAAATTCTTTTATTGTTTGGAAAGTTCTCATCTGCTCGAGAAAATGATGTTTAGGTCGTTTTTGCGTCGATGATGCGATTTGTGTTTCAAAATGATGTTCGTCTAACAAAATGTTGTTTTGATCCAAAAATTGGTATTTGGGTTGTGGTTTAGTCCAAAAATTACGTCTGGGTTGTAAAAAGAATGATGTTCGGGTCGAAAAATTCTGTCGGGGTCGAAAAACGTTTTTCTGACAGGGAAAGTGCTGCTTGGGTTCAGGAAAATGTTGTTCGGGTCGAAAAATGATATTTGGGTTGAAAATCGTTTATTTTGGGCCGCAAAACGCTGTTCGGGTCCGAAAATGATGCTGGATAATAGCAAAATGTTATTTGCGTCAAAATATGATATTTAGCTTGAAAACATGGTGTTTTAGTCAGAAGAAAAAAAAATTGCTTTTGGGTATCTTTGGGGTCGAAAAATGTATTTTGCGTCGAAAAATGCAGTTTGGGTTGAGAAATTTTGTTTTGGTATGAAAACGATGTTTTGGGTCAAGAATTATATTTTGGACCGAAATGTGCTGATTGGGTTGAAAAAGTACAGTTTTGGTTGTGTTTGGATCGAAAAATGCTTTTCGCTTCGAAAACTGCCTTTTGGGTTGAAGAATGCCGTTCGCCTGAAAAAGAATGTTGTTCGCCTCGAAAAATGCTGTTTGGGTCAAAAAAATCTTGCTTGGTATGAAATATACTGTTTAGGGAGAAAAATGACGTCCGGGTCGTGCTTGGATCGAAAAAATCAATTTTAGTCGAAAAAAATGAGGTTTGGGTCGACAATTGCGGATCGCGTTGGAGGGATAGGGTTCGGTTCTAAAAATTAGGTTTGCATCAAGCAAACGCTTCTAGGGTAAAAATAAATGCTTTCAGGGTCCAAAAATGTGTTTTGGGTCGTGCCTGGGTCGAAAAATGCTGTTTCGGTCGAAGTGTTGGAGTTTGGATCGAGTTGGGGTCGAAAAAAGTATTATGCGTTGAAAAATGCAGTTTGGGTTTGGAAATGTTTTTCGGGGTCTGAAAATGAGCTTTGGGTCGATATATAATATTCTGGTGAGATAATGCTGTCTGGGTTGAAAAAAAAGTGCTGATTGGGTTGAAAAAGTGCAGTTTTGGTTGTGTTTGGATCGAAAAATGCTTTCTGCTTCGAAATCTGCCGTTTGGGTTGAGGAATGCTATTCGCGTGAAAAAAATTGTTGTGTCTCATCGAAAAATGGTGTTTGGGTCAAAAAAAATCTTGGCTTGGTATGAAATATACTGTTTAGGGAGAAAAATGACGTCCGGGTCGTGTTTGGCTCGAAAAAATCAATTTCAGTCGAAAAAAAGAGGTTTGGGTCGACAATTGCGGATCGCGCTGGCGGAATAGGGTTTGGTTCTAAAAATTTAGTTTCCATTAAACAAACGCTGCTCGGGTAAAAATAATTGCTTTCTGGGTCCAAAAATGTGTTTTGGGCCGTGCCTGGGTCGTAAAACGCTGTTTCGGTCTAAATAACGGTGTTTGGATCCGGTTGGGGTCGAAAAATGTATTTTGCGTCGAAAAATGCAGTTTGTGTTTGGAAAAGTTGTTCGGATCTGAAAATGATCATTGGGCCAGGTTTGGGTCGAAATATAATATTTGGGTGATAATATGCTGTCTGGGTTAAAAAAAATGTTGTTTTGGTTGTGAATTGTCTTTTGGGTTTAAAAATGATTTTCGTTTAAAAAAATGGTGTTTGAGTTCAGAAAGTTAGGTTAGATAAAGTGCAGTTTGGTTAGATAAAGTGCAGTTTTGGGTCGTGTTTCGATAGAAAGATGATTTCTACGTTTGGGTTGTAGAAAAATTTAGATTTGGTTGAAAATTGTTGTTTGGGTCGAAAAAAAAAAGTTTTTTGGGTCTAAAATTGTTGTTTCGATCGAGAAATTGCTGTTTGGAGTTTAGAAGATGTTTTTTTTTCTCGAAAAATGATGTTGGAGTTCAGAAAACGCTGTTTTGATCGAAAAAATGAGGTTTGTGTCATTTTTGGGTCGAAAATGCGACTTGGGCCACAATATCCGGTTTGTGCCAGAAAATGTTGTTTGGTTCGAAAGTAATGTGTTTGGGTCGTGTTCTAGTCGAAAAAAGCTGTGTTGATGGAAAAGTGATGTTCAGGCAGACGAAATGCTGTTTGGGTCAAAAAATTCTTTTATTGTTTGGAAAGTTCTCATCTGCTCGAGAAAATGATGTTTAGGTCGTTTTTGCGTCGATGATGCGATTTGTGTTTCAAAATGATGTTCGTCTAACAAAATGTTGTTTTGATCCAAAAATTGGTATTTGGGTTGTGGTTTAGTCCAAAAATTACGTCTGGGTTGTAAAAAGAATGATGTTCGGGTCGAAAAATTCTGTCGGGGTCGAAAAACGTTTTTCTGACAGGGAAAGTGCTGCTTGGGTTCAGGAAAATGTTGTTCGGGTCGAAAAATGATATTTGGGTTGAAAATCGTTTATTTTGGGCCGCAAAACGCTGTTCGGGTCCGAAAATGATGCTGGATAATAGCAAAATGTTATTTGCGTCAAAATATGATATTTAGCTTGAAAACATGGTGTTTTAGTCAGAAGAAAAAAAAATTGCTTTTGGGTATCTTTGGGGTCGAAAAATGTATTTTGCGTCGAAAAATGCAGTTTGGGTTGAGAAATTTTGTTTTGGTATGAAAACGATGTTTTGGGTCAAGAATTATATTTTGGACCGAAATGTGCTGATTGGGTTGAAAAAGTACAGTTTTGGTTGTGTTTGGATCGAAAAATGCTTTTCGCTTCGAAAACTGCCTTTTGGGTTGAAGAATGCCGTTCGCCTGAAAAAGAATGTTGTTCGCCTCGAAAAATGCTGTTTGGGTCAAAAAAATCTTGCTTGGTATGAAATATACTGTTTAGGGAGAAAAATGACGTCCGGGTCGTGCTTGGATCGAAAAAATCAATTTTAGTCGAAAAAAATGAGGTTTGGGTCGACAATTGCGGATCGCGTTGGAGGGATAGGGTTCGGTTCTAAAAATTAGGTTTGCATCAAGCAAACGCTTCTAGGGTAAAAATAAATGCTTTCAGGGTCCAAAAATGTGTTTTGGGTCGTGCCTGGGTCGAAAAATGCTGTTTCGGTCGAAGTGTTGGAGTTTGGATCGAGTTGGGGTCGAAAAAAGTATTATGCGTTGAAAAATGCAGTTTGGGTTTGGAAATGTTTTTCGGGGTCTGAAAATGAGCTTTGGGTCGATATATAATATTCTGGTGAGATAATGCTGTCTGGGTTGAAAAAAAAGTGCTGATTGGGTTGAAAAAGTGCAGTTTTGGTTGTGTTTGGATCGAAAAATGCTTTCTGCTTCGAAATCTGCCGTTTGGGTTGAGGAATGCTATTCGCGTGAAAAAATTGTTGTGTCTCATCGAAAAATGGTGTTTGGGTCAAAAAAAATCTTGGCTTGGTATGAAATATACTGTTTAGGGAGAAAAATGACGTCCGGGTCGTGTTTGGCTCGAAAAAATCAATTTCAGTCGAAAAAAAGAGGTTTGGGTCGACAATTGCGGATCGCGCTGGCGGAATAGGGTTTGGTTCTAAAAATTTAGTTTCCATTAAACAAACGCTGCTCGGGTAAAAATAATTGCTTTCTGGGTCCAAAAATGTGTTTTGGGCCGTGCCTGGGTCGTAAAACGCTGTTTCGGTCTAAATAACGGTGTTTGGATCCGGTTGGGGTCGAAAAATGTATTTTGCGTCGAAAAATGCAGTTTGTGTTTGGAAAAGTTGTTCGGATCTGAAAATGATCATTGGGCCAGGTTTGGGTCGAAATATAATATTTGGGTGATAATATGCTGTCTGGGTTAAAAAAAATGTTGTTTTGGTTGTGAATTGTCTTTTGGGTTTAAAAATGATTTTCGTTTAAAAAAATGGTGTTTGAGTTCAGAAAGTTAGGTTAGATAAAGTGCAGTTAGGTTAGATAAAGTGCAGTTTTGGGTCGTGTTTCGATAGAAAGATGATTTCTACGTTTGGGTTGTAGAAAAATTTAGATTTGGTTGAAAATTGTTGTTTGGGTCGAAAAAAAAAAGTTTTTTGGGTCTAAAATTGTTGTTTCGATCGAGAAATTGCTGTTTGGAGTTTAGAAGATGTTTTTTTTTCTCGAAAAATGATGTTGGAGTTCAGAAAACGCTGTTTTGATCGAAAAAATGAGGTTTGTGTCATTTTTGGGTCGAAAATGCGACTTGGGCCACAATATCCGGTTTGTGCCAGAAAATGTTGTTTGGTTCGAAAGTAATGTGTTTGGGTCGTGTTCTAGTCGAAAAAAGCTGTGTTGATGGAAAAGTGATGTTCAGGCAGACGAAATGCTGTTTGGGTCAAAAAATTCTTTTATTGTTTGGAAAGTTCTCATCTGCTCGAGAAAATGATGTTTAGGTCGTTTTTGCGTCGATGATGCGATTTGTGTTTCAAAATGATGTTCGTCTAACAAAATGTTGTTTTGATCCAAAAATTGGTATTTGGGTTGTGGTTTAGTCCAAAAATTACGTCTGGGTTGTAAAAAGAATGATGTTCGGGTCGAAAAATTCTGTCGGGGTCGAAAAACGTTTTTCTGACAGGGAAAGTGCTGCTTGGGTTCAGGAAAATGTTGTTCGGGTCGAAAAATGATATTTGGGTTGAAAATCGTTTATTTTGGGCCGCAAAACGCTGTTCGGGTCCGAAAATGATGCTGGATAATAGCAAAATGTTATTTGCGTCAAAATATGATATTTAGCTTGAAAACATGGTGTTTTAGTCAGAAGAAAAAAAAAATTGCTTTTGGGTATCTTTGGGGTCGAAAAATGTATTTTGCGTCGAAAAATGCAGTTTGGGTTGAGAAATTTTGTTTTGGTATGAAAACGATGTTTTGGGTCAAGAATTATATTTTGGACCGAAATGTGCTGATTGGGTTGAAAAAGTACAGTTTTGGTTGTGTTTGGATCGAAAAATGCTTTTCGCTTCGAAAACTGCCTTTTGGGTTGAAGAATGCCGTTCGCCTGAAAAAGAATGTTGTTCGCCTCGAAAAATGCTGTTTGGGTCAAAAAAATCTTGCTTGGTATGAAATATACTGTTTAGGGAGAAAAATGACGTCCGGGTCGTGCTTGGATCGAAAAAATCAATTTTAGTCGAAAAAAATGAGGTTTGGGTCGACAATTGCGGATCGCGTTGGAGGGATAGGGTTCGGTTCTAAAAATTAGGTTTGCATCAAGCAAACGCTTCTAGGGTAAAAATAAATGCTTTCAGGGTCCAAAAATGTGTTTTGGGTCGTGCCTGGGTCGAAAAATGCTGTTTCGGTCGAAGTGTTGGAGTTTGGATCGAGTTGGGGTCGAAAAAAGTATTATGCGTTGAAAAATGCATTTGGGTTTGGAAATGTTTTTCGGGGTCTGAAAATGAGCTTTGGGTCGATATATAAAAAAGTGCAGTTTTAGTTGTGTTTGGATCGAAAAATGCTTTCTGCTTCGAAATCTGCCTTTTGGGTTGAGGAATGCTATTCGCGTGAAAAAAAATTGTTGTGTCTCATCGAAAAATGGTGTTTGGGTCAAAAAAATCTTGGCTTGGTATGAAATATACTGTTTAGGGAGAAAAATGACGTACGGGTCGTGTTTGGATCGAAAAAATCAATTTCAGTCGATAAAAAGAGGTTTGGGTCGACAATTGCGGATCGCGCTGGCGGAATAGGGTTTGGTTCTAAAAATTTAGTTTCCATCAAACAAACGCTGCTCGGGTAAAAATAATTGCTTTCTGGGTCCAAAAATGTGTTTTGGGCCGTGCCTGGGTCGTAAAACGCTGCTTCGATCTAAATAACGGTGTTTGGGTCCGGTTGTGGTCAAAAAATGTATTTTGCATCGAAAAATGCAGTTTGTGTTTGGAAAAGTTGTTCGGATCTGAAAATGATCATTGAGCCAGATTTGGGTCGAAATATAATATTTGGGTGATAATATGCTGTCTGGGTTGAAAAAAAATGTTGTTTTGGTTGTGAATTGTCTTTTGGGTTTAAAAATGATTTTCGTTTAGAAAAATGGTGTTTGAGTTCAGAAAATTAGGTTAGATAAAGTGCAGTTTGGTTAGATAAAGTGCAGTTTTGGGTCGTGTTTCGATAGAAAGTTGATTTTTACGTTTGGGTTGCAGAAAAATTTAGTTTTGGTTGAAAATTGTTGTTTGGGTCGAAAAAAAAAAGTTTTTTGGGTCTAAAATTGTTGTTTCGATCGAGAAATTGCTGTTTGGAGTTCAGAAGATGTTTTTTTTCTCGAAAAATTAGGTTAGATAAAGTGCAGTTTGGTTAGATAAATTGCAATTGATCGTAACAAATTCATCAATCTAGTACTCATGGGCTGGAATCTGCTGTCCAGGCCCTGGTCCGAAAATAAAGAACCCAATAACTGACCTTGCTTTACCGACCGAATCGACAACTCACAGAGCACAAGGGTGATCACAACCACATCAACGGAAGCAAGGAGACATGTCAGCATCCTAAGGTGAAATACTAAGATCAGAGTGAGCGGATAAATATCCCACGACTCATCTACACGACTAGACTTAGGCTTTGACAGAACCTGGCTCTGATACCAACTTTGTTACGCCCCGGAGCGACCGTCCCCGAAGCATTACCAATCAAACAATAATCAAAAGGATCAAATAAGAAAACAAGGCTACAGGGAAGTGGTAGCCAATAAAATGAAATGATGCGGAAGTATAATATACAATTAAGTCTGTAAATCAAAAACATTATTACAGACTCGAATACACAATTACCGTCCTGGGAGAGCCCAAGTCTAGTCCAAATACAACAATATATGCGACACGCACAATTACTAATACATACACAAAAATAGGATTGCTGATAGCCCCACACTTGCCAACCAGAAGCTGAGACACGCCACGCGTGAACTACGCTAGAGGGATGCTCCACCTCCACGCCCCACTGTCCCTGGCGGAAAACAACACACGAGGGGTGAGCTACAAGCTCAGTGAGTGGCAAGAATCCAACTCAAGAATAATAATATAACACTAACGTATTTTCCTTTCAAGGAAAGATATGGATGGGAGAACACCGACATATATAAATGTCACGTAGAGTCGTGACCACACATCACCCTCACCCTCACCCCGAAGGGGGAAAAACTGTTGGGACTTTTGGGAAACAACTAATCCATTAACACTAACGAGTTGTAAGAGAAACTAATACCTAGCTACAAAGATTCTTCACATCTAGATAAATACATATCAATCCCTCGCATCATCCGGTAGCCCTCTCCCGGGTAATCCTCATCCTAAGGGCCATCCAGGGTCAGTACTCAAGCCTTGTATGTTAGTGACGTCATACTCTGAGCATTCCCGACGATACGGCATCACCCGTGGTCGGTACTTTAAGTCTCGTATGATAGTCATATCATACTCTGGGCATTCCTAACGATATTATGGCACAATGCAGGACAGACTCAACCCCGGGTAGCTTCGACGCACGATGATGTAGGGAAACAGTACTCCACGTTCGCAATATCATCAGGTAGCCCTCTCCCAGGTAGCCCTCTCCCTGGCGGCCTTCCGATGGCACGGCGGCACCATGCAGGGTAGCTCCAACGCTGGGTAGCTTCGACGCACGATGATATGTGGAGGAAGCACTTCGTGCTCGCAATACGATCCACACACGCTTAACACAGGTAGGCCTAACATACTATTGTCATAGCTATCAAGTAACAAACACCGAATAGCCTCTACGCACGATGATGTAGAGAAACAGTACTCCACGCTCGCAATATCATCCGGTAGCCCTCTCCCAGGTAGCCCTCTCCCTGGCAGCCTTCCGGTGGCACGGTGGCACCACGAAGGGTAGCTCCAACGCTGGGTAGCTTCGACGCACGATGATATAGAGAAACAGTACTCCACGCTCGTAATATCATCCGGTAGCCCTCTCCCAGGTAGCCCTCTCCCTGGCGGCCTTCCAGTGGCACGGTGGCACCACGCAGGGTAGCTCCAACGCTGGGTAGCTTCGACGCACGATGATATATGGAGGGGGTACACCATGCTCGCAAGACGATCCTCCCGAATCAACTACTATCATCTAGCAATTACCAATTGATATACATAATTCTCTTGAATTCCCGCACAGATGCATCACTTGGATGCACGGGAAAGAAGCTAAACACTCGCACTCAATTATGACAAGACATGATCCTGAAGGCGGGTCATGCACACGCCTAACACGGGTAGGCCTATCATACCATTTTCATAGCTATCGGGTAACAAACACCGAGTAGCTTCTACGCACGACGATGTAGGGAAATAGTACTCCACGCTCGCAATATCATCCGGTAGCCCTCTCCCAGGTAGCCCTCTCCCTGGCGGCCTTCCGGTGGCACGGTGGCACCACGCAGGGTAGCTCCAACGCTGGGTAGCTTCAACGCACGATGATATAGGGAGGGGGTACTCCATGCTCGCATGACGATCCTCCTGGATCAACTACTATCATCTAACTAATACCATTGCTAATGAATTCTTATGAATTCCCACACGGATGCATCTCTCGACGTGGGAAATAAGTCCTTGCACTCAATCAGGATAGAACATGATCCTAAGGGCTGTCATACCCGCGTCTAACACAGATAGGCCTGACATTCTATCATCATAGCTATCAGATAACAAACATCAATACAACAATGAATTCTCATGAATTCCTATAGAATTGCATCACTTGGATGCAGGCAAGATAGCTACTATATTTGCCCACTAAAACAAGTATGCTCCTGACAACAATAGATCATAGATATACCTATCACAGATAAGGCCAATTAAACATACACACAATTATCACATGAGAGTTCCTATCACAACAAGAGTGCATAGACCACATGTCCAAGGAACCTAGCATTCAAGAATTAACCACACTAAGCATCTATCAACACGAAGGCAATACTACGAAAGGACACCTTTAGTATAACATACCCAACATTCCATGCTATATATATAAAAGCTGCAAAGTGATAATAGCAATATTATTTGAAAATCAATAATGAGTATAGCTATAGAACCCCATGGGTACGCGACGCACAATCACATGCATCGAGCGCTTCCCAAAAGGGGTGGATCGAACCACTCACCAAAAACCCATTCATTGCGAGTTCCGCCAACGAAAGCTGCAAAACACAACCAATGATTATCAAATGAAATATGAAGTTTCTTGGCACCTATATATAAGCCTATTTCATGAAGACAACAACTCCTGATATTGTCCACACCATGCATAATAGCTCTTTGACACATATTTATACAAGACTAGTCCATCTACAGCAATCAGCCCCAAACATTGGTCTCCACGGCATTGAATACACATCCAAAAATTCTGAAATAAATCATGTGCATGCTCTGATATGTTAGGATCATAATCCGTGAAGACATCAAATCCTGATTTAATCATGAAATACCCGAAATAAATTATTTTCAGAAACAGGTCTATTTCTACGCGAATCTGGGCAGGCCATGAACATTAGGCTATAACTTTCAATACAGGTGACCAAATGACACCAAATTTGATATATAGCATCTAGACATGTGGATGATCAAATCACATGAAGACATAACCTTCATAACATGCCTCTAGATATTAATTTCAAATGGATCTTCACAGGACAGAAAATCTGTTTTAATACAACACAAAACCCCCACCATTAATGCATAAACACAAACATCTCATGTGCAATAGCAATTACCCATAACACCCTCTCAACAGCACCCATATTCAATTGCACACAGACTCACACCAATATAAACACAAATACATACATTGGCATAAAGAAAAGGGGAAGGGAGTACCTCTTGGAGGAGGAGGAGGATTTCACAAGCACAAATACACACAACCTTCCCTTCTTTGCTGGCTGGACAGATCACAAGAGGGGAGAAAATTAAAAAGGGCTTAAAAGAGAGAGAGACCAAGCTAATTAAATAGGCTCACACACATGAATCATACACTTTCACCCTTTCTTCCACTTCTCCTCTTCCTTTGCATTAGCTTTTCTCCTCTTCTTTGGCTCTCTATTTTATTTTCCCATGAAAATGAGTTTCTCCCACTCTCTCTCACACACACCATAAATTCAAATAGCAATCACACCTGAAATATACAGCCACAACACCCTCCACACTCAACAATACTACATAGAGACATTAATACTTCATTGGAGCATAAAAACAAACACTTACATGGCACCCCTACACAACCTTGGAGAGGAGAAGAAGATGGAGAGGAACACAAGTGCACACACACATATACACACCTCCCTCTCACTCATCCATCACTTCCATCTTTAAATATCAACCTCCCATGATGGCTGAAACCATAGAGAGGAAGAGTGAGAGGGGAAGCTTGAAAGAGATGGAGAAAGGAAGAATCAACAACAACAACCAACAACCACCATCCAAACATACCTTCTTGGACTCCTTTGTGTGCTCCTTCATCTCCATCACCTCCACTTTCTCCACCCAAAACACACACAAGAGGAGGGGCTGCAACAGCTCAAAAAGAGCCCAAACAGAGGCTGAAGTCGTGCATATTTGGGGGGTTAAATAAGCAAAGGTTGAGTAAATGACCAAGTCATCCTCGGACTTAAAACCTCTGCGCAACCTTCACTTAAACGACCATAACTTCCTCAATACAGCTCGGAATTGCGTGATTCCAGTGGCATTGGAAAGCTAAGAAGATTATCTACAGCTTTTATGTTTACACCCAGATCAAATAACCTCTCCAGCTATTCCGAAATCTAGGCTAAACATCTTACAGGGCTGCTGCCTGGATTTCTCAACTTCGGGGTATACTCGGAAAAATACCCATAACTTTTAATATACGAATCCAGTTGTTCCAATTCCACTTCTATATGGAAGCTATCTCAAAACTGAACATCTCATAATAAAATCGGATTTTTAGCTTTTCATCTTGAATTTTAACAAAACCAAATCCAAATACCAACTCAAAACTGCATAATTCCAAAAACGTCAGAATGCGACGAAAATTTATAGGTAGGCCAATGCCGGTACCAGGAGAATAGATATGCAGTTAGATTTTGAAATTGAATGCCCAAACTATAAGAATAAATACAATCCAACATTTAACAGCCAAAAAGTGACACAGACATAACACCAAGAAAATGTTGTTCGGGTCGAAAAATGATATTTGGGTTGAAAATCGCTTATTTAGGGCCGCAAAACGCTGTTCGGGTCCGAAAATGATGCTTGATAAAAGCAAAATGTTATTTGCGTCAAAATTTGATATGTAGCTTGAAAACATGGTGTTTTAGTCAGAAAAAAAAATTGCTTTTGGGTATCTTTGGGGTCGAAAAATGTATTTTGCGTCGAAAAATGCAGTTTGGGTTGAGAAATTTTGTTTTGGTATGAAAACGATGTTTTGGGTCAAGAATTATATTTTGGACCGAAATGTGCTGATTGGGTTGAAAAAGTACAGTTTTGGTTGTGTTTGGATCGAAAAATGCTTTTCACTTCGAAAACTGCCTTTTGGGTTGAAGAATGCCGTTCGCCTGAAAAAGAATGTTCTTCGCCTCGAAAAATGCTGTTTGGGTCAAAAAAATCTTGCTTGGTATGAAATATACTGTTTAGGGAGAAAAATGACGTCCGGGTCGTGCTTGGATCGAAAAAATCAATTTCAGTCGAAAAAAATGAGGTTTGGGTCGACAATTGCGGATCGCGTTGGAGGAATAGGGTTCGGTTCTAAAAATTAGGTTTGCATCAAGCAAACGCTTCTAGGGTAAAAATAAATGCTTTCAGGGTCCAAAAATGTGTTTTGGGTCGTGCCTGGGTCGAAAAATGCTGTTTCGGTCGAAGTATTGGAGTTTGGATCGAGTTGGGGTCGAAAAAAGTATTATGCGTTGAAAAATGCAGTTTGGGTTTGGAAATGTTTTTCGGGGTCTGAAAATGAGCTTTGGGTCGATATATAATATTTTGGTGAGATAATGCTGTCTGGGTTGAAAAAAATGTGCTGATTGGGTTGAAAAAGTGCAGTTTTGGTTGTGTTTGGATCGAAAAATGCTTTCTGCTTCGAAATCTGCCTTTTGGGTTGAGGAATGCTATTCGCGTGAAAAAAATTGTTGTTCTCATCGAAAAATGGTGTTTGGGTCAAAAAAATCTTGGCTTGGTATGAAATATACTGTTTAGGGAGAAAATGACGTACGGGTCGTGTTTGGATCGAAAAAATCAATTTCAGTCGTAAAAAAGAGGTTTGGGTCGACAATTGCGGATCGCGCTGGCGGAATAGGGTTTGGTTCTAAAAATTTAGTTTCCATCAAACAAACGCTGCTTGGGTAAAAATAATTGCTTTCTGGGTCCAAAAATGTGTTTTGGGCCGTGCCTGGGTCGTAAAACGCTGCTTCCATCTAAATAACGGTGTTTGGATCCGGTTGTGGTCGAAAAATGTATTTTGCGTCGAAAAATGCAGTTTGTGTTTGGAAAAGTTGTTCGGATCTGAAAATGATCATTGGGCCAGGTTTGGGTCGAAATATAATATTTGGGTGATAATATGCTGTCTGGGTTAAAAAAAATGTTGTTTTGGTTGTGAATTGTCTTTTGGGTTTAAAAATGATTTTCGTTTAGAAAAATGGTGTTTGAGTTCAGAAAATTAGGTTAGATAAAGTGCAGTTTGGTTAGATAAAGTGCAGTTTTGGGTCGTGTTTCGATAGAAAGATGATTTTTACGTTTGGGTTGTAGAAAAATTAAGTTTTGGTTGAAAATTGTTGTTTGGGTCGAAAAAAAAAAGTTTTTTGGGTCTAAAATTGTTGTTTCGATCGAGAAATTGCTGTTTGGAGTTTCAGAAGATGTTTTATTTCTCGAAAAATGATGTTGGAGTTCAGAAAACGCTGTTTTGGTCGAAAAAATGAGGTTTGTGTCATTTTTGGGTCGAAAATGCGACTTGGGCCACAATATCCGGTTTGTGCCAGAAAATGTTGTTTGGTTCGAAAGTAATGTGTTTGGGTCGTGTTCAAGTCGAAAAAAGCTGTGTTGATTGAAAAGTGATGTTCAGGCAGACGAAATGCTGTTTGGGTCAAAAAATTCTTTTATGTTTGGAAAGTTCTCATCTGCTCGAAAAAATGATTTTTAGGTCGTTTTTGCGTCGATGATGCGATTTGTGTTTCAAAATGATGTTCGTGTAACAAAATGTTGTTTTGATCCAAAAATTGGTATTTGGGTTGAGGTTTAGTCCAAAAATTATGTCTGGGTTGTAAAAAAATGATGTTCGGGTCGACAAAATTCTGTCGGGGTCGAAAAACGTTTTTCTGACAGGGAAAGTGCTGCTTGGGTTCAAGAAAATGTTGTTCGGGTCGAAAAATGATATTTGGGTTGAAAATCGTTTATTTTGGGCCGCAAAACGCTGTTCGGGTCCGAAAATTATGCTGGATAAAAGCAAAATGTTATTTGCGTCAAAATATGATATTTAGCTTGAAAACATGGTGTTTTAGTCAAAAGAAAAAAAAATTGCTTTTGGGTATCTTTGGGGTCGAAAAATGTATTTTGTGTCGAAAAATGCAGTTTGGGTTGAGAAATTTTGTTTTGGTATGAAAACGATGTTTTGGGTCAAGAATTATATTTTGGACCGAAATGTGCTGATTGGGTTGAAAAAGTACAGTTTTGGTTGTGTTTGGATCGAAAAATGCTTTTCGCTTCGAAAACTGCCTTTTGGGTTGAAGAATGTCGTTCGCCTGATAAAGAATGTTCTTCGCCTCGAAAAATGCTGTTTGGGTCAAAAAAATCATGCTTGGTATGAAATATACTGTTTAGGGAGAAAAATGACATCCGGGTCGTGCTTGGATCGAAAAAATCAATTTTCAGTCGAAAAAAATTAGGTTTGGGTCGACAATTGCGGATCGCGTTGGAGGAATAGGGTTCGGTTCTAAAAATTAGGTTTGCATCAAGCAAACGCTTCTAGGGTAAAAATAAATGCTTTCAGGGTCCAAAAATGTGTTTTGGGTCGTGCCTGGGTCGAAAAATGCTGTTTCGGTCGAAGTATTGGAGTTTGGATCGAGTTGGGGTCGAAAAAAGTATTATGCGTTGAAAAATGCAGATTGGGTTTGGAAATGTTTTTCGGGGTGTCAAAATGAGCTTTGGGTCGATATATAATATTTTGGTGAGATAATGCTGTCTGGGTTGAAAAAAATGTGCTGATTGGGTTGAAAAAGTGCAGTTTTGGTTGTGTTTGGATCGAAAAATGCTTTCTGCTTCGAAATCTGCCGTTTGGGTTGAGGAATGCTATTCGCGTGAAAAAAATTGTTGTTCTCATCGAAAAATGGTGTTTGGGTCAAAAAAATCTTGGCTTGGTATGAAATATACTGTTTAGGGAGAAAAATGACGTACGGGTCGTGTTTGGATCGAAAAAATCAATTTCAGTCGAAAAAAAGAGGTTTGGGTCGACAATTGCGGATCGCGCTGGCGGAATAGGATTTGGTTCTAAAAATTTAGTTTCCATAAACAAACGCTGCTCGGGTAAAAATAATTGCTTTCTGGGTCCAAAAATGTGTTTTGGGCCGTGCCTGGGTCGTAAAACGCTGCTTCGATCTAAATAACGGTGTTTGGATCCGGTTGTGGTCGAAAAATGTATTTTGCGTCGAAAAATGCAGTTTGTGTTTGGAAAAGTTGTTCGGATCTGAAAATGATCATTGGGCCAGGTTTGGGTCGAAATATAATATTTGGGTGATAATATGCTGTCTGGGTTAAAAAAAATGTTGTTTTGGTTGTGAATTGTCTTTTGGGTTTAAAAATGATTTTCGTTTAAAAAATGGTGTTTGAGTTCAGAAAATTAGGTTAGATAAAGTGCAGTTTGGTTAGATAAAGTGCAGTTTTGGGTCGTGTTTCGATAGAAAGATGATTTTTACGTTTGGGTTGTAGAAAAATTTAGTTTTGGTTGAAAATTGTTGTTTGGGTAAAAAAAAAAAGTTTTTTGGGTCTAAAATTGTTGTTTCGATCGAGAAATTGCTGTTTGGAGTTCAGAAGATGTTTTTTTTCTCGAAAAATGATGTTGGAGTTCAGAAAACGCTGTTTTGGTCGAAAAAATGAGGTTTGTGTCATTTTTGGGTCGAAAATGCGACTTGGGCCACAATATCCGGTTTGTGCCAGAAAATGTTGTTTGGTTCGAAAGTAATGTGTTTGGGTCGTGTTCTAGTCGAAAAAAGCTGTGTTGATTGAAAAGTGATGTTCAGGCAGACGAAATGCTGTTTGGGTCAAAAAATTCTTTTATTGTTTGGAAAGTTCTCATCTGCTCGAAAAATGATGTTTAGGTCGTTTTTGCGTCGATGATGCGATTTGTGTTTCAAAATGATGTTCGTCTAACAAAATGTTGTTTTGATCCAAAAATTGGTATTTGGGTTGTGGTTTAGTCCAAAAATTACGTCTGGGTTGTAAAAAGAATGATGTTCGGGTCGACAAAATTCTGTCGGGGTCGAAAAACGTTTTTCTGACGGGAAAGTGCTGCTTGGGTTCAGAAAATGTTGTTCGGGTCGAAAAATGATATTTGGGTTGAAAATCGTTTATTTTGGGCCGCAAAACGCTGTTCGGGTCCGAAAATGATGCTGGATAAAGCAAAATGTTATTTGTGTCAAAATATTATATTTAGCTTGAAAACATGGTGTTTTAGTCAGAAGAAAAAAAAAATTGCTTTTGGGTATCTTTGGGGTCGAAAAATGTATTTTGCGTCGAAAAATGCAGTTTGGGTTGAGAAATTTTGTTTTGGTATGAAAACGATGTTTTGGGTCAAGAATTATATTTTGGACCGAAATGTGCTGATTGGGTTGAAAAAGTACAGTTTTGGTTGTGTTTGGATCGAAAAATGCTTTTCGCTTCGAAAACTGCCTTTTGGGTTGAAGAATGCCGTTCGCCTGAAAAAGAATGTTCTTCGCCTCGAAAAATGCTGTTTGGGTAAAAAAAATAATGCTTGGTATGAAATATACTGTTTAGGGAGAAAAATGACGTCCGGGTCGTGCTTGGATCGAAAAAATCAATTTCAGTAAAAAAAATGAGGTTTGGGTCGACAATTGCGGATCGCGTTGGAGGGATAGGGTTCGGTTCTAAAAATTAGGTTTGCATCAAGCAAACGCTTCTAGGGTAAAAATAAATGCTTTCAGGGTCCAAAAATGTGTTTTGGGTCGTGCCTGGGTCGAAAAATGCTGTTTCGGTCGAAGTATTGGAGTTTGGATCGAGTTGGGGTCGAAAAAAGTATTATGCGTTGAAAAATGCATTTGGGTTTGGAAATGTATTTCGGGGTCTGAAAATGAGCTTTGGGTCGATATATAGAAAAGTGCAGTTTTGGTTGTGTTTGGATCGAAAAATGCTTTCTGCTTCGAAATCTGCCTTTTGGGTTGAGGAATGCTATTCGCGTGAAAAAAAATGTTGTTCTCATCGAAAAATGGTGTTTGGGTCAAAAAAATCTTGGCTTGGTATGAAATATACTGTTTAGGGAGAAAAATGACGTACGGGTCGTGTTTGGATCGAAAAAATGAATTTCAGTCGAAAAAAAGAGGTTTGGGTCGACAATTGCGGATCGCGCTGGCGGAATAGGGTTTGGTTCTAAAAATTTAGTTTCCATCAAACAAACGCTGCTCGGGTAAAAATAATTGCTTTATGGGTCCAAAAATGTGTTTTGGGCCGTGCCTGGGTCGTAAAACGCTGCTTCCATCTAAATAACGGTGTTTGGATTCGGTTGGGGTCAAAAAATGTATTTTGCATCGAAAAATGCAGTTTGTGTTTGGAAAAGTTGTTCGGATCTGAAAATGATCATTGGGCCAGGTTTGGGTCGAAATATAATATTTGGGTGATAATATGCTGTCTAGGTTGAAAAAAAATGTTGTTTTGGTTGTGTTTGGATCGAAAAATGCTTTTCACTTCGAAAACTGCCTTTTGGGTTGAAGAATGCCGTTCGCCTGAAAAAGAATGTTCTTCGCCTCGAAAAATGTTGTTCGGGTCAAAAAAATCATGCTTGGTATGAAATATACTGTTTAGGGAGAAAAATGACGTCCGGGTCGTGCTTGGATCGAAAAAATCAATTTCAGTCGAAAAAAATGAGGTTTGGGTCGACAATTGCGGATCGCGTTGGAGGAATAGGGTTCAGTTCTAAAAATTAGGTTTGCATCAAGCAAACGCTTCTAGGGTAAAAATAAATGCTGTCAGGGTCCAAAAATGTGTTTTGGGTCGTGCCTGGGTCGAAAAATGCTGTTTCAGTCGAAGTATTGGAGTTTGGATCGAGTTGGGGTCGAAAAAAGTATTATGCGTTGAAAAATGCTGTTTGGGTTTGGAAATGTTTTCGGGGTCTGAAAATGAGCTTTGGGTCGATATATAATATTTTGGTGAGATAATGCTGTCTGGGTTGAAAAAAATGTGCTGATTGGGTTGAAAAAGTGCAGTTTTGGTTGTGTTTGGATCGAAAAATGCTTTCTGCTTCGAAATCTGCCTTTTGGGTTGAGGAATGCTATTCGCGTGAAAAAAATTGTTGTTCTCATCGAAAAATGGTGTTTGGGTCAAAAAAATCTTGGCTTGCTATGAAATATTCTGTTTAGGGAGAAAGATGACGTACGGGTCGTGTTTGGATCGAAAAAATCAATTTCAGTCGTAAAAAGGAGGTTTGGGTCGACAATTGCGGATTGCGCTGGCGGAATAGGGTTTGGTTCTAAAAATTTAGTTTCCATCAAACAAACACTGCTTGGGTAAAAATAATTGCTTTCTGGGTCCAAAAATGTGTTTTGGGCCGTGCCTGGGTCGTAAAACGCTGCTTCCATCTAAATAACGGTGTTTGGATTCGGTTGGGGTCAAAAAATGTATTTTGCATCGAAAAATGCAGTTTGTGTTTGGAAAAGTTGTTCGGATTTGAAAATGATCATTGGGCCAGGTTTGGGTCGAAATATAATATTTGGGTGATAATATGCTGTCTAGGTTGAAAAAAAATGTTGTTTTGGTTGTGAATTGTCTTTTGGGTTTAAAAATGATTTTCGTTTAGAAAAATGGTGTTTGAGTTCAGAAAATTAGGTTAGATAAAGTGCAGTTTGGTTAGATAAAGTGCAGTTTTGGGTCGTGTTTCGCTAGAAAGATGATTTTTACGTTTGGGTTGTAGAAAAATTTTGTTTTGGTTGAAAATTGTTGTTTGGGTCGAAAAAAAAAAGTTTTTTGGGTCTAAAATTGTTGTTTCGATCGAGAAATTGCTGTTTGGAGTTCAGAAGATGTTTTTTTTCTTGAAAAATGATGTTGGAGTTCAGAAAATGCTGTTTTGGTCGAAAAAAATGAGGTTTGTGTCATTTTTGGGTCGAAAATGCGACTTGGGCCACAATATCCGGTTTGTGCCAGAAAATGTTGTTTGGTTCGAAAGTAATGTGTTTTGGTCGTGTTCAAGTCGAAAAAAGCTGTGGTGATTGAAAAGTGATGTTTAGGCAGACGAAATGCTGTTTGGGTCAAAAAATTCTTTTATTGTTTGGAAAGTTCTCATCTGCTCGAAAAAATGAATGTTTAGGTCGTTTTTGCGTCGATGATGCGATTTGTGTTTCAAAATGATGTTCATGTAGCAAAATGTTGTTTTGATCCAAAAATTGGTATTTGGGTTGAGGTTTAGTCTAAAAATTATGTCTGGGTTGTAAAAAAAATGATGTTCGGGTCGACAAAATTCTGTCGGGGTCGAAAAACGATTTTCTGACCGGGAAAGTGCTGCTTGGGTCCAAGAAAATGTTGTTCGGGTCGAAAAATGATATTTGGGTTGAAAATCGCTTATTTTGGGCCGCAAAACGCTGTTCGGGTCCGAAAATGATGCTGGATAAAAGCAAAATGTTATTTGCGTCAAAATATGATATTTAGCTTGAAAACATGCTGTTTTAGTTAGAAGAAGAAAAAAAATGCTTTTGGGTATCATTGGGGACGAAAAATGTATTTTGCGTCGAAAAATGCAGTTTGGGTTGAGAAATTTTGTTTTGGTATGAAAACAATGTTTTGGGTCAAGAATTATATTTTGGACCGAAATGTGCGGATTGGGTTGAAAAAGTATAGTTTTGGTTGTGTTTGGATCGAAAAATTAGGTTTGCATCAAGCAAATGCTTCTAGGGTAAAAATAAATGCTGTCAGGGTCCAAAAATGTGTTTTGGGCCGTGCCTGGGTCGAAAAATGCTGTTTCGGTCGAAGTATTTGAGTTTGGATCGAGTTGGGGTCGAAAAAAGTATTATGCGTTGAAAAATGCAGTTTGGGTTTGGAAATGTTTTTCGGGGTCTGAAAATGAGCTTTGGGTCGATATATAATATTCTGGAGAGATAATGTTGTCTGGGTTGAAAAAAATGTGCTGATTGGGTTGAAAAAGGGCAGTTTTGGTAGTGTTTGGATCGAAAAATGCTTTCTGCTTCGAAATTTGCCTTTTGGGTTGAGGAATGCTATTCGCGTGAAAAAATTTGTTGTTCTCATCGAAAAATGGTGTTTGGGTCAAAAAAATATTGGCTTGGTATGAAATATACTGTTTAGGGAGAAAAATGACGTACGGGTCGTGTTTGGATCGAAAAAATCAATTTCAGTCGTAAAAAAGAGGTTTGGGTCGACAATTGCGGATTGCGCTGGCGGAATAGGGTTTGGTTCTAAAAATTTAGTTTCCATCAAACAAACGCTGCTTGGGTAAAAATAATTGCTTTCTGGGTCCAAAAATGTGTTTTGGGCCGTGCCTGGGTCGTAAAACGCTGCTTCCATCTAAATAACGGTGTTTGGATCCGGTTGTGGTCGAAAAATGTATTTTGCGTCGAAAAATGCAGTTTGTGTTTGGAAAAGTTGTTCGGATCTGAAAATGATCATTGGGCCAGGTTTGGGTCGAAATATAATATTTGGGTGATAATATGCTGTCCGGGTTGAAAAAAAATGTTGTTTTGGTTGTGAATTGTCTTTTGGGTTTAAAAATGACTTTCGTTTAGAAAAATGGTGTTTGAGTTCAGAAAATTAGGTTAGATAAAGTGCAGTTTGGTTAGATAAAGTGCAGTTTTGGGTCGTGTTTCGATAGAAAGATGATTTTTACGTTTGGGTTGTAGAAAAATTTAGTTTTGGTTGAAAATTGTTGTTTGGGTCGAAAAAAAAAAGTTTTTTGGGTCTAAAATTGTTGTTTCGATCGAGAAATTGCTGTTTGGAGTTCAGAAGATGTTTTTTTTCTCTAAAAATGATGTTGGAGTTCAGAAAACGCTGTTTTGGTGGAAAAAAATGAGGTTTGTGTCATTTTTGGGTCGAAAATGCGACTTGGGCCACAATATCCGTTTTGTGCCAGAAAATGTTGTCTGGTTCGAAAGTAATGTGTTTGGGTCGTGTTCAAGTCGAAAAAAGCTGTGTTGATTGAAAAGTGATGTTTAGGCAGACAAAATACTGTTTGGGTCAAAAAAAATTTTATTGTTTGGAATGTTCTCATCTGCTCAAAAAAATGAATGTTTAGGTCGTTTTTGCGTCGATGATGCGATTTGTGTTTCAAAATGATGTCCGTGTAACAAAATGTTGTTTTGATCCAAAAATTGTTATTTGGGTTGAGGTTTAGTCCAAAAATTATGTTTGGGTTGTAAAAAAAATGATGTTCGGGTCGACAAAATTCTGTCGGGGTCGAAGAACGATTTTCTGACCGGGAAAGTGCTGCTTGGGTCCAAGAAAATGTTGTTTGGGTCGAAAAATGATATTTGGGTTGAATATCGCTTATTTTGGGCCGCAAAACGCTGTTCGGGTCCGAAAATGATGCTGGATAAAAGCAAAATGTTATTTGCGTCAAAATATGATATTTAGCTTGAAAACATGGTGTTTTAGTCAGAAGAAAAAAAAATTGCTTTTGGGTATCTTTGGGGTCGAAAAATGTATTTTGCGTCGAAAAATGCAGTTTGGGTTGAGAAATTTTGTTTTGGTATGAAAACGATGTTTTGGGTCAAGAATTATATTTTGGACCGAAATGTGCTGATTGGGTTGAAAAAGTACAGTTTTGGTTGTGTTTGGATCGAAAAATGATTTTCGCTTCGAAAACTGCCTTTTCGGTTGAAGAATGCCGTTCGCCTGAAAAAGAATGTTCTTCGCCTCGAAAAATGCTGTTTGGGTAAAAAAAATCATGCTTGGTATGAAATATACTGTTTAGGGAGAAAAATGACGTCCGGGTCGTGTTTGGATCGAAAAAATCAATTTCAGTAAAAAAAAATGAGGTTTGGGTCGACAATTGCGGATCGCGCTGTAGGAATAGGGTTCGGTTCTAAAAATTAGGTTTGCATCAAGCAAACACTTCTAGGGTGAAAATAATTGCTTTCTGGGTCCAAAAATGTGTTTTGGGCCATGCCTGGGTCGTAAAACGCTGCTTCGATCTGAATAACAGTGTTTGGATCCGGTTGTAGTCGAAAAATGTATTTTGCGTCGAAAAATGCAGTTTGTGTTTGGAAAAGTTGTTCGGATCTGAAAATGATCATTGGGCCAGGTTTAGGTCGAAATATAATATTTGGGTGATAATATGCTGTCTGGGTTGAAAAAAAATGTTGTTTTGGTCGTGACCGTTTCGGGCACTACGAATTTTAAGTACTGCCGTCGGGGTAGACGAATGCGCCAGATGCCTACAATGATCTCAAATGTGTTATTGAGCCTCCGTGGGCTGTTCTGTGGTAGCCATCGTTGAGAATGTTGGTTGGCATGCCCTCAGGCGAAGTTGTGGATCGTCGCGTTGGAATGCGTTTGTCCGTCGAGAATCCTCAGTGGATGTGGGAGTGAGTTATCATGGGTTTCGTTGTGGGATCACTAAAGTCACGTTCGGGTCACGATGCCGTCTGGGTGATCATTGACCGATTGACTAGGTCCGCACTCTCCTCCCTTTCCAACTGACTGAGTCTCTGGACGCTTCGACGCGGGTTTGAGCCTTCGCGATTGTTCGTCTTCATGGCACTCCGGTCGGTGCTATTTCGGGTTGAGACACGTGGGTTACTTCGAGGTTCTGGCGCAGCCTTTGGCAGGCTTTTCGCGCGAGCCTCCCTTTTAAGTACAGCGTTTCGATACCGACGGACAGCCATGCAAGAGGACTATTTAGGCATTGGAGGACATGCTATTTGCCTGCGTGCTCGACTTGGGGCAGTTGGATGAGGCACCACCCTCTAGGAAGGGGTCTGCCTGTGAGATGACTGCCATTCGAGCACCCAGATGAATGGAAAAAGGCACTCTACAGGCGCGGTTTTATACCTCCCCTGCGTTGGGACGGTTGTGGTGCGCCAGTTCGAGTGGCCACAAGTTATTTATTGACCTTGCGGTGGCTGAGATGGTTCGTGCGTGCCTCTGCACTGCCTAGAACCGTCGGAAGGGCTACGCAGGTCATTGTCGCCAGGAGCCTACCTTCGGGGTAGGGCGACCATGTGAGCTTGGGGTGTCCCGGTTTAAGGGCACCCTCCGTTTCGACGTTCGGGGAGTGTTGTGTCGGCCTTCCATCGGACCGGTTTTTGTCCTTGAGTGGATTGGGGGAGGTGGCTGTCATGAAGCCTTGCCCCCGTGGCCGACTCGTGCCTGTGACGTCATCCAATGTCTCATAGCTGAGACATTATGTCCACGATCCTGCTCATGTCATTCCGTTCGAACCGCTCATCTTCGAGCAGGATTTGTCGTTCGGGGAGCGGTTGATCGAGACCATGGACCGAGGTGAGAAGAGGCTCCGCATCAAGACCGTTCCTTCGGTTAAAGTGCGTGGTAGCACCAGTTTGGTGTCCGGACCACTTAGGAGCCAAGGGACTCTATGGGCGACACTTCTACGTTCGGTCTTCCCTTTGGGTTTCCTTAAATTTCGAGGACTAAATTTCGATCGGAGTCGCTAACATTTTGATTTTTAGCTACCTTCTGGGGTTTAAGGTCTCTGATTGAAGATATAACTGCATATTATGGGTCCTGGTATTGTTTAGTACTGCCCATAAAATTTTCGTTTAATTCCAATAACGTTTTTGGAATTATGCAGTTTTGGATTGGTATTCGGATTTGATTTTGTTAAAATCCAAGATGAAGAGATAAAAATCCGATATTATTACGAGACGTTAAGTTTGGAGATAGCTTCCATATAGAAGTGGAATTGGATCAACTGGATTCGTATATTAAAAGTTATGGGTATTTTTCCATGTATACCCCGAAGTTGAGAAATCCAGGCAGCAGCCCTGTAAGATGTTTAGCCTAGATTTTGAAATAGCTGAAGAGGTTATTTGATCTTGGTATAAACAAGAAAGTTGTAGATAATCGTCTTATCTTTTCAATGCCACTGGAATCGTGCAATTCGGAGCTGTATTGAGGAAGTTATGGCCGTTTAAGTGAAGGCTGCGCAGAGATTTTAGTCCGAGGACGACTTGGTCTTTCACTCCGACCTTGCCTATTTAAAGGCCCCAAAATGTTACGACTTCAGCCTCACTTAGCCACTGTTTGGGCTCTCTTTTGAGCTGCTCCAGCCCCTTTTGAAGTGTGTTTTGGGTGGAGGAGGAGGAGGTGTTGGTGATGGAGAAGAAGGAGTGGAAAAGGTGAGTGGTTGTTGTTGTTGTTGTTATTGTTGTTGTTGTGTTGATGTTCCTCCTCCTTCTCCCTTCAAGTTGATCATGGTTTCCCCTCTCTTTTCACCCAGCCCACCAAGTGTTTGTGGTTATGCATCTGTGAGAAGAAGGAGTAAAGGAAGGAAGTGCAAGTCAAGGTTGTGTTGTGGCTTGTTGTGGTTGTTGTTGATTCTCTTCTTCCACTCCCTTTCATGACTTTCCCCCCCTGTTTTACAGCCAAGGAAGGGCTGAGGAGAGGCTGAGGAGGTGGTGGTAATGGTGGTGGTGGTTGAGGCGGTCGCGGGTGCATCGGGGGCCCCGAGTCTCCCCCTTTCATTCCCCCTCTAAAAGGTGAGCTCTTCCCCTTCTTTTACTTGGTTTTATGGCTGTGGGGGTTGTTGAGAGGGCATGCATGGGTGGTGGCTATGTTTGGGTGCATGTGGGAGGCTTGGGGAGGGCTGGGGAGTGCTGGGAGCGCGCGCGGGGCCGTCCGCGCGCGTGCGCGCGCAGACAGGCGCACTGGAGGGCGCAGACGGGCGCGCAGGCGCGCGCGTGCGCATACGCGCGTGCGCGCGGGTGCTGTCGGGCACGCACGGGTGTCTGCGCGGAGGGCTGGCGGGGTGCACGGTGCGTGCGGGTCTTGCGCGCGAGTGCGTGCGGGCGCGCGCGGGCAGGGCAGGAGCGCGAGGGGCGCGCGGGCGGTGCGCGCGCGCGCGCGCAAGCGTGCGCGTGCGCGCGGATGGGGTTCTGGGCGCGCGGGCAGCGCGTCCGGGTGCGCGGCTGGGCGCTGGGCAGTGTGCCGGCGGGCGCGATTGCGCGTGCGTGCGTGCAAACGTGTGCGTACGCGTGCGGGACCACGCGTGTGGCTTCCCGGGGGCTCGGGGGGGGGGGGTGTCCGGGGGCTCGGGCACGCGTGCGTGCACGCACGCTTGCGTGCGTTCGAGCCCGTATGCGTGGATGTCTATATCTTGGGCATCCCTAATTGATGTTATATGTTGTTTATGATTTTACTCACCCTTTTGGTACCCTTGGCTTGCAGACCTCGTCGGTTGGGATGCGCGACGACTCGGGTATCGGTGAGTGGTTTGATTCCAACCCTTCCGGGAGCGCTCGAGGCACGTAGTCGTGCTTCGCGCTTCCATGGGGCTTTATTTGCACCCTAAATATGCTAGATATTATGCATGCTAGGTTGTATAGCTCGTATATTGTGTAGAACCCCTATTCTACCTTATACTTGCCTATGTATTGTATAGAATATGGCATGACTTAGGTAATTTTGATTGAATGACTACCCCTATTTATCAAGCATGTCTAAACTTGGGTTAATAACGGGTGTATGCATAATATTCCTCCGATTTAGGACTCGAGGGTGTGGTATAGTTGTTGCACCCATCTGTTGGGGCAAAACTATGACCAGCTCGAGAGAGGATGAGGCATTCCCTCTCCCTCGCCCTCCTTCTCTTCGCGAACCGAGTGAGTAGATGTAGTTCCTACTTGACTCGGGTTTGCTTGGAATTATTGGCATGCACCTGTTGTTGCGCAGATCGCGCTTAACCTTTCCCTTCTAGGTTGGTTTTATCCAACGTATAATAGGTTGTAATTTGTGTGTGTTTATCTGTTTGATGCCATGTATGCATGTTTAAGTAGGCCATCGTTGGGTAGTTAATTGCATATATATATATATATGCCGATATGACCATGATTCTTGTCTAATGTATTAGACAAGTGTATGACCTCTTGTGGGTTCATACCATGGTTTTGACACTTATAATTAATGTCTTCCCCGCATCTGAGTTATGCGCCCTGGAGGGAATTCATGAGAATTCATTGCGCCTATCGGTGTTTGATAACCGATGATGACGGATCCAAGAGGATCGTATCCGCGAGCGTAGATTGTTTCTCCCCTTCGTTGGATCCGTGTAGGAACTTCCCGGCGTTGGAAACGCTGTCCTGGCACCGGGCTCCCATTCGTGGGAGTATGTCAGGTAGAGGCTACCCGGGGAAAGGGCTACCGGTGGACCAAGGGCTTAGAACAATCGACCTCTTCCCCAAGATCCTATGTCACCCGTCGGGGTGAGGGTGAGGGTGTTGGCGTGAGTAGGGTGGGGTCGCGTTGATACTCGACCCGTCAGTTTGTATAGATGGTTTTCCCGTGGGGTTTGCGCTGCGAGCATGAGTTATCGTTTTTCCCCTTCGTTGGATCCGTGTAGGAACTTCTCGGCGTACCATTGCTGTCTTGGCACCGGGCTCCCATCTGTAGGTACCATCGCTGTGGTCGACAGTGTACTGATCGTGGGAGTATGTCAGGCAGAGGCTACCCGGGGAAAGGGCTACCGGTGGACCAAGGGCTTAGAAACGATCTAGTCTCTTCCCAAGAGACTGGGTCACCCCTTTTGGGGTGAAGGTGAGGGATTGGTACAGTTACTTCCGACAACCTAGGTCACCCTTCGGAGGTGAGGGTGTTGGTGTGAGTGTTGTGGGCTCGAGTTGATACTTGACCCACCAGCTTGAGTGATTGGCTTTCCATAGGGTTCGCGCTGCGAACAAGTAGTGTTTCCTCCCAATATCGTCGTATACCGGGGTCCCGACGTAGAAGCTGCCCTGACAGAGGACTCCCACTTGTAGGTACTCCCGATGCATTCGGCAGATGTACTGGTCAGGGGAGTGTACCAGGTGAGGCTACACGAGGGTGGACCACCGGACGATGTTGCAAGCCTGAATTATCGTTCTCCCCTTCGCCGGATCCGTGTGGATGCTTCCTAGGTACGAGCCGCCCTGGGTGGACCCCCACCTGTAGGTACCATCGATGCGCTCGACAGTGTACTGACCGTGGCCGGCTCCAGGTAGAGGCTGCCTGGGAGAGCGCTACCGGATGACGAACGGTGTAGAACAACAAGTTGTCCTTCGAGTCCCTAGACTCACCCCTGTGGGGGCTAGGGCGAGGGCAGGGTAGGGTCGCACCGCCGTGTGACCTTGTTAACCGTTGGGTTTCTACCCATGGTTTCCTTGATAGGTGATTGCCTTAGGATCGAATGTTGGTGTTGGTGTTTGGTTTCTGACCACTCACTGAGCTTGTAGCTCACCCCTCGCTTATGTTTTTCCCCAGTTGACGCTGAGTCGGATCCAAGAGAAGAGCTCCCCTGGCGCCATCCGAGTAGGAGACCCGCGTTCGCGTTGGATGTCTTGCGAGTCGGAGGCTATCAGCATTCCCTTTTCGTTGTATGTATTATACTTGTGCTTGCGCACGGTATGTAGACTGTTGATGTCTGTTATTGTATATATATTGGCTCTCACAGGACAGTTGATTGTGTACTCTAGTCTGTAATATGTCTTTGAATTACAGACTTAGTCATTTGAGCTTCCGCCTTTTTGTATATATTTGATGTCAGTTGCTTGTTTATTGCATTTTCTATTGTGGAGTATTTATTTGACCTCGTGTATGGATTACTGATATCATTTATATATTTGCCACGTCTCGGGGACGGCCGCCCTGGGGCGTGACAAAAGTTGGTATCAGAGCCATGTCCTGTCAGAGCCAATTGTTTTCTTTGAGATGAGTCCTAGGATTTCGAGACGAGTATTCTGATCCTAGTGCTGGTTCCTTAGTTGCTGATATGCCTCCTCGGAGACGGGCGCGTGGACGTGGTCACCCTTGGGCTTCGGAGGTTTTTGAACCTACCGGAGGCAAGGAGTCTACTTGAGAGTTCTCGGCTGTTGGGCCAGGACTTGCGCGGGATGCCTCCAGCGTGGGCGCGAGCTAACGCTGAGATGGAAGATCTTCTGGACACTCAGACTAGAGCACTGGAGGCATAGACTGGAGCGTTGGCTGAGCAGGCGCGAGAGATCCAGGAGCTGCGGGCGGCCCGCGTGGCGATCCCGTAGATACCCTTAGCGGTAGGTCCACCAGTGGTGCCAGAGATACCCCATGTACCGGTTGGAGACCGTAGTCTCCTCCGTTCTGTTTATCGGGGGTATACCATAGAGCGTGCGGCACCAGTTTCAAGCGTTGAGGATGTGGTGTAGTATTTATTAAGGGGTGATGTCTTCTTCTAGCCTTCCTACTCAGGATAAGGGGCCTTGCAGGGTCAGCGTTGAGACCCGGGCTAGGGTACTCCGTGTTCCTTGTTTGGTTGTCGGGATATCCTATATCGGGACCTCATGAGGCCCTCCCGAGGTTCTTTTCCCAGTCAAGGAATACCTACGAAGCATCAGATTGTTGATTGATTTTTTTTCACTTAGAAGGTGCGATGGCGGGTGACGATGCATATGATCGGGATTGAGTGCATCTTGTTGCAGCTTGGTGGGCGATCGCTTATGGACTAGGGTTCCATAGCCATATCTGGAGTCGCTTCGATATATCATCGTACATAGTAGCTACCCGGTAGAGGCAAGAGACCTGTGAGGTGCTCCCTGGGACTATCCACGACGCTTGTTGGTGTGCCCATATAGCAGAGATAGTGGACATGGGAGGCTATCAGGTAGTGGCCACACCGGAAGAGTGCTACTGGATGACGTCGAGAGCTTGGACTCCCCGTGATGAATCTGCCCATTGAGTGCGTGATGCTGGAGTTTCAATTGTTATAGTTGGACGACCTATTGGTGGCGGCATGTGAAGCACAGTTTGAAGTACTGTCGCGTTTTGCCCCACATGGGTCGTAAATGAGGAGACGTGACGCTAAGCGTTCGTGATGGGACTCAACCGCCATATCAGGTAGATGACGTCGCTTAGGTGTTGTCGGGAATCGACGACCTCCTATTGCGTGTCTTGCAAATTAAGTTCGGTCGAGCGGCTTACCCAGAGTGTAAGGGTCATCATGAGCGTCAGCCTTGCTCGAGGAGCAGATTTGGACTTAATCGTCCTAGGAATTATTTTGATCTCCCCATAGGGGTTGAGGATCAAGTACCCTTGCCGCGAATTGATGATCTATTTTGACCAGCTCTGGGAGCCAGTGTCTTTTTGTTGATCGATCTTCGCGCAGGGTACCATAATTGGAGATCCGGGAGTTGGGCATTCTTTAGTTGGCCTTTCGTGACCGTTTCGGGCACTACGAATTTTGAGTACTGCCGTCGGGGCAGACGAATGCGCCAGATGCCTACAATGATCTCAAATATGTTATTGGACCTCCGTGGGCTGTTCTGAGGTAGCCTTCGTTGAGGATGTTGGTTGGCATGCCCTCAGGCGAAGTTGTGGATCGTCGCGTTGGAATGCGTTTGTCCGTCGAGAATCCTCAGTGGATGTGGGAGTGAGTTATCATGGGTTTCGTTGTGGGATCACTAAAGTCACGTTCGGGTCACGATGCCGTCTGGGTGATCATTGACCGATTGACTAGGTCCGCACTCTCCTCCCTTTCCAACTGACTGAGTCTCTGGACGCTTCGACGCGGGTTTGAGCCTTCGCGATTGTTCGTCTTCATGGCACTCCGGTCGGTGCTATTTCGGGTTGAGACACGTGGGTTACTTCGAGGTTCTGGCGCAGCCTTTGGCAGGCTTTTCGCGCGAGCCTCCCTTTTAAGTACAGCGTTTCGATACCGACGGACAGCCAGGCAAGAGGACGATTTAGGCATTGGAGGACATGCTATTTGCCTGCGTGCTCGACTTGGGGCAGTTGGATGAGGCACCACCCTTGGGAAGGGGTCTGCCTGTGAGATGACTGCCATTCGAGCACCCAGATGAATGGAAAAAGGCACTCTACAGGCGCGGTTTTATACCTCCCCTGCGTTGGGACGGTTGTGGTGCGCCAGTTCGAGTGGCCACAAGTTATTTATTGACCTTGCGGTGGCGAGATGGTTCGTGCGTGCCTCTGCACTGCCTAGAACCGTCGGAAGGGCTACGCAGGTCATTGTCGCCAGGAGCCTACCTTCGGGGTAGGGCGACCATGTGAGCTTGGGTGTCCCGGTTTAAGGGCACCCTCCGTTTCGACGTTCGGGGAGTGTTGTGTCGGCCTTCCATCGGACCGGTTTTTGTCCTTGAGTGGATTGGGGGAGGTGGCTGTCATGAAGCCTTGCCCCCGTGGCTGACTCGTGCCTGTGACGTCATCCAATGTCTCATAGCTGAGACATTATGTCCACGATCCTGCTCATGTCATTCCGTTCGAACCGCTCATCTCGAGCAGGATTTGTCGTTCGGGGAGCAGTTGATCGAGACCATGGACCGAGGTGAGAAGAGGCTCCGCATCAAGACCGTTCCTTCGGTTAAAGTGCGTGGTAGCACCAGTTTGGTGTCCGGACCACTTAGGAGCCAAGGGACTCTATGGGCGACACTTCTACGTTCGGTCTTCCCTTTGGGTTTCCTTAAATTTCGAGGACTAAATTTCCTAAGGGGGGAGAATGTTAGACCTGTGTCATTTAGAGTCCTAATTTCGATCGGAGTCGCTAAAATTTTGATTTTTAGCTACCTTCTGGGGTTTAAGGTCTCTGATTGAAGATATAACTGCATATTATGGGTCCTGATATTGTTTAGTACTGCCCATAAAATTTTCGTTTAATTCCAATAACGTTTTTGGAATTATGCAGTTTTGGATTGGTATTCGGATTTGATTTTGTTAAAATCCAAGATGAAGAGATAAAAATCCGATATTATTACGAGACGTTAAGTTTGGAGATAGCTTCCATATAGAAGTGGAATTGGATCAACTGGATTCGTATATTAAAAGTTATGGGTATTTTTCCATGTATACCCCGAAGTTGAGAAATCCAGGCAGCAGCCCTGTAAGATGTTTAGCCTAGATTTTGAAATAGCTGGAGAGGTTATTTGATCTTGGCATAAACATGAAAGTTGTAGATAATCGTCTTATCTTTCCAATGCAACTGGAATCGTGTCATTTGGAGCTGTATTGAGGAAGTTATGGCCGTTTAAGTGAAGACTGCGCAGAGATTTTAGTCCGAGGACGACTTGGTCTTTCACTCCGACCTTGCCTATTTAAAGGCCCCAAAATGTTACGACTTCAGCCTCACTTAGCCACTGTTTGGGCTCTCTTTTGAGCTGCTCCAGCCCCTTTTGAAGTGTGTTTTGGGTGGAGGAGGAGGAGGTGTTGGTGATGGAGAAGAAGGAGTGGAAAAGGTGAGTGGTTGTTGTTGTTGTTGTTATTGTTGTTGTTGTGTTGATGTTCCTCCTCCTTCTCTCTTCAAGTTGATCATGGTTTCCCCTCTCTTTTCACCCAGCCCACCAAGTGTTTGTGGTTATGCATCTGTGAGAAGAAGGAGTAAAGGAAGGAAGTGCAAGTCAAGGTTGTGTTGTGGCTTGTTGTGGTTGTTGTTGATTCTCTTCTTCCACTCCCTTTCATGACTTCCCCCCCCCTGTTTTACAGCCAAGGAAGGGCTGAGGAGAGGCTGAGGAGGTGGTGGTAATGGTGGTGGTGGTTGAGGCGGTCGCGGGTGCATCGGGGGCCCCGAGTCTCCCCCTTTCATTCCCCCTCTAAAAGGTGAGCTCTTCCCCTTCTTTTACTTGGTTTTATGGCTGTGGGGGTTGTTGAGAGGGCATGCATGGGTGGTGGCTATGTTTGGGTGCATGTGGGAGGCTTGGGGAGGGCTGGGGAGTGCTGGGCGCGCGCGCGGGGCCGTCCGCGCGCGTGCGCGCGCAGACAGGCGCACTGGAGGGCGCAGACGGGCACGCGGGTGCTGTCGGGCACGCACGGGTGTCTGCGCGGAGGGCTGGCGGGGTGCACGGTGCGTGCGGGTCTTGCACGCGAGTGCGCGCGGGCGCGCGCGGGCAGGGCAGGAGCGCGAGGGGCGCGCGGGCGGTGCGCGCGCGCGTGCAAGCGTGCGCGTGCGCGCGGATGGGGTTCTGGGCGCGCGGGCAGCGCGTCCGGGTGCGCGGCTGGGCGCGGGGCAGTGCGCCGGCGGGCGCGATTGCGCGTGCGTGCGTGCAAACGTGTGCGTACGCGTGCGGGACCACGCGTGTGGCTTCCCGGGGGCTCGGGGGGGTGTCCGGGGGCTCGGGCACGCGTGCGTGCACGCACGCTTGCGTGCGTTCGAGCCCGTATGCGTGGATGTCTATGTCTTGGGCATCCCTAATTGATTTTATATGTTGTTTATGATTTTACTCACCCTTTTGGTACCCTTGGCTTGCAGACCTCGTCGGTTGGGATGCGCGACGACTCGGGTATCGGTGAGTGGTTTGATTCCAACCCTTCCGGGAGCGCTCGAGGCACGTAGTCGTGCTTCGCGCTTCCATGGGGCTTTATTTGCACCCTAAATATGCTAGATATTATGCATGCTAGGTTGTATAGCTCGTATATTGTGTAGAACCCCTATTCTACCTTATACTTGCCTATGTATTGTATAGAATATGGCATGACTTAGGTAATTTTGATTGAATGACTACCCCTATTTATCAAGCATGTCTAAACTTGGGTTAATAACGGGTGTATGCATAATATTCCTCCGATTTAGGACTCGAGGGTGTGGTATAGTTGTTGCACCCATCTGTTGGGGCAAAACTATGACCAGCTCGAGAGAGGATGAGGCATTCCCTCTCCCTCGCCCTCCTTCTCTTCGCGAACCGAGTGAGTGGATGTAGTTCCTACTTAACTCGGGTTTGCTTGGAATTATTGGCATGCACCTGTTGTTGCGCAGATCGCGCTTAACCTTTCCCTTCTAGGTTGGTTTTATCCAACGTATAATAGGTTGTAATTTGTGTGTGTTTATCTGTTTGATGCCATGTATGCAAGTTTAAGTAGGCCATCGTTGGGTAGTTAATTGCATATATATATATATATATGCCGATATGACCATGATTCTTGTCTAATGTATTAGACAAGTGTATGACCTCTTGTGGGTTCATACCATGGTTTTGACACTTATAATTAATGTCTTCCCCGCATCTGAGTTATGCGCCCTGGAGGGAATTCATGAGAATTCATTGCGCCTATCGGTGTTTGATAACCGATGATGACGGATCCAAGAGGATCGTATCCGCGAGCGTAGATTGTTTCTCCCCTTCGTTGGATCCGTGTAGGAACTTAGGAGCCAGGTGACCAAACGACACCAAATTTCATATGTAACATGTAGACACATAGATGATCATTTGAAATGAAGACATAAGTTTCAAAATATGCCTCTAAATACCCCAAACACAAGAATCTTGAGGAGACAGAAAATCCGTCTTACAACACAAAGCCACCCCATTCATACATTAACACAACCATCCTATGTGCAGCATCAATTACTCATAACAACACTCTCATGCAAGCCCTCTACAACATCCTAGCAAGCATAAAAGTAGGGGTACAGAATTACCAAAAGATGGGGAGGAGAAGGGAAGGTGTTGGGCTCACAATGACACCACACACACACCCACCATCACCACCATCTCCTTCACAGCACACCTTCTACTTGGCTGGACCAAAAGGGGAGGACAAAACAGGGGATCAGCTAGAGGAGGAGGAGAGGAAGGAGAAACCATTAATACATCACACACATCTCACCTTGATCAACTTCTTCTTCAAGCACAACCCTTTCCAAACACTCCTTCATCTTCTCCCTCACTTAGGCAATTCCACAAACACT
>CM060866.1:16947523-17357523 GCA_030737845.1 Acorus calamus
AATCGCGTCGAAGCGTCTAGAGACTCAGTTAGACAGATAGGGAGGGAAAGTGCGGACTTAGTCAGTCGGTCAATGATCACCCAGACGGCGTCGTGACCCGAACGTGACTTTAGCGAGCCTGCAACAAAATTAATGATAACTCACTCCCACGTCCACTGAGGAATCTCGATGGACGAACGCTTTCAAACGCGACGATCCATAACTTCACATGAGAGCATGCCGACCAACAACCTCAACGAAGGCAACCCTAGAATAGCCCACGGAAGTCTAAACCGCCCATAACTTTTGAGATGCTTGTAGGCATATTGCGCATTCGTCTACCCCGACGGCAGTACTCCAAATTCGTAGTGCCCGAAGCAGTCACGAAAGGTCATTTACTTAATGCCCAACTCCCGGATCTCCAATTAGGGTACCATGCCTGAAGATCGATCAACGGAAAGACACTGGCTCCCAGAGCTGGTCAAAACAGATCGTCAATTTGCGGCAAGGGGTACTTAATCTTCAACCCCTACAGGGAGATTAAAATAATTCCGGGGATGATTAAGTCCAAATTCTACTCCTCGAGCAAGGCTGGCGCTCATGATGTCACTTACCCGCTGGGTAAGCCGCTTGATCGCACTTAATCCACAAGACACGCAATAGGAGGTTGTCGAACCCTGACAACGCATATGCGACGTCGTCTATCTGATATGGCGGTTGAGTCCCATCGTGAACGCTATCATCGCGTCTACTCATTTATGACCCATGTGGGGGCAAAATGCGACAGCACCGCAAACTGTTCTTCACATGCCGCCACCAATAGGTCGCCCAACTATATCCACTGGAACTCCAGCATCATGCACTCAATGGGCAGATACATCACGGGGAGTCCACGCTCTCGACCTCATACCGTAACACCCAATTCCGATCATACGCATCACTACTCGCTTCAGCACCTTCCAAGTGAGTTGGGAAAGGCAATCATCCAAGGGATGTTTCAAAGGTATTCCCTACCTGGGGGAAAGAACCCCTTGGGAGGACACCTTGAGGTCCCGATATAGGATATCTCGACAACCAAACAAGGAACACGGAGTACCCTAGCCCGGGTCTCAATGATGACCTCGCAAGGCCCCTTAATCCTGAGCAGGAAATTGAAAGAAGACATCGCCCATTAATGGATAATACGCCACACCCTCAAAACTGGAAACCGGCATCGCTCTCGAACTCAAAGGTACACCCCCGATAAACAGAAAGGAGGAGAATACGGTCTCCGACCGGTACAGGGGTATCCCCGGCACCACTGGTGGATCTGCCGCTAAGGGTACCTGCGGGACCGCTCCGCGGGCCGCCCGCAGCTCCTGGATCTCTCGCGCCAGCTCAGCCAACGCTCTAGTATGGGCCTCCAGTGCTCTAGTCTGAGTCTCCAGAAGATCCGCCATCCTAGGATAAGCACGCGCCCATGCAGGAGGCTCCTGCGCAGGTCCTGGCCCAACAGCCGAGGACTCTCCAGTAGACCCCTCGCCTCCGGTAGGTTCGAAAACCTCCGAAGCCCGAGGGTGACCACGTCCACGCGCCCGTCTCCGAGGAGGTATATCAGCAAACTAAGGAACCAGCACTAGGATACTCATATAGAAATCCTAGGACTCATCTCTAAGAAAACAATTGGCCCTGACAAGACATGGCTCTGATACCAACTTTTGTCACGCCCCAGGGCGGCCGTCCCCAAGACAAGGCAAATATATATATGTATCAGCAATCCATACACGATATCAAATAAGGGCTCCACAACATCAAAGGCAATAAAGCAATAACCAAGTAAATGACATCAAATATATACAAATAGCGGAAGCTCAAACGACTAAGTCTGTAATTCAAAGACATATTTACAGACTAGAGTACACAATCAACTGGCCTGTGAGAGCCAATATACACAACAAAAGACATCAACAGTCCACATACCGTGCACAAGCACAAGTATAATACATACAAGGAAAAGGGAATGCTGATGGCCTCTCACTCGCAAGACATCCAACGCGAACACGGGTCTCCTACTCGTACTGCGCCAAGGGGAGTCTTCTCTTGGATCCGACTCAGCGTCAACTGGAGGAAAACATATGCGAGGGGTGAGCCACACACTCAGTGAATGGAACAATCCATGCAACACAACTCATATTAATCCTTACAAGTAAATTAAATTCCACTGAAGGGAATTAACTACTACGGTGGTGGGTCGAGTATCAACTCGGGCCCATCACTCCCGCACCCTCACCCCCACAAGGTGACATAGGACTTTAGGGAGCAATACCCTCACCCTCACCCTCCTTAGGGATGACCTAGGCTTTGGGAAATTGCACAAACTGGCGGATCGGACCAACGCCGACCCACTACACCCTCACCCACACCCCCTCCTCAGGGTGACATAGGCTCTTGGGAGGAAACTATAATTGTTTCTACACCCTTGGTCCACCGGTAGCCCTTATCCAGGGAAGCCCATACCTGTATACTCCCATGATTAGCACGTCCTCACAAATCGGCAGCACCTACGGATGGGAGCCCTCTGTCAGGCCGGCTGTCTCAACGCGGATCCAACGAAGAAAAGAAACCAATCTACGCACGTGAATATGATCCCCTTGGATCCGTCATCATCAGTGACTACGCATCGATATGGTAACGAATTCTCAAGAATTCCCTCCAGGGCGCATAACTCTGATGCGGGGAAATTCTATCATTCGTAATGACTATGCCATGGTATGACCCCCTAATAGGTCATACACTTGTCCAACTCATTTCGACAAGATTCATGGTTCATACGGGTATAAATAAGTATACAACGTATAATTAAATGAAGAGTTATTCCAGATATTCCCTACCTGTGGGAAAGAACCCCTCGGGAGGGCACCCTGAGGTCCCGATATAGGATACCCCGACAACCAAACAAGTAACACGGAGCACCCTAGCCCGGGTCTCAATGATGACTTCCCAAGGTCCCTTAATCCCGAGTAGGAATATCGGAATTAAATATACAATGAAGAATTTATTTAAGGAATAAAACATGATAGAATCTTAAATGAATTAATACAATACCACAACATATTGTTTTAGACATGCTATTCTATGCATAATCATATAATTTAATCAAATTAACTAGGTGGGGACATGCATAGTGGGGGTTATGCTAACATATGACATGATATCTAGCATGTATGGCTCCTATACATGACACATGGACATATAATCTCTAACATTCAATATCTAGCATGACATGATTACATGCTTAGCAAGCTAGGTAACAACATGCATGCATACATCAAGTTTATATGCAATTATGGTGCCCCAGGGGAGGGCAATGCATTCCAACGTGCATCGAACACCTCCCAACTAAGTTGGATTGCCCCACTCACCGCAATCCGGTCGATGCGTGACCGTTCGCCAAGATCTGCACGACAAGGGCATAAAAATGGTGAGTATAACTACATAAAAACATATTAAAATTAACTAAAAATGCCCAAGGCTTAGATATGCGCGCATACGGGCTCGCACGCATGCGAGTACGTGCGTACGCACGCACATCCGAGTGCCCCGAGACCTACCTGAGCCCCCGGGCAGCCACACGCGTGGCCCCCGCACACGCGCGCACGTGCCCCCGCACTCCTAGAATCCCCAGCCGCGCGCCCAGACGCGCCCCCGCGCGCACTCGTGCGCACAGTGCGCGAGCACTGTGCCCTGACTGTCCCCCCGCGCGCGTACGCGCTAGCGCGACCGCGCGCCTGCCAGGCCCACCTGGCCTCCTGCACACCCGCCTGCGCGTGCACGCGCGCGGACAGCCCTGCGCGCGCACCCAGCTGTCCAACACCACCCTCCCTCATCCCACACACACCTAAACACGTGTACATGGTGTGCAAGGTCCCCTAACACCTACCCAACCCTAGAAAATCAGAAATAAAAAAGGGGGAGAGCTTACCAAGAGAGGGGAGTGAAAGGGGGAGATCCGGTGCTCTCCGTGCACCCGCAATCCCCACAACCACCACCACCACTACCACCACCTCCTCAGCCTCTCCAACAACCCTTCTTTGCTGAAAAACCGGGGCAACGGGAGCTCGAGAGGGAGCCAAAGAGAGGGAAACAACAACAACAACTCTCACCTTTTGTGCATCTATCCCCTCTTGATCTTCTTCTTCTCTTTGTTTTTCTCCATAAAACACACACAAACACACACAAGGGGGGCTGAGAGGGAGAGCTACGTTGAGGGGGAGAGGAAGAGAGAAAGTGAGCACACATGCTCACATTTGGGGGGGGGGGGTGAACACAAGGGAAAAAGGTGGGGGTGAACATAACCCTAACCTCACCCTCTCACACACAAAAGACCAATGGAAACTTAGCCCCTAAGCAAGGGGGATGTGAGGTTACCTAGGGTCACCACATGCACATAAATATCCAACACTATTCCACTCAACGAATCAGTTTTGAAGAAAACCCGGATACGATTCGGAACTGCAAAATTTTCCAAACGTTATCGGAATTCAATGAATTTTTATGGGTAGTACAAAATGGTACCAGGACCCATAATATGTAGTCAGATTTCCAATCGGAGTACTCTAACTCACGCAGATAGCTAAAAATCAAAATTTTACCGTCTCCGATCGAAAAATGAAAATTTTGAAAATGACCAGAAATGATCCAAATTTTACTCATAGGCTAAAAAGTGACACATACATAACACCAGACATGCCCACGTACGTGCGTGATCGTATGCGTGCGAGCCCGAATACATGCATTTCTAAGTCAAGCATTTCTAGTTAATTCCTTGTGTTTTTATGTAGTTATACTCACCATTTTTTATGCCTTTATCGTGCAGATTTGGTGAATGGTCACGCAATGACCCGGGTTACGATGAGTGGGTTGATCCAACCCAGTTGGGAGGCGTTCTATGCACGTTGACGTGCATTAACCTTCCCTGGGGCACCATAACTACATATAACATGTTTGAATAAATGTATATCTTAATGCCCATCTTACCATGCTGCACCCATGCAATGTTAGACATTGTATACTAGGGTTATACATCCATGTATCATGTATAGGAGCTCATGCATGCTTAAATACCATGTCCCCTATTAGAATAGCCTTGATCCATGCATGTTTCCATTGAGTTTAATGTAATTAAACCGAAATGAGAATGTATAAGTATAAGCATGCCTTTGATGATATTATAACTTCTTGTTATATTATTTAAAATACTTCCATGATTAATTCCTTGCTTAATTAATTATATGTTGCATATTACATTTATACTTATACGAAGCCATGAATCTTGCCTAATGAGGTTAGGCGAGTGTATGACCACTTATGGGGTCATGCCATGGCAATTGCTCTACGAATAATCTATCTTCCCCGCATCTGAGTTATGCGCCCTCGAGGGAATTCATCAGAATTCGTTGACTTATCAGTGTCCATGAGTGTCGAGTGCTCTCCCCTTCGTTGGCTCCGTGTTGAAGTTGCCCAGAGTATAGCTGTCCTGCGAGGTGCTCCCAGACGCTATTCAGGACGCATGTTGGTGCTCCCATATGGTAGAGGTAGCAGTCATGGGAGGCTACCAGGTAGAGGCTCCCTGGGAGAGGGCTACCGGATGACGAATGGTGTAGACCAACTGACCCTTTTCTCCCCAATAGTCTTATATCACTCGAGGGTGAGGGTGAGTGTGTGGTGGGCTTGGGTTGATACCCGACTCACTAGCTTAAGTAGCTGTTTTCATCTGTTGGAACCTTAATTACTTGGAATGAATAATATGGTGTGGTGGCTTCGGGTTGGCACCCGACCCACTAGCTTAAGTTGTTGTTTCCAACTATTGGGACTTCGATTACTTGAAAAATTAATATGAGTTGTGTTGCATGGATTATACCGTTCACTGAGCGTGTGGCTCACCCCTCGCATATGTTTTCCTCCAGTTGTCATTGAGTCAGATCTGAAGGAGGAGCTCCCCGAGGCGTAGTACCAGTAGCGGAGCAGCGTTCGTGTTTTGGGTCTTGCAAGTGAGAGGCCATCAGCATCCCCCTTTTTTCCTTGTATGTATTGTTACTCGTGCTTGTGCACAGTACTTGTATGTTGATATCTTTTGTTGTATATTAGCTCTCACAGGACAGTTGATTATGTATTCTAGTATGTAATATGTCTTTGAATTGCAGACTTAGTCATTAAAGCTTCCGCTATATGTTTATATATTATGTCAGCTACCATGTTAATTGCTTTAATGCCTCGACTATGTGATAGAGTCTTTTATTGATCTCGTGTATGGATCGCTGATGTTATACATTTGCCACATCTCTGGGACGGCCGCCCTAGGGTGTGACAAAACAAATGGAAATATAAGAGTTTATGACTTTTTAAACAAAAATTATATTCATGTATAAATTGTTTGTATTTGGAAATACGTATCTGAGTGAATGTGATATGTTTTTGGGATGCGTGTGAATTGAGTAAAAGTTTTTTCAAATGACAAAAAGGATTATTTTTAATTATTGTCATAGATAAACCCTAATCAGTAATTCCAGCACCCCCTAGAATAGTTATCAAACCTATTTTTATTTTATCCAGGCATAACTACCAAAGTTTATTCTCCCATAACAATCATTTTTTTTCCTTATTCCCCTCTATTCCTCTTTATTATCTATTTATGCTCCTCCCCCCCCCCCCAAACAAGGGGTAAGAAAATTGTTTAATTGTCTCTGTATTTTTATTACTTTTTTCTTGACAAAACAGTAGGCAGAAGTCCAAAATTTTATTATTAAAATTAAGCGACTACCCAAAACATAAACAAGAAACCCAGGAAGTGGGGACTGGTAAAAGAATATACTCGGTTCTATATGTACACCCAAGACCTATTCCTCAATTAAGAGCTTTCCCCTAATTAGAAAACTCAGGTCCCGGGACCCCCATAGAAAATCGAGCTTTCCCCTAATTAGAAAACTCAGGTCCCAGTACCCCCATAGAAATCGTACCCAATGTTTAATGAACCAGACAACCATATCCTACACATTTTCAAAATACGCTTGCGTACCCCTAAATATGAGATGGTTCCTAGACAATCATAAGGCCCAAGTGACTGTCAGGACAATGGGCTATAACTATGGTCGCCTTGTGGCACCAATTTCCGCCGTGCCTCCCATAGCTCACCAATGGATGTGACCTGATCGCCAAGGCCCACAGCCAACTTCAACTGATGCCAAACTTGTCTCGGCATCGGACACTCCACCATAATATTAGTGGTCGATTCCTCCCGTCAGCACAAATTGAGCAAGACGTGTTCTTGTGAGCCGCCTACCGCGCATGATACACCTTTGTCAACAATTTGTCCTTGTCCTGATACATGAGCCAGAGAAAGAATTTGTATTTTGATCACACTTATGTCACATGATTTATGTATATAAATGACTCTTCTTGAGTAGATTTGTCTTGATAAAACATGTTGCACACGAATATTTTTACTATACTTTAATTTGAAAGTCAGTGCAATAATATGTTAATGCAAAAGCACGCGGTGCTTTTGAAAAAGATGCATGATATGTTTGAATGTACACAAAATGAATTTTTTTTGCTTGGTTAAATTTTATGTCGCAGCAGATATAAAATAGGAAAATGTTATGCCCAGGTCGGTTTCCAACTAAAAATCTAGTTTCCACGTCAGTTGAGCACTTTTTGGGTGGGTGACGTGGCCGCCACGTAGACGGGGCTTGACTAGTAAAACAAAATTTACTTTGGCGGGAAATTTATGATTTGGTTTCAAAATTTAAAATTTAAAATATGGGTGATTTGATAGTAGCTTTTTTGGGATGTAATGGTGGCTAACAAAACTATCGAATGCTTTATTTTATCGATGTACGTATTTACGTCAGGTCTGATATGCTGGACTTATCAACGCATATGCATCAATAACTTTTCACAAAAATCGAGGCTCTCACTTTCTGTCACAGAAATTTCTCACACCTGTAACTCATCCTCACTTTTTCTCACAAAATCACTCTCCCTCCCACCCTGTAAACTCTTCGTCTCCCTCAATGTAACGTTTTTGCATTTTTCAGCATTATATATTTGTTTTAAATAAATAAAGGAAATTTTAATTGAAATTTAGTTATTTCATATTTAATTTTGGTGGTGGGCGCAAATGGTTCAATTTGATTTATAATTATGATAATTATAAATTTATGTTGAAATAATTATTTTATATTTGTTTGTAGATATTTGTAGTGTCAAGATACTTTGGTTGATATTTGGTGAAATTCGGAGTTCGGGAAATTATATTTTTAGGCTCAAGTGTCAAGTTATTGGGCCCAGGGATCTACTTGTGAATCTAGATACCTTTTAATAGCTTTCATGGATCTGTTTGTAAATCGGATAGGGACCCCATTATAAACTGGGAACACTTCCAGGGTCGTTTTGTAATTTTAGTAAATCCTTTTAAATGACATGTTTGGGTTAGGGTTTTCATCCAAATCTCAAAAGGTATGAAGGGTGGTGATGACCTAACCCTAGATGAAGATGGTGGTGGTGTAATCGGATCTAAGGTGAGATATCATTCCCTATTGATTTTGTTGTCTAGGGTTTCAATTTATTTTTTTGGTTTGGAGATGATTGTGTCAATTGATTGTTTGGGAAAGAAGTTTGATGGATTAGAGTTAGGGTTTGATTGATTTTAATTCATTGATTGTTGATTTGATTTCAATCGATTTATTGGTTTTGGGGATTTAATGGCTATTTTTAGGTTGATTATATGTTTGGACGCTAAATTGTGTTTTTGATAATGATAGAGTCGTTTCAGAGAAAAACGTATTTGACAAATAGAAATAGTTTTTGAAAAGATCTTTCTAACGAATCACGAATTGTGCAATTCAGAATCACGAGTAGGAAGTTATGATTTTTTAAAAATTTCTGGATAAGTTTTTGTATCACTCTTATATATGTTTTATAAATCCTTAGAGGGTCTATGATAAAAATAATAGGATATCATGTTAGGTATAATAATATGTTATTTCTTTTAGTCTTCAAAAGATTTTATAGTGTATATCTAGATCCTGATATGTACCAAGTGCTTTTAACGTTTCATTGATGTTTTGCCGTTTTTCATAAGTTAGAGTTTCGAATCGATTTTTCTTTTATGCAATCTTTGATTTATCACCTAAATTTTTTGTACTGTTTTACATATTATATATTGAATTTTGATAATATGAATAGATCTAGGTTTTTGAGGAAATTTTCAAATGAGATTTTATTGGTTTTAATTACATGTTTTGTGAATCCTTAAACCAAGGGTTTTTAATTGGATTTTCTTGCACACGATTGATCTTTGATATATATATTCCTTTCTTTTTTTACATTGTTTACATGACTCATATATGTATGTAAATGATAAAATATATTAGATTGTTTTAACCAGAATTTAAATAGAGTTTTTTCGATTTGGTTTTAATCAAATTTTTCCCACTCATATGAATCGATTTCGATATGAATTCTTTATTGTTTTTATAAAGTTTTAAAAGACTCGTTTAGGGTTTTCAAAGATGTTTTAAACGAGTTTTAATCGGACTATCGTACACGTGATTTGGATTTCTTCAATATGAGTTCTTACTATTTTATATTATTTTAAACGACCCACATAGGGTTTTCAATGATAGAATGCGTTAGGATATTTTTAACAAAAACTAGGGTTTTATGCTTCTGCCTCGGGATGACTCCTAAGAGAGCCGTCAGGCATATTTTGGACGGCTCACAGAGGAGCCGTGGGTTGGTTAGGGATGGCTCCTGTGGAAGCCGTCAGGTTTGTAAGAGACGGCCCCGAGAGGAGCTGTCAGGTTTTCAGTTTTGTGTGTACGGGTACCATCAGGTCCCATGCTGTTTGTGCGTATTGTGACGTAGTCGTACTATTTCACGACTGGTTCGATTGTTGTACAATTTCTGGTTGAGTTTGCGTGTCGTTGGATCGAACGTGAGTGGGTCTCATCTCCTATGTAGTTTTGAATGATTTTTATCAATGACTTTCAATGCTATTTTTGTATAACCTCGAGCATGTCATATTATATAGGTTGATGCTTTATTAAGTATTGTATTGAAAATGATATTATTTTGAGACTGTCACATGAATATTATTGAAATGAAAATGAGTTGATCATGCATGCATATCATTCGTCTGCGTGACATCGTCTATGTGGCGCCGGTCTACGTGACCCAATCCAGTAGGACCTTGTCTACGTGGCACTCGTCTGCGTGATGCCGTCTGCGTGATGACTAGTCTGCGTGCCATACAGGCATGCTATCCGTTGCATATATATGCATCATATGGTTTTCATAAGATTTTATGAGACTATGCATCCTGAAAATGAGGCTTCTATTGAGTTATTTGAAATTATTTTCTTATGATATCTTAGTAAATATTATTATTTTGATATCAACTATTATTGGGACCTAAAGGGCCAATCACTGAGCATGTGGTTGCTCACCCCTCTTTTCCCAACCTTTCAGATAAAGGACTTAGATTGGTGGATCTTGATGTGGCAGTGGATGAGGTCATATTTTCTAGAGCACTAGACTTGTGTAGAAGATGTTAGTCATTTCTTGGCATGTAGAAGACCCATATGTATGATAGTGTGGAAATGTTTAGATTATTTATTTTGAATGTATATCCAGAAATTTAGAATGTATGTTGAAATTTTAGTCTTTATAATTGATGAATAAAAATGGTGATGTCTTTATTATATTTCTAGAAAAAAAAGAACTCTGAGATTCAAGGATTTAAGGTAACGCAACCGAATTTCGCACTTCAAAACGTAGTCGGGTTCAGGGGCGTTACAGAATGGTATTAGAGTGTAGGTTCAACTCTCAGACTGTAGGTTATGGCTATCCCAGTTGACCTGTCAGGTTCAGTGTTTCAAGTTTGGTTGACCTAAGTGTCGGTATGGGATTCGTCGGGTGTCGAAGAATCCGCGTTTCGGGCGTGTGTGGGGGTTCTTCGGGGATTCGGATCCGGTGCGCGCCTTTGGCAGACTCAATCGGATCGTGTCTCGGAAGGGTGGTGGGGTCTCGTTCCCGGTTAAGGCGCCCGACAGCGCCTCAAGGGGGTCCGGTGTATGTGTGATCGCCACCTACTTTTGAAAAAAGCAGAAAAATTTGATCGCCTACGTGGGGGAGTTTGTGGGGTCTCCGCTTTGGGACACGGATATGCCATACTCAGATGTGAAAAACTGATAATCCTATTCTACTTCTGGCTTGGCTAGAGGAGTTTTGGATCAAGTGGGGTGTAAGTGGGGGGCGGCTAATGGGTTTGAGCCGTCGGATAGGGGGCAACTAGTTAGGGTTAGCCATCCGGGGCCTGGGCTAATTTGGGCAGAACCTGGGTAGGAAATGGCTTTGGTTTTGGTAGAGGTTAAGCTGGGTTTAACCTGAGTTTTGGAGAGTGGATTGAGATGGTGATTTTGTGTAGGGAATGGATTGCTCTCACAAATGGGACTCTCTCTCTCTCTAGGGATTTCAAGTGGTGGAATAGGTTGTGAGTGGAGGATTGAGGGTGTGTTGAGGATTGTGAATTATGATGGTGTGTGAATATGTTAGAAAGGCTTGGGACCTCCTCTATTTATAGTAAAAAAAAGAGGTAGGGGAATATCCAGGGGGTAATAAAATGCCTTGGGTAATAGATTGTCTGATTAAACCCCTAATTAATTCTCTGTTTTATCCGTCAGAGACTAGGTGAAGGGCGGCTAGTTCAAACTAGCCGCCCAAGATGGGGCGGCTACTTCCTGGTAGCCGCCCCTATCATAACCTGCCAAACGTCCCATCTCTGACAAGCGGTGGCTTGGGTCGGTTACTTTGGTTGAACCGGCTATGATGGGGTGGCTATAGGTCACAACCCGTCGCAATGATCAGCATTTAATGCTGCTTTATGTCCTATCCAAGGAAGTGGTTTGGGGTCGGCCAGTGGGCGGCTAGTGGGAACTAGCCACCTGGTATGGGGCGGCTAGTTAGGGTTAGCCGCCCCCTTCCAGGGCCCTAGGTTTTCTAGGTGTTTGGGATTTTTTGGTTCAGGGTTTTCCGAGAATTGTTTTCTATTTGATGTCCAAACGTGGGCATTTCTAAGTGTAACTTGAAGTATTTTTGTTTTCTGGATGATCAAAATTGGGGTATCTACAATTGTCCTTCATCGGACGGAATCTTTGTGTAACACAGGAAACACTTCGACCGATGATAAGGAAAGAGACCCCTATTTTGGCCGGTCCGATCTTTAAGAAGTTAAGACAACACGAACAATACTATTTAGGGAGTTGATTTAGACTATCAGAGGTTAGGTCTTTACTAGAATTTTCAATCGAAAGGATGATCCAAGTGGAAGGCGGAAAAAGTAAATGGTGAGTGATCCAACCCGCGGTCGGGGTTGTTAGCTATCGTGCACGGAACAGCCCAGCGTCAGTTTCCTCGTGCCTACCGTTCCTGTACTTAGGAAAACTCAGCAAGGAGGGGATATCACCAACAGAAAGCAAGTAAAGAGTTGAATTGGTGAATTGGATCATCCGAAGGATAAAAACTCTAGAAAGGAACCAGAACTGAAGAAATTCGAACTGAATGGTATTGAAAGTGTGGTGAAACTTCGGGAAAGTCATGTTTGGTCAAGTAGTGCTTAGAAATAAACCAATACATGGCTGTTTGTTTTAGGAAAACTTGAAATTAGGATTTGGAAAGAAGTTGGAAAGGGGTCTTAAGTGGAAGTTGGAAAACTAGGAGGGGCGGCTAGTTGAAGCTAGCCGCCCGAGAGGGGGCGGCTAGGCGTGGGTAGCCGCTGGCCAACTGGGTCCCTTATAACCGAAAAGACTCTCTCTCTCCCCGTGCATTTTAAAACAGTTCCTCTCCCTCCTTTACTTCTTCTTCTTCGTTACAAACCGAAAAAACTTTGATTTTGCCTTCTCTTCTTTCATTTCAACCTAAGATCCCTGTTTTTCTCTTGATTCGAAACCCTAAGTTTGGGTTCTCCTTTTTCTTTTCAATCCGAGGAAGATGACAAGGTCGAAGGCGATTGCTTCGAGGGGGAAACGACCACGAGTTGCTCGTGGAGAGCATAGCCCGAGCTCTTCATCATCGGAGAGCGAGAGGGCGGAGGTGGAGGCCGTGGGGGAGGCTACGAGTGCGGTGGAGGTGCCGTCGGCGGGCACCGGCGTGGGTGAGGTCGAGGGCACGCCTTCATGGGCTATCCCAGAGGTTGGGAGTGGTTCTACGAGTGGGGTGATTGGATATACGCGTAAAAGGAAGCGTAGGGGTCGATCGGTTGTGGTCGAAGAGGTGGTTCCAGAGGTTGGAGGACCGGCTGAGGGCGCGGTCGAAGGAGTCGAGGCCGGGGGTGTTAGTGAGGGGGAGACCATCAGTGCGGAGACCACGCGTATCCTAGGCGAGGTTTTCGGCGTGGACGAGGGTGGTCTGGGTCAGGGTGAGGCTAGTGCAGCGGGTGAGGAAGAGATGAGGAGGGCCATGGGGGACTACGGGGTCTTGGCTTCCGGTGCGGTGGGCACGGAGGAGACCGGGGGTATTAGGGTGGAGGCCGGGGAGGCCGAGGGTGCAGATAGGAGGGCTGAGGCCGCAGAGGCCGGCTTGAGGAGGTGGGAGATGATGAGGGGGAGGAGGATGACGATGGGATGGACGATCTGACGAGGCCGAGGTGGATGCTCCTGGGTCCACACGGGCCATGGTATTCTTCTGACCCTTTTGCTCTAGCCTTTTATTTATATATATGTTTTGTTCCTCTAAATATTTGTGATACAAATAGGTGGTTGTGTAGTATTTATATGTATGTGTTTATAGGCATGCTTGTATGTATAAATTAATCACGGTGGGATAGTAAGCATGCGAATATGTGTTTGGGTTGTAGAAAAAAGGGGACAATTTTCATATGTACATCCATGATTGTTATATAAATAAAGGAAGGGAAATGACACGGCTTAGCATGCTTGCATGTGTTGGTTTTGTATGCATATATTTTTCGGAGTATATTTTCATATGTATTTGATCATGGTGGAGTAAGAGAGAGTATGTGCACGCAATTTATGGGTCTAAGTTCCTTCACATGCTTGGGTGGATTTGTGGAAAGTATATAAGCATGATAGACGGTAATATAAAGAAGGTATGCAAGTAATGACCACGGTGAATAAGAGGGTAGAACAGGTGATCATATGAAAAGTGTTTCGTGAATAATGGAAGGTGGACCCATGTGTGTATTCTTCTATTTTCATGCTTTTGTTTTGATTTAGCATATGGAAATTAATCTAAGCATGGTTTCTAAATGAATTTGTAGACTTGGATTCTCAACGATCGACTGTTTTTAAACTAACCCGTGTTCCTTTTGTTTCGTTTGTAGCGTCCGAACCGCATTCGGGCTCTGTGTAATGGGACGAAGAGGTGGTACGCTGCCATGGGCCAAGGGGGAGAGGAGTTTGGTGGATGGAGCTGGCTTCCGTTACTTCTTCCTGATCAAGCCGTTCCATGTTCATCGACCCTACGTGGAGGCTTTGGTGGAGAGGTGGAATCCGGAGAGTTGTACTTTCATCGGATTACTGGCCTTCCGGTCTCAGGGGAGGCAGTGATCGCGGCCACCTTTGCTGACTATAAAGTGTTCTTCCAGGAGTTGATTGGGGAGTGGGACTATGTGGAGGGTGTGAGGACGCTGAATCGGATCCCTCTCGGATAGTTGTCGAGGCAGTACGGCCTTGGCTCCTTCACATAACGTCAGAAGGGCGAAGCTGCAGCTAGCTTCAAGAGGAGACGGGCGATGATTGAGGCAAGAGAGGCGGCCGCGTACCGACAGAGGGCACGAAGGGATGTTAGAGCATTCTTCCTCTACTTCTTCAGCCGGGTCCTCTTCTCGACAGCCTCTGAAAAGGTCTCCTCTCATTCCCTGTTGCTGATGAAGGACCTGGAGAGCATGGGGCACTTTGCTTGGGGAGCCGCAATGCTCACCCACCTCTTTGCGGAGCTCTCGAAGAAGGTGAAGCGGGCCGGGGGTAAGAACCTTGGCGGTTTTGCTCCCTTTCTCCAGGTATGCGTGAGTAGAGGGTGTTTTCTAGTTGGTTTAACTCACTTGATTTGATAATTTCTCCCTTGCTTTGCAGATCTTTGGGTATGAGCATTTTGCGGTTGACGGTCCGATTCGGCGCCGTTCAACTGTGCTCTCCCTTGGGCTAGAGATGGGCACCCAGGGGATCTCTGTGCATACACCGCCTCGCTCAGTTCTGGGAGGCCTTCCGCGTCTTGACAGAGGAAGAGGTATATATTTTCTCTAAGTTTCCTTGGCTTGTATTTAATTTTCTTTTGACTAAGCGCTCTTTCTATTTCTTTTTCAATTATTTATAGATGACATGGAGACCCTATACGGAGGAGGAGGTCCCCGATGAGTTGTCGCGGGATGTCTGGCTGATCTACTTTAATGAGCTCATGTTTCATGCGATCAGCCAGGTCGTCCGCCAGCTTGGGTACCATCAGTGGGTGCCCGCTCCTTTTCTGAAGCGTCCCTCAATCCCTGTGGCTGGGATTCCTCGGGATACGAATCTCCCAAGGAACTACGCAATGTATGTGGCGGGATGGATGAGCCGAGGTGCCTTGGTGGAGCACCATCCCGAGGTGACTTCAAACAACGACTACCTAGCTTGGTATCGTCAGGAGTACATGAACATCCTTGGGACGATGGAGGAGGAGATCCCGGATGCCTACGTAAGTTAGAGACCTTTTTTTTCTTGTTTGAATATTTTCTGAGTAGTGTCACTTTTGCAGGTTGAGTTGAATGAGCTAGAGAAGAAGCTCAAGACCGCCAATGAGCATCTCCAAGCGCGGGCCAGGCAAATAGAAGTGTTGCGGGCTCAAAGGAGACGCTTGTAGGACCAGGTTTGGGTCCTCGAGGCTCAGGTGGATGCTCTGTCGAGAGCGAGGGCCGATGGTGCTTCGTCTTCCTCTGCTCCTCCTCCGGCTCCTGCTTCTGATCGATAGCTCGAGTTGAGGGACGAGCTAGATGTGGTTCGGAGTGAACTCGTGATTGTTCAATTGGAGCTTGACCAGGCTAGGGAGAGGGCTGCGAGGACCGAGGGCGAGGTCGACTCAGCCTCCCAAGGATGATGATACTCCGAGGTATAGCTTTTGTTGTCTTGGTTTGAAGTAGAAGAATTGTATGTATGCAAGGAATTCATGCTTTTCTTCTTTTCTTCTTTTCTTTGGCTTAGGTGATTGTTTTTGGTGATGCACGGCCCAAGACACTTAGATTGAAGCTTTGGACGGACTCCTACCCACTCATCCCTAGTTTATTCACTTTTAAAACTTTCTTTTAGTTCAACTAGGTCTGAATTTTCCCCTTTTTATGAACAATTTTCCCTTTTCTTTTGGTGTATGAACAAACATGGTGTTTTAATTTAGTTTTATTGGTTTTAATTCAGTCGTGTATGTGAAATTGTTTCATAAGGTCTTAGGGGTGGATGAGATGGATCAATGGGTATACGGTTTGGTGTATGATTTTGGTTTTGGTGGTTTGTTTGATTTGTACTTATGCAGGTTTTATCTATGAATATATGTATGAAATGCGTGTGCACAGGTTTCGGGAGAGAATGTTTTGCATAGGTATCAAAAGGAGTTGAAGAGTTGAAAAGAACGGGACTAACAGCAGATTTTTGGGCAGCAGGTAGGGGGCGGCTAGTGCAAACTAGCCGCCCAGTGAGGGGCGCCTTGTTTAGGTTAGCCGCCCATTGCCTAGGTTTTTACCTGGGAAAGGAGGGAGCAGGGGTGACTAGTGCATTATAGCCGTCTGGTATGGGGCGGCTAGTCGGGTTTAGCTGCCCCCTGCCTGGGGTAATTTGATGAGGAGTTGCTTGGACCTAACATGTGTCCCAAAACTGGCTTTGTCCCTATACAAACACTTCTAGAGTGGAAGCATGAAAAGAATCGGGGTGAAAAATAGAAGAGGCCCCCCCCCCTCAAATAAAAAAAATCAGGCAATGAGAGGCCAACAAAAGAAAAAATAACACCTAAGTGAACGGGTTAAACTCTCTATTTTACGCCTTTATGCACAGTATATGCTAAACAAGGGCTATACTAGTACAGATCCGAACAAGCGGATTGTACTTTCCACCAAAAATAAAGAAGTGGTAAAAAGAAGAAAGCTAGAGGGACCTAGAAAGTAAGACATATGCTAGACTGGGACAATTCTTAATATTGTCCAAAAGTAAGATATTACTCTTACGCCATTCCCCCCTCACCTTTTATTTTTATAATAGGGTTTTGGAAATGGACTATGTCTGCTAGGAAAGGCAAAATTTTGAGCAAAAGTAGACCTTTTCTATGATTACAACTGCACACACTTACACGAGTTTATTTAAAGACTTGTTCGTCCAAAGGAAGCTTATTTGACTTGATTCCTAGTACATTCATAGATTTTTCAGCATGCTTAGAATAATATAATCAAGCACTTGAGAACCATGAACCTAAGAAATCGACACCCAAAGCTTATACCTTTCAAATACAATCCTGGTTTGGACATGAGTGACCACAAGGGCCCCTCTATAGGGACTTAATGGTATTTTCTGCTTAGGAAAATTGAAAACATTGTCCTCTCACATGAAAAGAATGATTGAAAAATTAAAATGCTCCCTTATGTCACTTACGCTTACGCATAAGCTTGCATTTTTCTTTTCCAAAACACTTAGGCACTCAATTTCCTTAAAATACTATAGCTGGCTCCCCATACCAAAAGCTAAAATTGCCTCTATTACACTTATTTCATACCCTTCCACACATGCTTGAGAAGAAATAGCCCCACTCTCACACATACTTAAGATTTTTCTTCGTTCTCGCACTTGGAATCCCTCACTTGCGTACTAAAGCATGGTTTTTTGCACTTTACTTTCTCGCATTAGCTTTTCATTTACCTTAAGATGGATTGTAGCCCTTGACAATTCAAGCAAGAAGGGCTCCAAAGTTAGTGCAGGGGCACAATCTGGACGGATTTAATACTTGGTCCATGGAGAAGACAGAAGGTTAAAACACTCATGAGGACTTTCAGTAGCAGCAAACAGAAGTAGCAGAACCATGACCTTGTGTTAATATGAGTAGAGGTAGAAATAAGGGAGGGATGCTTTGGGGTTTAAAATTGTCCCAGTCTACGGGGTATGCAATTTCTCTTCTATTAAGTGAACCGATTCTTAAGTCATACGTGTGTGAAGGAAGTGGCATGATTGACGGATATGAGTTTAAATAACTACAAGTTTATATTTGGGAGTCTTATATTTCTATCATCAAGTGTTGAACACTGAAAATTGCAGGAAGGAAGAATAATATTTTTCAAGCATTGAAATTTTTACGCATGGAATTTTTCAGTTAAAGTGCATTCCACGAACCTGAAACCTCGACTCCCTCGGCGTCTACCAAGCTGTAGGCATTCCCGGGGTAGACATGGGTGATCACATAGGGTTCTTCCCATGTGGGTTGCAGCTTTCCTCATGGGTGGGGCTGCTTCGATGGCATGATATGCTTAAGTACTAGCTCCCCGATTTTGAACCTTCTTTCTATTACTTTCTTTTCAAATGCCCTTTCCACCCTTCTTTGGTAGGCCTAGGCATGGATTACCGCTCTTAATCTTTTCTCGTCTATTTGGTATCATTTTTTTTTTTTTGTTTTTGAAAGCGTGTAACCAGATATATACATATGGTTCTAAACTGACATGAGCTGGTAAATAAATTTTGTGGAAAGCTTGGGAACAAAGTTCGGTAAAACAACACTTGGGTTTCGAAGGAAAACATGGAAATAAGGTTGATAAAACATTTTTGTTTGGAGAAAAGTATAGAAATACACTTCAGAAAACATTCTTGTTTTGAAGGAAAGCATGGAAATACACTTTGGAAAATAAATCTTTTGGTTTGTTTTTGTTTCTAAAGGAAAGTTGGAAATAAAGCATGAAAAATATTTTGTTTGTAGGAAAGCATGGAAATAAAGCTTGGAAAACGTTTTTTTGTTTTGAAGGAAAGTACGGAAGTAAAGTTGGAAAACAAATCTTTTGGTTTGTTTTTTTTCTGAAGGAAAGATGGAAATAAAGCTTGAAAAACATTTTGTTTGTAGGAAAGCATGGAAATAAAGCTTGAAAAACGTTATTTTGTTTTGAAGGAAAGTAAGGAAGTAAAGCATGGAAAACAAATCTTTTGGTTTTTTCTTTTTTTTTGAAGGAAAGGTGGAAGTAAAGTTGAAAACAAATATGTTCAGGGTTGGGGAATGAAAGCTGATTAGCCCATATTTTTGTATTTTGGTTTTTTAGAAAAGCATGTAAACAAATATGTATATGGATGATGAAAGCGAAGACTGGTAAAAATTGTTTTTGATTTTTTATTTGAAAGCCTGAAACAAATATGTACAGGTTTAGACTAATGAGAGCTTACTAGGGGGATCAATTCCCGGTTTGCAGATTGGTGTCGTTTCTTTGCGTCAATTTATCTTCGATGGCCGACAGATGTCCTGTGGCGGTCCTTTATTTCCGTATCCCTCTTCCCTGAGCCTCTTCAAAGGTTTCCCTTGTTGAAGCAGTTCTTCATCAGTCTAGCCTGGTTGCCAACATGCTAGCACCTCTAGCCTGATGCGCATGGCACAGACACTCCAGTTTCTTACTCGCGACCCGCTGAGGCGTGCTTCTCCCCAGATAGATATCACTCCTCCGTGGTACGGGAAGCGAAGACATTGGTGTTGGATGGATGAAACGGCCTCGATGCTATGGAGCCAGGTTCTCCCGATGATCAGGGGGTGGGGTGATCGGATGTCCATCACCATGCAGTTGACGATGGTGGAGACTGGGCCGATCTTTAGTGGGAGTGTGGCCAATCCGCAAGCGTTCTTGTGTGTGCTGTCAAAGGCGTAGATGAATTCGTCTGAGGGTTCCAGCCTGGGGACCTTGCCTTCTAGCTTCTAGAAGACGGAATACGTGAGGACATTTGTCTCGGCTCACGTATCGATGAGAATGTGCTTGAATTCTCTTCCTCCAAGTGTGGCAGTGATTGCAAGGGGTGCGGAGCGGACTCCGGCTTATATGACTTCGTGGGGGAGGAAGGCAATTAGATTGGGCTCCATGTGATTGTTTGATGAGTTCATGGTCTCGGCGGTCTCCTTCGAGAGGTAGTTACTTGTTATATTTGTGTCACTTTTTAGCCTATGGGTAATCGTTGGGTCATTTCTGGCCATTTTCGAATTTTTCATTTTTCGATCGGAGCCGCTAAAATTTTGGCTTTTAGCTATCTGCGTGAGCTTGAGTGCTCCGATTGGAAATCAGACTGCATATTATGGGTCCTGGTACTATTCCGTACTACCCATAAAAATTTCAATGAATTCCGGTAACGTTTGGAAAATTATGCAGTTCTGAACTGTATCCGGGTTTTGATCGTTACTGGTTTTATTGGAAGAATAGTGTTGTGATATTTTGGTGAATGAGATCACCCTAGGTAACCTCACCTCCCCATGCTTGGTGATGAACACTTGGTTATTTTTGGTGTGAGTGGGTGAGACTAAGTTATGTGTACCCCCCTATTTTTCTCTTGTGTTCACCCCCCCCCCCAATGTGAGCATATGTGCTCATTTTCACTTCCTCTCCCCCCTCAACGTGAACACCCTCTCCAGCCCCCCTTTGTGTGTGTTTGTGTGTGTTTTTTTTTTGAGAAAATCAAAGAGAAGAAGAGGATCATGAAGGGTTGATGAATAAAAGGTGAGTGTTGTTGTTGTTGTTGTTGTTTCCCTCTCTTTGGCTCCCTCTCAAGCTCCCATTGCCCCCTGTTTTCAGCCATTAGAAGGCTGTGGGGAGGCTGAGGAGGTGGTGGTGTTGGTGGTGGCGGTTGCAGCGGCTTTGGTGCGCCAAGAGCCCGAATGCATTACCCCTTTCTTTCCCCCTCCCTTGGTGAGCTTTCCTACCCTTATTTTCTTTGGTTTTTCATGTGTTAAGGGCTGTTGGGGAGGTCATGCATGATAGGTAGTTGGTTTGGGATGTGTGTGAGGGCAAGGAGGGGGATTTAGGGCCCTGGGCGCGCGTGCAGATCTGTTCGCGCGCGTGCGCGCGCAGGCGCGCGCACAGTCTGGCGGACAGGGTCCTGGCAGGCGCAGGCGCGGGCACAGGCGCGGGCGCGCGCGCTGTGCGCGCGGGGGTCGATAGGCGCGGAGTGCGCGCGGTTCTGGCGCGCGTGAGCGTGCGCGCGGTTCTGGCGCGCGCGGGTGCGCGCCTGGGCGCGGGGCAGCGCGCCTAGGTGCGCGGACGGGCGCGGGAGCGCGTGCACGCGTGCGTGCACGTGCGGGTGTGTGCGGGGGCCGGATATGCGTGCGTACGCTTGTACTCGCACGCGTGTGAGCCCGTATGCGTGCATATCTGAGCCTTTGACATTTTTAGTTGTTTCTAAGTGTTTTTATGTAGTTATACTCACCATTTTTTATGCCCTTATCGTGCAGATCTTGGCGAACGGATACGTAACGACCCGGGTTGCTGTGAGTGGGTCGATCCAACCCAGTCGGGAGGCGTCCGATGCACGTAGACTTGCATTGCCCTCCCCTGGGGCACCATAACTGCATATTAATCTTGTTGGAATGTATATGTTATTTGCCTGTTTAGCTAAGAATGCACCCATGCTATGATTAGATGTTGCATGCTAGGTTTTATACATCCATCTATCATGCATAGGAGCCATACATGCCTAGATACCTGTCATATGTTAGTATAACCCCGACTTATGCATGTCCCCACTTAGTTAATTTGATTAACTTATATGATTGTGCATAGAACAGCATGCCTTAGATAATATGTACCTCGTTATTATATTTTTACATGCTCCCATGATTAATTCAATGGTTAATTTCTTAAATGTTATATTTAATTCCATTTTTCCTACTCGGGATTAAGGGACCTTGCGAAGTCATCATTGAGACCCGGGCTAGGGTACTTCGTGTTCCTTGTTTGGTTGTTGGGGTATCCTATATCGGGACCTCAAGGTGCCCTCCCAAGGGTTCTTTCCCCTAGGTATAGAATATCTGGAATAACCCTTCATTTAACTATACGTGTATATTTATTTATACCTGTACGAGCCATGAATCTTGTCTAAATGAGTTTGGACAAGTGTATGACCTATTAGGAGGTCATACCATGGCCTAGTCATTACGAATAATAGAATTTCCCCGCATCTGAGTTATGCGCCCTGTAGGGAATTCTTGAGAATTCGTTACCGTACCGGTGCGTAGTCACCGATGACGACAGATCCAAGGGGATCATATTCGTGAGTGTAGATTGGGTTCTTTCCTACGTTGGATCCGGTAGGGACTTCCTGGTTGAGACAGCCGGCCTGACAGAGGGCTCCGATCCGTAGGTGCTGCCGATTTGTGAGGATGTGCTGATCGTGGGAGTATACCAGGTGTGGGCTTCCCTGGATAAGGGCTACTGGTGGACCAAGGGCGTAGAAACAATCTAAATTCCTCCCAAGAGCCTATGTCACCCCGAGGAGGGGGTGAGGGTGAGGGTGTAGGGGGTCGGCGTTGGTTCGATCTGCGAGTTGTGAAATTTTCCAAAGCCTATGTCATCCCTAAGGAGGGTGAGGGTATTGCTCCCTAAAGGTCCTATGTCACCCTGTGGGGGTGAGGGTGCGGGAGTGGTGGGCTCTGGTTGATACTCGACACACCAGTTTAAGGAGTTGATTCCATCTGTTGGAACCGAAATTACTTGAAATGATTAATTTGAGTTGTGTTGCATGGATTGTTCCATTCACTGAGCGTGTGGCTCACCCCTCGCATATGTTTTTCTCCAGTTGACGCTGAGTCGGATCCAAGAGAAGAGCTCCCCTTGGCGCAGTACGAGTAGGAGACCCGCGTTCGCGTTGGATGTCTTGCGAGTGAGAGGCTATCAGCATTCCCTTTTCCTTGTATGTATTATACTTGTGCTTGTGCATGGTATGTGGATTATTGATGTCTTTTGTTGTATATATTGGCTCTCACAGGACAGTTGATTGTGTACTCTAGTCTGTAAATATGTCTTTGAATTACAGACTTAGTCGTTTGAGCTTCCGCTATTTGTATATATTTGATGTCAGTTATTTGATTATTGCTTTAGTGTCGTTGATGTTGTGGAGTCCTTATTTGATCTCGTGTATGGATTGCTGATATCATTTATATATTTGTCATGTCTCAGGGACGGCCGCCCTGGGGCGTGACATTACTGTTATAGGAGGATCCAGGTGGGCTATTGCCTCCGTCTTTGGCTCCTAGGCGTAGGGTTAGTGTGAACATGTTGTGCAGTGCCCAGTTGTTCTCATTCTCATACTGGAGGCGCACCTCTCCCCAAATTGTTAGCACGTGGCCCATGAATTGTAGCCGGAGGCATTGGTGTCGGGGGGAGCAGATGGCCTGGATGCTGTCCAGCCATGGTCGCCCTAGCATCAAGGGGTACCTTGTGTCGATGTCGGCCACGAAGCATGCCACCTCACAGATCAGGGTCTGACAATTAGCTCGAATATTCCGGGGCCGCGGAGAGTCTTCCCGGTATGATTGAAAGCCTGAATAGTAGAGTGGGCTGGTTGGACAGGAGGGCGTCCTAGTCTGGATATCTTCTGATAGGTGGAGCATGTCATTATGTTCATCCCTGACCCCAGGTCAACGAAGATGTTGTTTAGCCACAACATCTGAAGCCGTCCACGGATGTGTAGGGTAGTCTTGAATCTGGGAGGTCTTCATCGGCAAAAAAGATGGTCATCGGGTGACAAGGGCCATCGACAGTGTCGGTACTTTTGGAAGACCCGTTGTCATCCGAATGCAGATCATCTGAAGTGCATTCCCCTTGTGGGGGTCCTTCACTCGCTCCATCGGGAACCTCCTCAAAGGGTTCCTATTCTTCGTCTTCTCCTGGGTTGCTCAATCCGTTTTTGTCGGACTCCACGTCGATGACTGCGGGTAGGGCGAGGACCGCTTGTTCTTCTTCATCATAGAGTATGGCGAGGTCATGGTCATCGAGGTTCAGCTGGAAAGGTTCCCCTTCCCCTTCCTCTTCGGTCTCTTCGGAGAGACTGCCATTGGTGACGTCTCCCGAACTGTTTAGCTCTGTCAGTGGTTGTCCCCCCCTCTTGATCATATTAATAGTGCGGCTCCACAAGTGGAGGCTTGATCGTGGCTGGCAGTGGGTCAGTAAATATGCCAAGTGGCTTGGAAGCTCGGGAAATGCCCTGACTTAAGTGGCTTTTGATCACGTCCCAATCAAGGCGCTTGTCATCATTCAAATCATAAATGAAATCCTGAAAAACAATGCATTGTTCTACTGTATGCCCATGATGTTGGTGGTTTTGACAGTAGCGCATTCTGCTAGCCCCGGAGAGTGGAGGCTTAGCAGCTGGGAGGGAGATACTATTAGTATCCATTGTCACCCTAAAAATCCTAGTTAATGTTTCTTGAAGGGAAGGGTAAGAATCCCTCTTTTCCATCTGTCTCTGGTTATAGGATGCTGGAGGGGAAACCTCATTATAAATACTTTGTGTAGGCTGCATAGGACTTAGGTTTTGGTTCCTCATGAAAGTGAAATAGAAGGGGTCCTAGATTGACCTTGTCATGAAATTATGGGGCTTTGGACTGGGGAATTTGGATTACTGGGTTCTGTTGTGTTGGCACGGGGATGGGTGTTGATCGAGGTATAAAGTTTTGATTGGTTGGCCGAGGCGGTGCATACCCGGACGAACCGGACGTGTATTGTCTCGGAGCCGTTCCTTGATCGGGAACCCGTGCTCTGTTTCGGTAGAGTGCCGAAACTTGTGTAATCCCCTCTACCGTGGGAGTTTGTGCCTTACGTGGCGGTTGTCCACCCTATGGCTTTTAGGTGGGGACTGGGTTTGGACTATTGAGGCTGCACAACGGGAAATCCTGTTGTGGTGGTCAATTAGAAGCTGATACGTAGTGCAGTCTCCGTACGAAAGGCTCGTACGAAGCTCTGGACTCAAACTCTGCAACATCATGTCAATTTCTTGACATTTCGTGAGTTGCAGACCGGTCCGGTGGACAAGTGTGCACCACCGAGACACGTATTATTCAAATTCCTCCCTAGGCCTCATTCTCTCTACGATTAAATCCGAAATAGAGGGGATTCTGATCCTCTAGTAACCGTAGCGACCTAAGAACTTCTCGCTTACAGTCAAGAAGTTCGGCAAGTGATCTACAGGGAGGGTGGGCAACCATTGTAGTACTTCTCCTTCCAATGATTTCTGGAAGAGGAAGACTAGCAGATGTTGATTATCTAGAAACGGTCGAGCGTCTAGATAAAAGACAGTTAAATGAATGTCTGGGACTCCACGACCGTTATACCAGTGGAATTTTGGGATTTTGAATCCCTCCGGTAGGTGGACTGATGGGATTTGTCTCAGGTTATGTAGAAACAGGTGCTTGGGGGCTAAGGGACCAGCTTCGGAGATAATTCTCCGATGGTTTCATCTAATATTTCTCCCCTAGGAGGGCTGCCTAGCGGTCCTGGGTTTGGGATGGCCTGGTAAGGGCCTGGGGTAGAAACAGTCGGGAATATTGGATTCACGGTGGAAAGGGGGGCGAACGAAAAGATGCTCAGATGACCAAGCGATTGGGTGTGGACGGGTTTTGGGAGTAGCCTTGGGGGTTTCGACGGGAGTAAAGGATTGCGCAGCTATGTGCGGCTTACAAAGCAGTAAAAGATTGCGTAGCGGTGTGCTGCTTACAAAGCAGTAAAGGATTGCGCAGCGGTGTGCGGCTTACAAAGCAGTAAAGAATTGCACAGCGGTGTGCGGTTTACAAAGCAGCAAAGGATTGCGCAGCGGTGTGCGGCTTACAAAGCAGTAAAGGATTGCACAGCGGTGTGCGACATACAAAGCAATAAAGGATTGTGCAGCGGTGTGCGACTTACAAAGCAGTAAAGGATTGCGCAGCGATGTGTGACTTACAAAGCAGTAAAGGATTGCGCAGCGGTGTGCGACTTACAAAGCAGTAAAGTTGTTGTAATGCAGATTAGAGGAGGATCTGATTCGAGGGGTGGGAAACTCTAACTTTCCTAGAGGGTTGACAGCATTCTAGTCAATCTTATAAAAGGGTGGCAGAAGAGGATTACCTTTTGCTATTTTTCACGAGGGATGTCCCACCGTGATCGCCAGATTTGTCGGTATGGGATTCGTCGGGTGTTGAAGAATCTGCGTTTTGGGCGTGTGTGAGGGTTCTTCGGGGATTCGGATCCGGTTCGCGCCTTTGGCGAGCTCGATCAGATCGTCTCTCAGAATATTGGTGGGGTCTCGTTCCTGGTTGAGGCGCCCGACAGTGGCTCAAGGGGGTTCCGGTGTGTGTGTGATCGCCACCTGCTTTTCAAAAAAGCAGGAAAAGTTGTGTCGGATTTGATCGCCTACGTGGGAGAGTTTGTGGGGTCTCCGCTCTAGGACACGGATATACCGTACTCAGAGGTGAAAAATTGGTAATCCTATTCTACTTCTGGCTTGGCTAGAGGATTCTTGGGTCAAGTGGGGTGTAGGTGGGGGCGGCTAATGGGTTTGAGCCGTCGGATAGGGGGCGGCTAGTTAGGGTTAGCCGTCCGGGGCCTGGGCTAATTTGGACAGAACCTGGGTAGGAAATGGCTTTGGTTTTAGCAGAGGTTAAGCTGGGTTTAACCTGGATTTTGGAGAGTGGATTAAGAGGGTGATTTTGTGTAGGGAATGGATTTCTCTCACAAATGGGACTCTCTCTCTCTCTTTAGGGATTTTAAGTGATGGAATAGGTTTGTGAGTGGAGGATTAAGGGTGTGTTGAGGATGTGAATTATGAAGGTGTGTGAATATGTTAGAAAGGCTTGGGACCTCCTCTATTTATAGTAAAAAAGAGGCAAGGGAATATCCAGGGGGTAATAAAATGCCTTGGGTAATAGTGTATTTGATTAGACCCCTCATTAATTCTCTGTTTTCTCTCAGAAACCAGGTGAAGGGCGACTAGTTGAAACTAGCGGCCAAGATGGGGCGGCTACTTCCTGGTAGCCGCCCCTATTATGACCTGCCAAACGTCCCATCTCTGACAAGCGGTGGCTTGGGTCGGTTAGTTGGGTTGAACCGGCTAAGATGGGGCGGTTATAGGTCACATCCCACCGCAATGATCAGCATTTAATGTTGCCTTATGTCCCATCCAGGGAAGCGGTTTGGGATCGGCCAGGGGGGTGGCTAGTGGGAACTAGCCGCCTGGGATGGGGCGGCTAGTTAGGGTTGGCCGCCCCCTTCCAAGCCCTAGGTTTTCTAAGTGTTTGGGATTTTCTGGTTCAGGGTTTTCTGAGAATTGTTTTCTATTTGATGTCCAAACGTGGGTATTTCTAAGTGTTATTTGAAGTATTTTTGTCTTTCTGGACGGTCAAAATTGGGGTATCTACACTAAAGAGTTTAGGTTTAGCTACCCTAAATATAAAAATGTTTTGGTTATCTTATTTAGCCTAGAACTTTGATTTTAGGTTCTTTTAGCTTAGTTGGCCTATGAAGTTCAATGTTTGAGTTGATTAGCCTAAGGAGGTTATGTTTTGTTATCCTATAGAAAAGTTGTTTGGGAATTTGGATTACCATATATTTTTATTTTGGAGCTTAGGATATCTTTTATGTCTACTTATCTTGTCAGATCTTAAGAAGGCCTATAGGAGAATTTCCTTTGAAGCCTAGGATGCATTGCTTATATGGTTCGCATTCTAACCATTTGCTTATTTTGATATTGTGGAAATTTTGGTGGGTCAAGCGTACGTTGGAAGGCGCAACAAAGAGGCTAAAATTTATTTTCAATGTTATACGTTGCTAAGCATTTGTAACATTCAAGAATGCTTATTGTGTTTCTAATGGCAATGTGAAAGACACATCAAATTGTGAATGCGTATTGTGGTAAATTAATTTTTATTCCTAATGTAGTAATGTCTTTAGTCTAGTCGTTGTCATAATTGCCCCTTTTGTGTTGTACAAAGTTGGACCATTTATGGTATGGAACATAAATGGACCCAACTTTTATATTTAGGTGAAAATTATTTGTCTTGATTTATTTTCATGTCATTGTTTGTATGGTATAAGTTTGGGCTACCTGTGGAATGGGACATAGGTAAGCCTGACTTATACAATTTACTTTTTTGGAATTCATGTGTATTATTGCTCTTGTTTGTACTGTATAAGTGAAAACACCTATAGTGTGGGGCATTGGTGGGTTTGACCTATAAAGTAATTGTTGTGATTTGTGAATGTCTCGTTGCCAGTGTCGTATAAGTTAATCCACTTATGATTTGGGTCACTGTATATCAGAGTGGCGCAGCGAAAGCATTGTGGACCAAACTTATATGATTGTTTTGTTGTATTGCCATTGATGTTGTATGTTTCAGTATATGTAACGCCCCCAAACCCACGACTCCGTTTTGAAGTGCGAAGTCCGGTTGTGTTACCTTAAATCTTCGAATCTCAGAGTTGTATTTTTTTTTATCCAGAAACATAACAATACATCACCATAATTATACATCAATACATCACCACATTTTATTCATAAATTTTTCAGAAAAAATCAAAACAAATTCTCAATTACTGGATATACATCGGGATCAACTAAATTCTAAATATCATCATGCTATCATACATATGGGTCTTCTACATGCCAAAGAAATGATCAACACCTTCTACATGAGTCTAATGCTCCGAAAATCATTATACGAGCTTCAACCTCCAATGTCTTAACGAGATCGACGACCATCAACAACTAATCTGAAAGGTTGGGAAAATGAGGGGTGAGCTACCACACGCTCAGTGAATGGACATTGGCGTCCCGATAATAAAATACTTCAAAATAATAATCTTTAATGATATATCGTAAGAAAACAATTTCCAAGATGCAATAAAAATGATATTTGCAAATACAATAAATTTTCAATAAACCATAACTTAAACAAAGCCTCATATCAAAATGCATGGTCTCAAAAATAACTGTAAATACGAATGATGCTTATGAATGCAACGGACACGCATGCCCGCTTTTCACGACACCTAGCCGCAGAGATTTCACTTCGGAAATCGGGCCACATAGACATATCCACCTAGACTTGGGTCAAAATTTAGACCGCAGCCGCCTAGACTGAGCCACCTAGACGATTTAATGCATGCACAATCAAAACTACTTATTCTTTCAAGTATACAGCATGCGACAATTTTTCATAAATCTCACAATTTCCAATGCATACGATATATCCAAAATATCAACTTATATGATGATAACATGCTCATATGCTTCATACAAGATAGATTTCATAATCGTAAAAATAACATGATGTCGAAATGTATACATATATTATTATGATTTTCAAATAATATAGAGACATCCACTCACATCCAGTCCACACAATACAAATCGATACATGTGCATGAACGCTACACACTCGCACATTGATAGCCTAGCATAACAATTATGAAATAATAATTCAAAAACAATTCAATCACGACCCAAACAACTGATAACCAACTTACAACCACACTACGCCCAATAATCCCAAAAGCCCATATCTTATAGACCTACAATCAACAACTCACTTCAAAGTCCTAATGAAAATCCCAACTTTGAATAAATATTAAAATTTTCATATACCTACAATGATCCGATAATCAATATCCATTTATTCAATAAAACCCATATAATCGATCAATCCTCGGTTAAATATTTAAACAAATCCAATAAGGCTCAACTAGAATTTCAATGATCGAAATAACTCAATCCAATCAATTTATATCCCAATAACAGTAATATCCGATTAACATTCATTTATCCCACTAAACCAAATTATCGATTTAAGATCCAATTTAAGTTGTCAAGATCAATAAAATCATCAAAACCCACAATCAACTTATACTTCATTAAACATCAATTTGGTATCCTTTTAATATCTAAAATTCATAAAACTTGGTCATCAAGCTAAATATTGAATGCTAAGAAAGAGCACAGAAATATTTCAAAAATCATATTTCTACCCGTAACTCCGAATTGGACGATTCATGATTCGTTGGAAAGCTCTTTTCAAAACCTATTTCTGTTTGTCAAATACATTTTTCCCATAAACGACTTATCATAGTCAAAAACTCGATTTACATCCAAGCATAAAATCAACCCAAAAATAGCCATTAAATCCCCAAAACTAATAAATCTAATTTGACCTTAAGAATTCCTTTGAGATCCATTAAAATCAAATCACATAATCATCAAATTAAATCAATCAAATCCTAACCCTAATCCATCAAAATTCTTCCCCAAACAATTACTTCACATAATCATATCCTAACAAAAATAAATTAAAACTAACAAAATCAATAGGGAATGATATCTCACCTTAGATCCGGTTACACCACCCACCATCTTCATCTAGAGTTAGGTCATCATCACCCTTGACACCTTCTGAAATTTGGATGAAAACCCTAACCAAAACATTTTATTTAAAGGGGTTTACCAAAATTACAAAACGACCCCTGAAGTGTTTCCAATTTAAAATGAGGTCCCTATCCAATTTACAAACAGATCCCAATCCGATTTATAAATAGATCCCTGAAGGCTATTAAAAGGTATTCTGAATTCGCAATGATATCCCTGGGCCCAATAACTTAACACAAAATCCTAAAAACCTAACTTCTCGAACTCCGAACCTCACCAAATTTCAACCAAAGTATCTTAACACTATAAAGATCTACAAAAAAATATAAAATAAATATTTCAAAATCAATTTATAATTATCATAATTATAAATCAAATTAAACTCATTTGGGCCCACCGCCAAATCTAAAAAATGAAATATAAAAATCAAATTCAAAATTTCCATTATATATTTAAAATAAATATATAAGGCCGAAAAATAACGAAATGTTACATTCTTTCCCCCTTAAAGGAATTTAGTACTCTAAATTCAAGGGAGAAACACAAAATCGAAGACATACAATATCCAATAATAACAAACAATCATTCATCATACATTTAAACAATAAAAGTATGAATCAGCTAATGAATCTGACACATACCAGGCAATCACAACAAATACAACAATGGTATAAGAATCCATCTTATACGCCACAAACAATCAAACAAACAAATGTATAAGTAAAACCACCAACGCTCCGCATTGAAATTCTAATTTATACCAAAACAAACAACATACCATGACAACACAACACAACAAAACAATCATATAAGCTTGGTCCACAATGCTTCCGCTGTGCCACTCTGATATACCGTGACCCAAACCACAAGTTGATTAACTTATACAACACACAAAAAAAACAAGACATTCACAAATCACAACCATTATTGTATAGGTCAAACCCACCTACGCCCCACACTATAGGTGTTTTAACTTATACAATATAAACAAGAACAACAATGCATATAATTTGTAGACAATCATTTATATAAGTCAAGCCTACCTATGTCCCATTCCACAGGTCGTCCAAACCTATACCATACGAGAATAACAAGCATACAAATCAAGGCAAATAATTTTCATCCAGATTGTACAAATTAGGTCCATTTGCGTCCCATACCATAAATGATCCAACTTATACAACACAAAAGGGGCATTATGACGCTAATGACACTAATGACATTCCTAACATTAGGAATAAAAATTTACTTACCACAATGCACATTCACAAATTAAATGTGCCCTTCACATCGGCATCAAATATGAATAACACTCTCGAAGGTCGCAAACAGTGAGCCATGTATAACATTGAGAACAAATCTCAACATCTTTGGTGCGCCTTATAATGTGCGCTTGATCCACAAAATTACGCTATAGCAAAAATCAATGGTTAGAATGCAAACCCTATATGCAATGTTTAACACGCCTTAAGCCTTCCTAGGCCAAAGAAATTTCTCCTAAAGGCCTCTTAAGCTCCGAAAAACAACTCTAAAAGATCACCCTAAGCTCCATAATCAACACTATAAGGTAACAAAAATAGCCCAATCAAAATTTTTTTTCTTCTATTGTGCAGTTAAACTTAACTCCTTAGGTTATTCGAGCTTATACCTTAAACTCAACTGGTCAAATACAATGGCCATAACCTACAGTCCGAGAGTTGAACCTACGCTCTATACATCTGTATCAAGCCAGATAAAATGCATCACCATAATTCAGAGGATAATTAAGCCTATGCTCAGGGAATCGTAAACCTAAGCTTAAGCCAACTAAAATCATAACCTACAGTCCGAGGGTAACCTAGGCTCTGATCCACTCTGTAACGCCCCCGAACCCACAACTCCATTTTGAAGCACGAAGTCCGGTTGCGTTACCTTAAATTTTCGAATCTCAGAGGTATATTTTTTTTATCCAGAAACATAAAAATATATCACCATAATTATACATAAATACATCACCACATTTTATTCATAAATTTTTCAGGATAAAATCCAAACAAATGATCAATTACTGGATATACATCGGGATCAACTAAATTCTAAATATCACCATGCTATCATACATATGGGTCTTCTACATGCCAAAGAAATGATCAACACCTTCTACATTATTCTAATGCTCTGAAAATCATTATACGAGCATCAACCTCCAATGCCTTAACGAGATCGACGACCATCAACAACTAATCTGAAAGGTTGAGAAAATGAGGGGTGAGCTACCACACGCTCAGTGAATGGACATTGGCGTCCCGATAATAAAATATTTCAAAATAATAATCTTTAATAATATATCGTAAGAAAACAATATGCAAGATACAATAAAAATGATATTTGCAAATACAATAAATTTTTAATAAACCATAACTTAAACAAAGCCTCGTATCAAAATGCATGGTCTCAAAAATAACTGTCAATACTCATGATGCTTATGAATGCAACGGACATGCATGCCCGCTTTCCACGACACCTAGCCACAAAGATTTCACTTTGGAAATCAGGCCACGTAAAATAGCCACCTAGACTTGGGTCAAAATTTAGACCGCAGCCGCCTAAACTGAGTCACCTAGACGATTTAATGCATGCACAAACAAAACTACTTATTCTTTCAAGTATACAGCATGCGACAATTTTTCATAAATATCATAATTTCTAATGCATACGATATATCCAAAATATCAACCTATATGATGATAACATGCTCATATGCTTCATACAAGATAGATTTCATAATCGTAAAAATAACATGATGTCAAAATGTATACATATATTATTATGATTTTCAAATAATATAGAGACATCCACTCACATCCAGTCCACACAATACAAATCGATACATGTGCATGAACGCTACACACTCGCACATTGATGACCTAGAATAACAATTATGAAATAATAATTCAGAAACAATTCAATCACGACCCAAACAACTGATAACCAACTTACAACAGCACTACGCCCAATAATCCCAAAAGCCCATATCTTATAGACCTACAATCAACAACTCACTTCAAAGTCCTAATGAAAATCCCAACTTCGAATAAATATTAAAATTTTCATATACCTACAATGATCCGATAATCAATATCCATTTATTCCATAAAACCCATATAATCGATCAATCCTCGAATAAATATTTAAACAAATCCAATAAGGCTCAACTAGAATTTCAATGATCGAAATAACTCAATCCAATCAATTTATATCCCAATAACAGTAATATCTTATTAATATTCACATATCCCACTAAACCAAATTATCGATTTAAAATCCAATTTAATTTGTCAAGATCAATAAAATCATCAAAACCCACAATCAACTTATACTTCATTAAACATCAATTTGGGATCCTTTTAATATCTAAAATTCATAAACTTGGTCATCAAGCTAAATATTGAATGCTAAGAAAGAGTACAGAAATATTTCAAAAATCATAACTTTCTACCCGTAACTCCGAATTGGACGATTCATGATTCGTTGGAAAGCTCTTTGCAAAACCTATTTCTGTTTGTCAAATACATTTTTCCCATAAACGACTCTATCGTAGTCAAAAACACGATTTACATCCAAGCATAAAATCAACCCGGAAATAGCCATTAAATCCACAAAACTAATAAATCTAACTTGATCTTAAGAATTCCTTTGAGATCCATTAAAATCAAATCACATAATCATCAAATTAAATCAATCAAACCCTAAGCCTAATCCATCAAACTTCTTTCCCAAAGAATTACTTGATGTAATCATATGCTAACAAAAATAAATTAAAACTAACAAAATCAATAGGGAATGATATCTCACCTTAGATCCGGTTACACCACCCACCATCATCATCTAGAGTTAGGTTATCATCTCCCTTCACACCTTCTGAAATTTGGATGAAAACCCTAACCCAAACATTTTATTTAAAGGGATTTACCGAAATTACAAAACAACCCCTGAAGTGTTTCCAATTTAGAATGAGGTCCATATCTGATTTACAAACAAATCCCTATCCGATTTACAAATAGATCCCTGAAGGCTATTAAAAGGTATTCTGAATTCGCAACTAGATCCCTGGGCCCAATAACTACACAAAATCCTAAAAGCTTAACTTCTCGAACTCCGAACCTCACCAAATTTCAACCAAAGTATCTTGACACTATAAAGATCTATTAAAAAAATATAAAATAAATATTTCAAAATCAATTTATAATTATCATAATTATAAATAAAATTGGACCCATTTGGGCCTACCGCCAAATCTAAAAAATGAAATATAAAAGTCAAATTTAAAATTTCAATTATATATTTAAAATAAATATATAAGGGCGAAAAATAACGAAATGTTACATTCTTCCCCCCTTAAAGGAATTTAGTCATCTAAATTCAAGGCCGAAACACAAAATCAAAGACATACAATATCCAATAATAACAAACAATCATTCATCATACATTTAAGCAATAAAAGTATGAATGAGCTAATGAATCTGACACATACCTAGCAATCACAACAAATACAACAATGGTATAAGAATCCTTCTTATATGCCACAAACAATCAAACAAACAAGTGTATAAGTAAAACCACCAACGCTCCGCATTGAAATTCTAATTTATACCGAAACAAACAACATACCATGACAACACAACACAACAAAACAATCATATAATCTTGGTCCACAGTACTTTCGCTGCGCCACTCTGATATAAGTGACCCAAACCACAAGTGGATTAACTTATATAACACAGACAAAAAAAATAAGACATTCACAAATCACAACCATTACTGTATAGGTCAAACTCACCTACGTCCCACACTATAGGTGTTTTAACTTATACAATATAAACAAAAACAACAATGCATATAATTTGCAGACAATCATTTGTATAAGTCAAGCCTACCTATGTCCCATTCCACAGGTAGTCCAAACCTATACCATACGACAATAACAAGCATACAAATCAAGGCAAATAATTTTCATCCAGATTGTACAAATTAGGTCCATTTACGTCTCATACCATAAATGATCCAACTTATACAACACAAAAGGGGCATTATGACGCTAATGACAGTCCTAACATTAGGAATAAAAATTTACTTACCACATGCACATTCACAAAATAATTGTGCCCTTCACATCGACATCAAATATGAATAATATTCTCGAAGGTCTCAAACAGTTTGAATATATGATGAATGATTGTTTTGTTATTATTGGATGCCGTATGTCCTCTATTTTATATTTTTCCCTTGAATTTAGAGGACTAAATTACTTTAAGGGGGGAAGAATGTAACGTTTCTGCGTTTTTCAGCATTATTTATTTATTTTAAATATATAATGGAAATTTTAATTAAAATTTAATTATTTCATTTTTCAATTTTGGTGGTGGGCCCAAATGGGTCCAATTTGATTTATAATTATGATAATTATAAATTTATGTTAAAATAATTATTTTATATTTTTTTGTAGATATTTATAGTGTCAAGATACTTTGGTTGAAATTTGGTGAGATTCGGAGTTCGGGAAATTATATTTTTAGGCTTAAGTGTCAACCTATTGGGCCCAGGGATCTAGTTGTGAATCCAGAATACCTTTTAATAGCCTTCAAGGATCTGTTTGTAAGTCAGATAGGGATCTATTTGTAAATCGGATAGGGACCCCATTGTAAACCGGGAACACTTCATGGGTCGTTTTGTAATTTTGGTAAACCCTTTTAAATGACAAGTTTGGGTTAGGGATTTCATCCAAATCTCATAAGGTATGAAGGGTGGTGATGACCTAACCCTAGATGAAGATGGTGGTGGTGTAACCGGATCTACGGTGAGATATCATTCCCTATTGATTTTGTTGTCTAGGGTTTCAATTTTTTTTGTTAGGAGATGGTTGTGTCAATCGATTGTTTGGTAAAGAAGTTTGATGGATTAGGGTTAGAGTTTATTCGATTTTAATTCATTGATTGTTGATTTGATTCAATCGATTTATTGGTTTTGGGGATTTAATGGCTATTTTCGGGTTGATTATATGTTTGGATGTTAAATCATGTTTTTGACAATGATAGAGTCATTTCTTAGAAAAACATATTTGACAAACAGAAATAGATTTTGAAAAGATCTTTCCAATAAATCATGAATTGTCCAATTCAGATTTACGAGTCGGAAGTTATGATTTTTATAAGATTTCTGGATAAGTCTTTGTATCGCTCTTATATACGTTTTATAAATCCTTAGAGGGTCTAAGATAAAAATAATAGGATATCATGTTAGGTATAATAATATGTTATTTCTTGTAGTCTTCAAAAGATTTTATAGTGTATATCTTGATCCTTATATGTACCAAGTGCTTTTAACATTTCATTGATGTTTTGCCGTTTTTCATAAGTTAGTGTTTCAAATCGATTTTTCTTATATACAATCGTTGATTTATCTCCTAAATGTTTTGTACTGTTTTACATATTATATATTGATTTTTGATAATATGAATAGATCTAGGTTTCTAAGAAAATTTTCAAATGAAATTTTATTGGTTTTAATTACATGTTTTGCGAATCCTTAAACCTAGGGTTTTTAATTGGATTTTCTTGCACCCGATTGATCTTTGATATATATATTCCTTGCTGATTTACATTGTTTACATGGCTCATATATGTATGTAAATGATAAAAGGTATTAGATTGTTTTAATGAGAATTTAAATTTTGTTTTTTCGATTTAGTTTTATTCAAATTTTTCCCACACATATTAATCGATTTCGATGTGAATTCTCTATTATTTTTATAAAGTTTTAAATGACTCACTTATGGTTTTCAAAGATGTTTTAAACGAGTTTTGATCGGATTATCGTACACGTGATTTGGATTTCTTATGGTTTTTAGTTTTGTGTGTGTAAGGGTACCATCAGGTCCCGTACTGTTTGTGCGTATTGTGACGTAGTCGTACTATTTCAGGACTGGTTAGGTTGTTGTACAATTTCTAGCTGGGTTTATGTGTCATTGGATCAAAGGTGATTGAGTCTCGTCTCCTAGGTAGTTTTGAATGATTTTTATCAATGACTTTCAATGCTATTTTTGTATAACCTCATGCATGTCATATTATATAAACTGATGCCTTATGAAGTATTGTATTGAAAATGATATTATTTTGAGACTGTCATATGCATATTATTGAAATGAAAATGAGTTGATCATGCATGCATATCATTCGTATGCATGACATCGTTTGCGTGACACCAGTCTGTGTGACCCAGTCCAGTAAGACCTTGTTTGCGTGACACTCGTCTGCGTGATGACTGGTCTACGTGACCAAGCTCTAGATAGAGCATCTTTTCGGCTGTGTGCCAAATGGGCATGCGTGTCCGTTGCATACATATGCATCATATGGTTTTGATAAGATTTTTATCATCCTGAAAATGAGGCTCCTATTGAGTTATATTGGTATATTATCTTATTTGAAATTGTTTTCTTATGATATCTTAGTAAATATTATTATTTTGATATCAACTATTATTGGGAGACTAAAGGTCCATTCACAGAGCGTGTTGTTGCTCACCCCCCTTTTCTCAACCTTTCATATTAAGGACTTAGATTGGTGGATCTTGATGTGGCTGTGGACGAGGTCATATTTTCTGAGCACTAGACTTGTGTAGAAGATGTTGGTCATTTCTTGGCATGTAGAAGACTCATATGTATGATAGTGTGGAAATGTTTAGATTATTTATTCCGAATGTATATCCAGAAATTTAGAAGTTATGTTGAAATTTTAGTCTTGATAATTGATGAATAAATATGGTGATGTCTTTATTATATATCTGGATATATAAAGAACTCTGTGATTCGAGAATTTAAGGTCACAACTGGACTTCGCGCTTCAAAATGGAGTCTTTGGTTCGGGGGCGTTACACTCAACCTCTCTCTATTTCTCTCTCTCTCTCTCTCTCTCTCTCTCTCTCTCTCCCCGTCTTCCTGAATCTCTATCTCTCTTATTCGTTTGTTGGTGTCTGTTAGAACAGTCGCTTGAGTCAAGCATGACATCCTTCTCCTCCACTCAAGTCTTGTGGGTTGTTTCCGACAATGGCGTCTCCTCTACTGCATCTATCTACTTTTTTTGTTTATGTAATTTTTAGATCGATAAAAAAATCATCATGCTAGGGTTATTTAGTTAGGAATTTTGTTTTCATCTCTTTTTTTCCAGTTAAGAATTTTTAAATATAAAAAAAATCATGTTTTTTTGCTCCACCGCTTTTTTATTTAGTTAGAAAATTTTAATTCTGAAAAAAATCACCATGTGTGTGCGCATTCAACGCTCTTTTATTCAGTTAGGAATTTTTAATTCAGAAAAAAATTAGCATGCTAGGCTTATTTAATGTTGTTTTATTCATAACATGCATATTTTTTGCTTCTCTAGAAGTACGTGCGTTTCATTTTTTTATATTATTATTATTATGTGCTACAATGGGACCATATGCTTTTGGTTCAGCGCATATGCTTTGTTGGAAGAGCATGTGCAATCATTATTTTTTACAATATTGTTATATGCTTATGTTCATAGCATATACTTCATTAGAAGAGCATGTGCTGCTTTAATGTTTAATTTGAGTTGCACATATATATAGATTGTCATGCCCCAGGCGTCCCCGAGATGTGGCAAATATATAAGCATCAGCTATCATACAAGAGGTCAACAAATGACTCCAATAAATAATACACAAGACTAATGAAGCAATGATAACTGATAACTCAAATGAAAGGCGGAAGCATAAAAATATCAACATGTCTGTAAATCAAAAATATTATTACAGAGTCGAATACACAATCACTGTCCTGTGAGAGCCAAGTCTAGCCAAATAAAATACAACTGGTGCAACACGCACGATTTCAACAGCCTCGCACTCGCCAATCCGCCGGATAGGATACTCCACGCACGCAAGACCACGCCACAAGGAAGCTCCAGTTCCACACCCAACAACACCCCTATAAAATAAATAGTACGCGAGGGGTGAGCTACAAGCTCAGTGACTGGCCAGAAACTAAACACCCACACAACAATTCAACACTAAGGCTAAATCCTATCAAGGAAAAGCATGGGTAGAAACCCAACGAGTAACAAGGTCAAGCGGCGGCGCGACCATACCCCACCCTCGTCCTAGCCCCCACAGGGGTGAGTCTAGGGACTTGAAGGACAAAACTTGTTGTTCTACACCGTTCGTCATCCGATAGCGCTCTACCGGGCAGCCTCTACCTGGAGCCGGCCACGGTCAGTACACTGTCGAGCGCGTCGATGATGCCTATAGGTGGGGGTCCACCCAAGGTGGCTCGTACCTAGGAAGCATCCACACGGATCCGGCGAATGGGAGAATGATAATTCACGCTCGCAATATCGTCCGGTGGCCCACCGTCATGTAGCCTTATCTGGTACACTTCCATGATCAGTACATCCACCGAATGCATCAGGAGTACCTACAAGTGGGAGTTCTCTGTCAGGCAACTTCAATGTCAGGGCCCCGGTATATGACCATATTGGGAGGAACCATTATATGTTCGCAACGCGAACCCCATGGGAAAACCAACTATACCAGCTGGTGGGTCAAGTATCAACTTGAGCCCACCACACTCACACAACACCCTCACCCTCATCCCGACGGGTGACATAGGATTTTGAGAGCAATACCCTCACCCTCACCCCGACGGGTGAAATAGGATTTTGGAAAATTGCAAAAACTGGCAGATCGAACCAACGCCGACCCACCACACCCTCACCCTCACCCCCTCCTCGGGGTGATATAGGCTCTTGGGAGGAATCTGGATTGTTTCTACACCCTTGGTCCACCGGTAGCCCTTATCCAGGGAAGCCCAACCTGGTATACTCCCATGATCAGCACATCCTCACAAATCGGTAGCACCTACGGATGGGAGCCCTCTGTCAGGCCGGCTATCTCAATCAGGAAGTCCCTACACAGATCCAACGAAGGAAAGAAACCAATCTATACTCACGAATATGATCCCCTTGGATCCGTCGTCATCGGTCATCAGATGCCGACTCACTACACCCTCACCCTCACCCCCTCCTCGGGGTGACATGGGCTCTTGGGAGGAATCTAGATTGTTTCTACGCCCTTGGTCCACCGGTAGCCCGTATCCAGGGAAGCCCATACCTGATATACTCCCTTGATCAGCACATCCTCACACATCGGCAGCACTTATGGATAGGAACCCTCTGTCAGGCCGGCTGTCTCAACCAGGAAGTCCCTACACGGATCCAACGAAGGGAAGAAACTAATCTAAACTCGCGAATACGATCCTCTTGGATCCGTCATCATCAGTTATCAAACACCTATAAGCGCAATGAATTCTCATGAATTCCCTCCAGGGCGCATAACTCAGATGCGGGAAAGACATTTTATTCTAAGTGACAATGCCATGGTATAACCCCATAAGAGGTCATACACTTGTCTAATCTCATTAGACAAGGCTCATGGCCCAATAAGCATATACATGATATGCAATTAATTACACAAGGATGGCCTACATAAACAAGCATACATGGTATCAATCAAGCAAGCACACAAGTTATAACTTAACATGCGTTGGATAGCACCAACTTAAAAGGGAAGGGTTAAGTGCGATCCGCGCAAGAACAGGTGCATGCCAATAATTCCAAGCAAGCCTGAGTCAAGTAGGAACTACATCTACTTACTCGGCTCGCGAAAAGAGGGAGGGCGAGAGAGAGGGAATGCCTCGTCCTCTCTCAAGCTGGTCATAGTTTTGCCCCAACAGATGGATGCAACAGCTATACCACACCCTCAAGTCCTAAATTAGAGGAATATTACGCATACACCCCGTTATTAACCCAAGTTTAAACATGCTTGATAAATAGGGGTAGTATTTCAAACAAAACTACCTAAGTCATGCCATATTCTATACAATATATAGGCAAGTATAAGGTAGAATAGGGGTTCTACACAATATATGAGCTATACAACCTAGCATGCATGATATCTAGCATATTTAGGGTGCAAAATAAGGCCTCATGGAAGCGCGAAGCACGACTGCATGCATCGAGCGCTCCTGGAAGGGTTGGAATCAAACTACTCACCGAGGACCGGGTCTACACGCATCCCATCCGACGAGGTCTGCAAAGTAAGGGTACCAAAAGGGGTGAGTAAAATCACATACAAACACATAAAATCAATTAGGAATGTCTAAGGCTTAGACATCCACGCATAAGGGCTCGTACGCACGCAAGCATGCACGCACGCATGCGAGCCCGAGCTCCCCGGATGTCACGCCCTAGGGCGGCCGCCCCGAGACGTGGCAAATATATAAATGATATCAGTAATCCATACACGAGGTCAAATAAATACTCCACAATAGAAAATGCAATAAACAAGTAACTGACACCAAATATATACAAATAGCGGAAGCTCAAACGACTAAGTCTGTAATTCAAAGACATATTACAGACTAGAGTACACAATCAATTGTCCTGTGAGTGCCAATATACACAACAACAGACATCAACTGTCCACATACCGTGCACAAGCACAAGTATAATACATACAATGAAAATGGAATGCTGATAGCCTCTGACTCGCAAGACATCCAACGCGAACGCGGGTCTCCTACTCGTATGGCCAGGGGAGCTCTTCTTTTGGATCCGACTCAGCGTCAACTGGGGAAAAACATAAGCGAGGGGTGAGCTACAAGCTCAGTGAGTGGTCAGAAACCAAACACCAACACAAACATTCAATACAAGGCAATCTCCTATCAAGGAAGCCAGGAGTAGAAACCTAACGGTTAACAAGGTCACACGGCGGTGCGACCATACCCTGCCCTCGCCCTAGCCCCCACAGGGGTGAGTCTAGGGACTTGAAGGACAAAACTTGCTGTTCTACACCGTTCGTCATCCGGTAGCGCTCTCCCGGGCAGCCTCTACCTGGAGCCCGCCACGGTCAGTACACTGTCGACAGCGTCGATGGTACCTACAGATGGGGGTCCACCCAGGGCGGCTTGTACCTAGGAAGCATCCACACGGATCCGGCAAAGGGGAGAACGATAATTCATGCTCGCAACGCAAACCCCACGGGAAAACCATCTATACAAGCTGATGGGTTGAGTATCAACTCGAGCCCACCCCACTCACACCAACACCCTCACCCTCACCCCGACGGGTGACATAGGATCTTGGGAGCAATACCCTCACCCTCACTCCGACGGTGACATAGGATCTTTGGAGATTGCACAAACTGGCAGATCGAACCAACGCCGACCCACTACACCCACACCCTCACCCTCACCCCCTCCTCGGGGTGACATAGGCTCTTGGGGAAGAGGTCGATTGTTCTACACCACTCGTCTTCCGGTAGTCTCTCCCGTTGTGGCCCATACTACCTGGCAGCCTCCCGGCACCTCACAGGGTTCAGGCCTCTACTGGACTAGCCTCCCACGATCACTACCTCAACCGTATGGGCACGCCAACACGCGTCATGAGTAGTATCTGGGAGGGCTCCTCACCAGACTCTGCTACGCCGGGTAGTCTCTACTCGGAGCCGACGAAGGAAAGAACACTCGACACCCGCGAATACGATCCCTATGGATCCGTCATCATCGGTTATCAAACACCGATAAGCGCAACGAATTCTCATGAATTCCCTCCAGGGCGCATAACTCAGATGCGGGGAAGACATTTAATTCTAAGTGTCAAAACCATGATATGACCCCACAAGAGGTCATACACTTGTCTAACACATTAGACAAGAATCATGGCCATATCGGCATATACATATATATGCAATTAACTACCCAACGATGTCCTACTTAAACATGCATACATGTCATCAAACAGATAAATACACACAAATTACAACCTAACATACGTTGGATAAACCAACCTAGAAGGGAAGGGTTAAGCGCGATCTGCGCAATAACAAGTGCATGCCAATAATTCCAAGCAAGCCTGAGTCAAGTAGGAACTACATCTACTTACTCAGCTCGTGAAAAGAGGGAGGGCGAGAGAGAGGGAAAACCTCATCCTCTCTTGAAGCGGGTTATAGTTTTGCCCCAACTAGATGGGTGCAACAACTATACCATACCCTCGAGTACTAAATCAGGAATATTACGCATACACCCCGTTATTAACCCAAGTTTAAACATGCTTGATAAATAGGGGTAGTATTTCAAATAAAATTACTTAAGTCATGCCATATTCTATACAATACATAGGCAAGTATAAGGTAGAATAGGGGTTCTACAAAATATACGAGCTATACAACCTAGCATGCATGATATCTAACATATTTAGGGTGCAAATAAAGCCCATGGAAGCGCAAAGCACGACTACGTGCCTCGAGCGCTCCCGGAAGGGTTGGAATCAAACCACTCACCTAAAGAGCGCACGGCTCGCGAAACGCAAGAGAGCGACGAATTGAATCCGAAGCCTGATACCAATCCGCCAAGGATCATCCAATGGTTGCATTTGGCTATAACAAGCTGCTCGACACCACGAGGCACTCTGAACGCGTCTGAGCACCGCAAGCACGCCCTCGAGTACCCCGTGCACGCTGCCCATGCACCCCGCACGCATCAAACAACGTCTAGCACGTCCTCGAGCACCTTGTGCATGCTTCCCACGCACTCCGCACGCATCGGGCAAGGCCAAGCACGCCCTCGAGCACCTCGTGCACGCTGCCCGCACACTCCGCACGCATCGGGCAAGGCCAAGCACGCCCTCGAGCACCTCATGCACGCTTCCCGCGCACTCCGCACGCATGCGAGCACCTCATGCACGCTTCCCGCGCACTCCGCACGCATGCGAGCACGCCGAGCGCGCACCCGCAGCCCCCGCATACCTCTTATGTGATCTCGAGTGTACCAATGCGTCAATCCCACGCCCCTTTAGTACACAAACACAAGTTTAGGTGATGCATGAGGAATCCCATTGGTAAGAGGAGAAGAATATGTATATATGGTTCACTCACACATACTCACAAACAAGTGGTGTGCACACATACACAACACATAACATATGAATATGTGTTTCCCCCCTCTTCAGCTTCTTCAATTCCAAGCACACACAACAACAATACAATGCAATAGAACTTCTACTCTTCCCAACAGCCACAACAGACCCGGCTGAACCCAACCGAGGAGAGCGGGAGGTCCATCCGCGGCTCCGGCATGCCCGCCGCCGTAGCTCCACCGCTACCACCACCGACCTCCGCACCTCCCCCTCAAACAACACACCTTCAAAGACATGGAAGAGAAGACTTCATCACCACCTCCACTTTCTCCTCTTCATTTTCATTTTTCACCCGAACAGCTGGTCGAGAGAGAAGGTCAAGAGACATTTTGGGCTGTTAAATATCTAAAAGAGGTGACAAACGACCAAATCGTCCCTGCCCCGAAATCCTGGACAGACTTCACTTAAACGGCCATAAATCCCTCAATACAACTCCGAATTGCATGATTCCAGTGGAATTCGAAAGATAAGACGATTATCTACAACTTTCATGTTTACACCTAGATCAAATAACCCCTCCAGCTATTCCGCAATCTAGGCTAAACATCTTACAGGGCTGCAGCCTGGATTTTTCAACTTCGGGGTATACATGGAAAAATACCCATAACTTTTGATATACGAATCCAGTTGATCCAATTCTACTTCTATATGGAAGCTATCTCCAAGCTTAACATCTCGTAATAATATCGGATTTTTATCTCTTCATCTTGGATTTTAACAAAATCAAATCCAAATGCCAATCCAAAACTGCATAATCCCAAAAACGTTATCGGAATTAAACGAAAATTTTATGGGCAATACTAAACAGTACCAGGACCCATAATATGCAGTTATATCTTTAATCAGAGTCCTCAAACCCCAGAAGGTAGCTAAAACCAAAAATTTTAGTGACTCCGATCGAAATTAGGACTCTAAATGACACAGGTCTAACACCGGACACGCACCCAAGTGTGCTGGCCCACAGCACGCCCAAACCGGGCCCTGGGCAGCCCTGCACGCACCCCCGGGGAGTCCCAGGCCCACAGCACGCCCAAACCGGGCCCCGGGCGCCCAGCAGACGCGCGCATCGCGCGCAGGCACATGCGTCCCTGCACATACGCGTGCGTGCTCCCGCGCGCCCCAGCGCGCCCGCACCCCGCGCGCGCTCGTGCATGCGGACCCGCGCGCCCAAGCTCCCAAACCTCCTCCCATGCCCCCACATGCACCCATACCCAAACACCTTACATGCATGCCCTCCCAACAACCCCAAAAGCCACAAAAATCAAATAAAGAGGGAAAACTCACCCAAATGAGAGGGGGAGCATAGGGGGAGATGTAGGGGCTCGCAAGCGCACCCTTGACCACCTCGACCGCCACCACCGCTACCACCACCTCCATCTTGCTTCCCTTGCTTCTTCTTCTTCATTGTGACATAAACACAAACAGTTGGAGGGCTGTTGATACAAAGGGGAGGGCAAAACATAAGGGGGGGAAAGCTTGAGAGAGAGGAGAAGGAAAGAACAACCACAACAACAACAACTCACCTTCACTTCCTCCTTCAAGTTGTTCATCATCACCCCTTCCTCCACCCAAAACACACCAAAAAGGGCTGGATCAGATCCAAAAGAGGGGAAAAATAGCCCCAAATTTGTGCATTTGGGGGATGTTAAATAGGCAAAAGAGGGGGGAATGACCAAGCTGTCCTCGGACTTAAAAACTCTGGACAGCCTTCACTTAAATGGCCATAAATTCCCCAATACAGCTCCGAATTGCACGATTCTAATACCATTGGAAAGATAAGAAAATTATCTACAACTTTCATGTTTATATCCAGATCAAATAACCTCTTTAGCTATTCCAAAATCTAGGCTAAACATCTTACAGGGCTGCTGCCTGGATTTCTCATCTTCGGGGTATACTTGGAAAAATACCCATAACTTTTGATACATGAATCCAGTTGATCCAATTCTACTTTTGTTCGAAATTAGGACTCTAAATGACACAGGCCTAACATAGATTGATTTAATATTTATAGTTATTATGTTTTGAAGTTTCACCATACTTTTTATTATATGTATCTTTGTTGAAAAGACTAATACCTCATTAGCTATGTAGCATTGAAAGTTGATATCATGAAGTCCGTGAAAAGATCACACAAAAACTTGGAGGGGGCCGATGGAGTAGAGGCCTGTGAGGGAAAATGATACTTCACTCACTGATTGCCCCATCACTTTAAATGTGTGTATAATTCAATTTTTGCCTCTCCTTTCATTATTTGAAATGTAAGAATTTTAATGAGGTATATGCATGGTTTATTGAAGCACATACCTTATTATCAATTTTCATAAGATTGTCTTGTTTAGGCATTTAGAATGATATGAGATCCTTAAAGTGGTATATGATTTGTTTATCAACGCATATACCTTATTATTATTATTTGTCGTATGACTCTTGCTCGGCTATGTTATTGAATGTAGATATTGAATGAGACATATGCGTTATTTATCGATGCACATGTTTTGTCTGCTTGTCTTGTGTAAGTGTCTTGTTCGACTATGTTGTGGTATGTACATCATTGATGAACCATATATTTTTGCCAAGACGAAAATATGGGAGAGGTCCATGTGGCCGTGGGTAAATCACTTCTTCATCATGAGATGCCAATTATTCAAGGTGATAGGAAACGATTGGCTTGCAGAGGAGGTATCTATATCTCTATAAGGATAAGTGAGCTTTAATTTTAGCATATGCCTTGTTTAACAAAGCATATACGCACTTGTAGGTAATTGATGGTTATTCAAGCACCGTATCTGAAGTATTAAAGCCCTCTATCCTAGCTAGGCCGATTCTATATGTGTATGCAATTTTTAACATATATTCGCTTACATCCTTTTATCATTTCATTTGGAAAACATTCAAAATTGTTTCTCTTAAATACTATAACAATATTTTAGTACGGGTATGGAAGGAGCCGAGAAGTTTTTCAAAGTCTTTGTGTGGTTGGGTGATGCGAGCAGAGATGATTTGCGGATGACTATGTTTCCCATTTTTTATTCAAAGCATTGGTTCTTACTGATACTAGGTGGGGAGAAGAAGACATTCAAAGTGTACAATTCGCTGAGTAGAGAAATCTATGAATCGTGGGCATTTACTATGGTAAACTTTTGAAGGAAACGATACTGAATTACGCAAAGGTTTGGCCGATCAACACTCACTCAGAAATCCAAAAACAAGTCGGAGGTCAAGATTGCGGTCAGTTTGTATTGCACTGGATCCAAGGGGTTTATGAAGGCAGCGAGTTTCATTTCAAGTTGCTCAAGACATAACGTTCATGAGTGCCAAGGTCGCATTTACGATTCTAGTGGATCAGGATTCTCTAATGTAGCAGATATATTTTGCGCATCTTGTTTGAACAATTTCTTGTGTCTTCTTGATGTGGTGTAATTATTTATTTGAATACATTCTCCTCTAGGTGTTTGATATTGTTAAGTTGTGTTACAACACTTCCCTCTTTTTTTGGATGTTGTTGGTTTAAACAATTACCCTTGTTTAACAGAAGCATATGCCTATTTGTATAAATCATACATATAGTCTGTCCGTGAATGTATGTTAAGTTATGTTTTTTGAGCACTTGATTTATCTGTTTGGATGCTGCTTATGTTTCATTTCCAGTCCTCTAATAACATACATTATTTATGATTGCTTTTCAATAGTCTAGTACTCTTAATACATGACAGGTAGCATATAAATTCTTGAATAGGGTATATGTATAAATAAAGTAAGTATATATCAAATCAACCAAATTATGGTTATTTAACATTTATTTCAAATCTAAATTATAAGACATTTGAAATGTTAATATATCATATCCAATTCTGAATAACAAAACTTTGTAACAATGAAGAACATTAACAGAATGCTTGACTATGATACCATCAATCTCTCAAATTCACATTCAATATAAGTTGATTGTGATACGAACTAAGTATACTGCTGTGAACTTGGTGTTGGTGGTGTGCAATTTTTAAGCGTAACACGTTTGGGATGCTTCTCCAATTGTTGCTTCGATTGCCAATTATTCTGATATCATATCGACAAAATAAAGAGATTAATAAAAATCCATAAAATTTTATCGACGCATATACTATTTTAGAGTGGGTACGTGCTGAGTAGAAGAAATCATATACTTACATTTTTTGCTTATTGATGACAACTTCACACCGTGAAACATTTCGCTTAGTTTTTGGGCGACCCTTCGATTGTGCAATGAGAGGCTAGTGCTTGCTTTACTTTCACTATTTCTCTTTCTGTACTTCCTTTCCTTTGAACATGTAAAAATAATTGTCTTCAAGTCACCTTTGGGAGTAAACTTTCTTCCTGTCTTCCTGTCTTAGTGACACTAAAACCATTGTGGAAAGTAAAAGCCTCATATTGAGAGTACGCTTCATCAATGGAGTGAAAATCCATGCCAACAATTAATTCTTCATCATTTGCTTCATAATATTAAATATCATCAGCCTTTTACATTGGGATTCATTGCCTCTTCACACTGAAATTCAGCATTCAGTCCCATGTATTCCAAATCATTAAGGTCCATCATTTCCATGATGACATGCATGTTTAATAGCGAATATGCATCGATAAACAAGTATGTACTCGAATATACATGAAATATACGCTTTCGTATTACATGTATACACTGGCCAATGAAAAGAGAGCACAAGCTTTTTGGTCTGTATTCCTAGCACGTACATACTCTCCTGAATGACATATATGCAAATTAACAAGGCGTATATGTTTTCAATGAAAATATTCATTCATTTCATGAAAAAGGTCAATAATTTTTTAAGGAAAGCACATAACAGACAACGACGCAGATACCTTATTTTTTGACAGAAAAATGAATTGTCCCATATCGGATTTGGTTGGTGTTGTGTGGAATTAAAAGATTCTTCAACTTTGTAGGAAAAAAAATCAATGTAACACAAAATGAAATGAACTATTCATTGTTAGGTATTCAGTTGTTAGAGGAGATTGAGAGAAAAAAAACTGTAGTTGGAAATGAAGGAGAGAGAATGAAATTTATTTGTTTTGACATGGAGGGAAAAAGGAGAGGTCAAAAAGGGGAGATCCAAAATTTTGGCGGGATGTTTTGGGGGGAAAATTTTGGGGTGGGTGAGAAAAAGTGGGATGCTGATGTGGAGACTGGATTTTAGACTGGAAACGGACCTGGGTGTCACAATACCCTACAAATATGGTCGCAGAACTTCCATCTAGAAAGTCTTCCTGTTAATAGTAGATTATTCTAAATATATATGTTAAACTCTCTATGAAGGTTGGCAATTTCTGGTGGCATGAATGAGATTGAAACTTTACGAATGAGTCATCACAGGACATGTAATTCTTCTTTTAATTGAAAGAAAATTTGATTGACATAAATCATCCAATATTCAACTTATAATTGATTTATTACCTTATGTTGCAAATTTAACACAATAATACACTGCTAAAACCATGAATTCACCTATATTAACTAATCTAATGATTTTTTTATTCCCATATTGTATATAACTCATTAACTGTTGTGCTTGACAAACAAATATTAGACTAAACACAAATTCTTATAATTAACACATTAATAATATAAACATCAAATATATATTAAATCATGCATACTATAAAATATATCGTAAAAACATGAAATAAAATAGTAAGGGATTAAAAAAGTGTATCCGAAAATGTGAAAGAGAGTGAAGACACATTGTCCTTGGTGAATAAGACCCCTCACACACAGGGTTGAATGGCTCCTACCACAAAGAGATACGACCATAATAGGTTTTGTTCTTTCAGGGTGCGAGGTACGGAAGAACCACGATGAACAGACTGCGATCCTTTCAAACGTCCAGATCAATGAAGAAGAGAAGGAAAGAGTTGCATCCAAATTCATTATGGACTTTCAGCATGGTTTTGATAGAAAATAACATGTTTATTTTCCTCTGTATTTTTCTCTCACAAGTGATGAATGAATGTATATTAAGCACACCTCATTACCCAAGAGGATGACTTTTTTATATGCATCAAGAAATCAATAAGTTAAATTTGATAAATCAAAATGCATGTAACATAAAGCCATTTGATTTAATTTATCAAAAAATGAAATGCATGCAATTAAACCTCTTTCAAACGTAGCTGACAGTTTCATTTCAGTTTCATTTTTCCATCAAAACGCATGCAAAGAGAGGTATAATTTGTAAAAGGAAATGTGTAATTTTGATCACTTAAAATTCCAACAATCCCCCATTGATCAAAAATGCGTATAACACAAAAAAATATTTAGAGGAAATGAACAAATTGATCTAGAATGGTGGTAAATTGATATGGGAAGGAACAAAGAATTTTTGGGCGTTTTATACCATGTAATAGGTGAAGATACCTTCTAAGTTTGAACCATCACTTAGTGTAAATCAGATCCCCGGAGAAGCCTGAGTAGACTAAGTCTTTGAACTCGATCATTTTAGTCCAGTTTCACTTATCACACACACGGTACGGGATATGAGTCATATTCTATGGGGTAGCACGTTACGGCCATGTGCTCGTATCCTTTCTTGAGTGCCTTAGAGATTTAGCCCAAACCCCAAATAATGCGGCCCCACGTCCTTGCACTCATATAGGTGAGTTCTCCAAGGTGCCTACACGGATCACACCATGTGTTAGACCTGTGTAATTTAGAGTCCAAATTTCGATCGGAGTCACTAAAATTTTTGCTTTTTAGCTACCTTATGGGGTTTAAGGACTCTGATTGAAGATATAACTACACATTATGGGTCCTGGTACTGTTTAGTACTGCCCATAAAAATTTTCGTTTAATTCCAATAACGTTTTTGGAATTATGCAGTTTCGGATTGGTATTCGGATTTGATTTTATTAAAATCCAAGATGATGAGGTAAAAATCTGATATTATTAAGAGATGTTAAGTTTGGAGATAGCTTCCATATAGAAGTGGAATTGGACCAACTGGATTCGTATATTAAAAGTTATGGGTATTTTTCCATGTATACCCCGAAGTTGAGAAATCCAGGCAGCAGCCCTGTAAGATGTTTAACCTAGATTTCGAAATAGCTGGAGGGGTTATTTGATCTAGGTGTAAACATGAAAGTTGTAGATAATCGTCTTATCTTTCAAATGCTCTTGGGAACTATCCACGATGCATGTTGGTGTGCCCATATTGCAGAGATAGGGACCCGGGAGGCCACCAGGTAGTAGGGGCCACATCGGGAGAGACTACCGGAAGACGAGTGGTGTAGAACAATCGACCTCTTCCCCAAGAGCCTATGTCACCCCGAGGAGGGGGTGAGGGTGAGGGTGTGGTGGGTCGGCGTTGGTTCGATCTGCCAGTTCGTGTAATTTCCCAAGATCCTATGTCACCCGTCGGAGTGAGGGTGAGGGTATTGCTCCCAAGATCCTATGTCACCCATCGGGGTGAGGGTGAGGGTATTGGCGTGAGTCGGGTGGGCTCGAGTTGATACTCGACCCACCAGCTTGTGTAGTAGGTTTTCCCATGGGGTTCGCGCTGCGAACAAGTAGTGGTTCCTCCCAATATCGTCGCATGTCGTGGCCCAGATGTTGAAGCTGCCCTGACAGAGGACTCCCACTTGTAAGTACTCCCGATGCATTCGGCGGATGTACTGATCATGGGAGTGTACCAGGTGAGGCTACGCGAGGGTGGACCACCGGACGATATTGCGAGCATGAATTGTTCTCCGCTTCGTTGGATCCGTGTGGATGCTTCCTAGGTACGAGCCGCTCTGGGTGGACCCCCCACCTGTAGGTACCATCGACGCTGTCGACAGTGTACTGACCGTGGCCAGCTCCAGGTAGAGGCTGCCCGGGAGAGCGCTACCGGATGACGAACGGTGTAGAACAGCAAGTTTTGTCCTTCAAGTCCCTAGACTCACCCCTGTGGGGGCTAGGGCGAGGACGAGGTATGGTTGCACCGCCGTGTGACCTTGTTAACCGTTGGGTTTCTACCCATGGTTTCCTTGATAGGAGATTGCCTTAGGATCGAATGTTGGTGTTGGTGTTTGGTTTCTGGCCACTCACTGAGCTTGTAGCTCACCCCTCGCTTATGTTTTTCCCCAATTGACGCTGAGTCGGATCCAAGAGAAGAGCTCCCCTGGCGCCATCCGAGTAGGAGACCCGCGTTCGCGTTGGATGTCTTGCGAGTCGGAGGCTATCAGCATTCCCTTTTCATTGTATGTATTATACTTGTGCTTGTGCACGGTATGTAGAGTGTTGATGTCAGTTATTGTATATATTGGCTCTCACAGGACAGTTGATTGTGTACTCTAGTCTGTAATATGTCTTTGAATTACAGACTTAGTCATTTGAGCTTCCGCTTTTTGTATATATTTGATGTCAGTTACTTGTGTATTGCCTTTTCTATTGTGGATTATTTATTTGACCTCGTGTATGGATCACTGATATCATTTATATATTTGCCACGTCTCGGGGACGGCCGCCCTGGGGCGTGACAAAAGTTGGTATCAGAGCCATGTCCTGTCAGAGCCAATTGTTTTCTTTGAGATGAGTCCTAGGATTTCGAGACGAGTATTCTGATCCTAGTGCTGGTTCCTTAGTTGCTGATATGCCTCCTCGGAGACGGGCGCGTGGACGTGGTCACCCTCGGGCTTCGGAGGTTTACGAACCTATCGGAGGCGAGGAGTCTACTTGAGAGTTCTCGGCTGTTGGGCCAGGACTTGCGCGGGATGCCTCCAGCGTGGGCGCGAGCTAACGCTGAGATGGCGGATCTTCTGGACACTCAGATTAGAGCACTGGAGGCATAGACTGGAGCGTTGGCTGAGCAGGCGCGAGAGATCTAGGAGCTGCGGGCGGCCCGCGTGGCGATCCCGTAGATACCCTTAGCGGTAGGTCCACTAGTGGTGCCAGAGATACCCCATGTACCGGTTGGAGACCGCATTCTCCTCCGTTCTGTTTATCGGGGGTATACCATAGAGTTGCGTGCGGCACCAGTTTCAAGCGTTGAGGATGTGGTGTAGTATTCATTAAGAGGTGATGTCTTCTTCTAGCCTTCCTACTCAGGATAAGGGGCCTTGCAGGGTCAGCGTTGAGACCCGGGCTAGGGTACTCCGTGTTCCTTGTTTGGTTGTCGGGATATCCTATATCGGGACCTCATGAGGCCCTCCCGAGGTTCTTTTCCCAGTCAAGGAATACCTTTGAAGCATCAAATTGATGATTGATTTTTCTTTCCTCACTTGGAAGGTGCGATGGCGGGTGGTGATGCATATGATCGGGATTGAGTGCATCTTGTTGCAGCTTAGTGGGCGATAGCTTATGGACTAGGGTTCCATAGCCATTCGGAGTCGCTTCGATATATCATCGTGCATAGTAGCTACCCGGTAGAGGCAAGAGTCCTGTGAGGTGCTCCCTGGGACTATCCACGACGCTTGTTGGTGTGCCCATATAGCAGAGATAGTGGACATGGGAGGCTACCAGGTAGGGCCACACCGGAGAGTGCTACTGGATGACGTCGAGAGCTTGGACTCCCCGTGATGAATCTGCCCATTGAGTGCATGATGCTGGAGTTCCAACGGTTATAGTTGGGCGACCTGTAGGTGGCGGCATGTGAAGCACAGTTTGAGGTACTGTCGCGCCTTGCCCCCACATGGGTCGTAAATGAGGAGACGTGACGCTAAGCGTTCGTGATGGGACTCAACCGCCATATCAGGTAGATGACGTCGCTTAGGTGTTGTCGGGAATCGACGACCTCCTATTGCGTGTCTTGCGGATTAAGTGCGGTCGAGCGGCTTACCCAGCGTGTAAGAGTCATCATGAGCGTCAGCCTTGCTCGAGGAGCAGTTTTGGACTTAATCGTCCCAGGAATGATTTTGATCTCCCCATAGGGATTGAAGATCAGGTACCTCTTGCCGCGAATTGATGATCTGTTTTGACCAGCTTTGGGAGCTAGTGTCTTTCTGTTGATCGATCTTCGCGCAAGGTACACTATTTGGAGATCCGGGAGTTGGGCATTCTTTAGTTGGCCTTTCGTGACCGTTTCGGGCACTACGAATTTTGGGTACTGCCGTCGGGGTAGACGAATACGCCAGATGCCTACAATGATCTCAAATATGTTATTGGACCTCCGTGGGCTGTTCTGAGGTAGCCTTCGTTGAGGATGTTGGTGGGCATGCCCTCAGGCGAAGTTGTGGATCGTCGCGTTGGAATGCGTTTGTCCGTCGAGAATCTTCAGTGGACGTGGGAGTGAGTTATCATGGGTTTCGTTGTGGGCTCGCTAAAGTCACGTTCGGGTCACGATACCGTCTGGGTGATCATTGACCGATTGACTAGGTCCGCACTTTCCTCCCTATCCAACTGACTGAGTCTCTGGACGCTTTGACGCGGGTTTGAGCCTTCGCGATTGTTCGTCTTCATGGCACTCCGGTCGGTGCTATTTCGGGCTGAGACGCGTGAGTTACTTCGAGGTTCTGGCGCAGCCTTTGGCAGGCTTTTCGTGCGAGCCTCCCTTTTAAGTACAGCGTTTCGATACCGACGGACAGCCAGGTAAGAGGACGATTTAGGCCTTGGAGGACATGCTATTTGCCTGCATGCTCGACTTGGGGCAGTTGGATGAGGCACCACCCTTTGGGTAGGGGTCTGCCTATGAGACGACTGCCATTCGAGCATCCAGATGAAATGGAAAAGGGGCACTCTACGGGCACAGTTTTACACCTCCCCTGTGTTGGGACGGTTGTAGAGTGCCTGTGGAGGGGCCATAAGTCATTTCATTGACCTTGCGGTGGCCGAGATGGTTCGTGCGTGCTTCTGCACCACCTAGAACCGTCAGAAGGGCTACACAGGTCATTGTCGCCAGGAGCCTACCTTCGGGGTATGGCGACCATGCTGGCATAAGGTGTCCCGGTTTAAGGGCATCCTCTGTTTCGACGTTCGGGGCGTGTTGAGTCGGCCTTCCATCGGACCGGTTTTCGTCCTTGAGTGGATTACGGGAGGTGGCTGTCATGAAGCCTTGCCCCCGTGGCTGACTCATGCCTGTGACGTCATCCAATGTCTCATAGCTGAGACATTATGTCCACGATCATGCTCATGTCATTCCGTTCGAGCCGCTCATCCTCGACCAGGATTTGTCGTTCGGGGAGCAGTTGATCGAGACCATGGACCAATGTGAGAAGAGGCTCCGTACCCAGACCGTTCCTTCGGTTAAAGTGCGTGGTAGCACCAGCTTAGTGTCCGGACCACTCGGGAGCCAAGGGACTCTATGGGCGACACTTCTACGTTCGGTCTTCCCTTTGGGTTTCCTTAAATTTCGAGGACTAAATTTCCTAAGGGGGGGAGAATGTTAGACCTGTGTAATTTAGAGTCCAAATTTCAATCGGAGTCACTAAAATTTTTGCTTTTTAGCTACCTTATGGGGTTTAAGGACTCTGATTGAAGATATAACTGCACATTATGGGTCCTGGTACTGTTTAGTACTGCCCATAAAAATTTTCGTTTAATTCCAATAACGTTTTTGGAATTATGCAGTTTCAGGATTGGTATTCGGATTTGATTTTATTAAAATCCAAGATGATGAGGTAAAAATCCGATATTATTAAGAGATGTTAAGTTTGGAGATAGCTTCCATATAGAAGTGGAATTGGATCAACTGGATTCGTATATTAAAAGTTATGGGTATTTTTCCATGTATACCCCGAAGTTGAGAAATCCAGGCAGCAGCCCTGTAAGATGTTTAACCTAGATTTCGAAATAGCTGGAGGGGTTATTTGATCTAGGTGTAAACATGAAAGTTGTAGATAATCGTCTTATCTTTCAAATGCTCCTGGGAACTATCCACGACGCATGTTGGTGTGCCCATATTGCAGAGATAGGGACCCGGGAGGCCACCAGGTAGTAGGGGCCACACCGGGAGAGACTACCGGAAGACGAGTGGTGTAGAACAATCGACCTCTTCCCCAAGAGCCTATGTCACCCCGAGGAGGGGGTGAGGGTGAGGGTGTGGTGGGTCGGCGTTGGTTCGATCTGCCAGTTCGTGTAATTTCCCAAGATCCTATGTCACCCGTCGGAGTGAGGGTGAGGGTATTGCTCCCAAGATCCTATGTCACCCATCGGGGTGAGGGTGAGGGTATTGGCGTGAGTGGGGTGGGCTCGAGTTGATACTTGACCCACCAGCTTGTGTAGTAGGTTTTCCCATGGGGTTCGCGCTGCGAACAAGTAGTGGTTCCTCCCAATATCGTCGCATGTCGTGGCCCAGATGTTGAAGCTGCCCTGACAGAGGACTGCCACTTGTAAGTACTCCCGATGCATTCGGCGGATGTACTGATCATGGGAGTGTACCAGGTGAGGCTACGCGAGGGTGGACCACCGGACGATATTGCGAGCATGAATTGTTCTCCCATTCGCCGGATCCGTGTGGATGCTTCCTAGGTACGAGCCGCTCTGGGTGGACCCCCCACCTGTAGGTACTATCGACGCTGTCGACAGTGTACTGACCGTGGCCGGCTCCAGGTAGAGGCTGCCCGGGAGAGCGCTACCGGATGACGAACGGTGTAGAACAGCAAGTTTTGTCCTTCAAGTCCCTAGACTCACCCCTGTGGGGGCTAGGGCGAGGACGAGGTATGGTTGCACCGCCGTGTGACCTTGTTAACCGTTGGGTTTCTACCCATGGTTTCCTTGATAGGAGATTGCCTTAGGATCGAATGTTGGTGTTGGTGTTTGGTTTCTGGCCACTCACTGAGCTTGTAGCTCACCCCTCGCTTATGTTTTTCCCCAGTTGACGCTGAGTCGGATCCAAGAGAAGAGCTCCCCTGGCGCCATCCGAGTAGGAGACCCGCGTTCGCGTTGGATGTCTTGCGAGTCGGAGGCTATCAGCATTCCCTTTTCATTGTATGTATTATACTTGTGCTTGTGCACGGTATGTAGAGTGTTGATGTCAGTTATTGTATATATTGGCTCTCACAGGACAGTTGATTGTGTACTCTAGTCTGTAATATGTCTTTGAATTACAGACTTAGTCATTTGAGCTTCCGCTTTTTGTATATATTTGATGTCAGTTACTTGTGTATTGCCTTTTCTATTGTGGATTATTTATTTGACCTCGTGTATGGATCACTGATATCATTTATATATTTGCCACGTCTCGGGGACAGCCGCCCTGGGGCGTGACACCATGTTCGAAAAGGACTCATACCCATTAAGAGCATTATATCAACCTACTTCTACTACAATTAGCATTGTTACCATTGGGATGGGTTAGAGGAGTTTTTCCTCAACAATACTCACAAGTTTACCAATACAGCTTCGTTAACCCCTTGAAAACCATCTTTATGGGATCTTCAATCACAATGGTAGGGAGTCCGCTGCAGGTAATTAAATAATGGGCTTAACACATATCCCTCTCGGTCTCGATATTAAGGACAAATCATCTCGCACGTCCTTTCTGAAGTTCTCTATAACCTCACAAACTCGACTTATATTCCCTTAAGTATAAGGTGAATCAACTCAAGTTTTATTTATAGTTGTCTAGACATTTCATATGTTTATCCCAATATTTTGTAGTCTCTCTCTCAATATATATATATATATATATATATATATATATATATATATATATAGTCGAGTGATAGCGTGCGGTCGGTGCGGTCGTGCGGATTCGGCGTGGGTCGTCTGATCGCGGGTCCATCGCATCCAACGGTCAATGTGAATCGCCCCCGACCGTCTGATGCGATGGACCCGCGATCGGACGACGCACGTTGAATCCGCACCGACCGCACGCAATCACGAGTCTATATATATATATGAAAATTATTACGTGCGGCGAACGACGGGTGCAGCCGCGACGTGGGCCGTTCGATCGCAGGTCCATCGCATCCGACGGTCGATGTGAATCGCACCCAACCGTCCGATGCGATGAACCCGTGATCGACGGCCCGTAGTCGCTGCCGCACCCGCTTTATATAGGGGAGTTATTACGTGCGGTGAAAGGCGGGTGCGGCAACGACTACAAGCCGTCGATCACGGGTTCATCGCATCGGACGGTCGGGTGCGATTCACATCGACCATCGGATGCGATGGACCCGCAATCAAACGGCCCACGTCGCAGCCGCACCCGCCGTTCGCCGCACCTAATCGCTCGTGTATATATATATATATATATTAAATTAATGAGGTATATGTCTCCCCCCACATTTTAGGGTATGTAAACTACCATTGTAATTTTCCATGATTTATTTTCACAAATCACATGCAATTTTATTTTATATGCATGCAAACAATAAGACTTGATCACTACCACATGAGCATACAAACATATTAATTATAATAACATGCACATTAATATGATTTCACTATAAGAGTATGCAATTGACCAAGATATTTATAGAAGCATAATTACCAAAAAATTAATTAACATGACCATTAATAGTTAAGGTAATAAAAAATTAGGTATGTACTCACGTACCTCGATTAGACCATTTATCACTGAATATTCTTCTAGAATACCATAATATAATATACACAATATGAAAACCACATGAAGAATACATCCGGATTGTTCTTCAGATAATACCTCAAGAAAAGCCAGATAAGTAGATAACATCTATAGATATCCCATAAACTGAAAACTGGTAGGCATAATGAGTTTTTCTCAATAGAGTGTAATGATATATTGAGGCCACTGAGAAAAGCATTATATGATGAATTTGAAGATTTTATGCTGATAGATGACTGCAATTTTGTAGTCGTCGAAAGCCCAACTGATGTTATGCATGATATCAAATATAATACTGGAGCCTCGTAAGATAATAATTAGAATATCTCAAACACAAGAGTGATTCATGAGAATTTTAAAAAATCCAATAGATAATAATAAAATCCATGATCATCCTAATCAGACAGGCTGAGACATTAGCATGGGCATGATGAGAGGGTTGTGGAATACTAACATTAATAGCTCCACCATATTATGACGTTCATGGCAGTGAACCACCTCGATGTACATGTACATGCAAACAAATCAAATGGTTAGAGAGCATCAATGCTTGATTTATTCATGCTTCTTCTAATGCATGTACAAAAGAGAGCCTGTAAATGTCATTTAAAATGTTGAATATAAATATTCATACACGATAATATATGTAGAATTCATATTGTCATTTCATATGCAAATGTTTATTCACATGAACATTATTAATATATAACGGCAGTAACGCATGCATGAAAAGAAACAATTTAATACATCCCTACATATCAGCCCTCTCGACCATGTTGATGGTTATGAATAATATAATCTGGCATGGTATTTATTTAAATAAAATAAATATAAATAAAATACCATATGAAAATATTTTACTAAATCATCTAACATGAAATGTCGAGGAACATTTTTTTAATTTCCAATATTCCACACACAATACACACATTCAGTAAAAATATGTAGCACTACATATGCATGTATAGTCAGAATGAGACCCCCACGTTAAAATTGCATGAATACAAGGCACATCTTTTTCATAGACAAATTTGAAAAAATGCCACCGAGATCTTTATGTATTAAATAATCATGAGACACTGGCTGGTCTACATATATATGATCTCTGCATATATTATATTATTATAAGGGGGACTCATACAACTGATGTGTTCAAATATACTAATTCAATAAAAATTGCAGCAATTAAGATATCAATTAAACGTTTCAGAAACCAAACAAACATTCAATTGCATGCAATAATAAAAATAAAATATCCATTAACCATTTCATGAAATGGGAAATGAAACGCCTACACATTGAATCACACATGTTGACCCATTAACACAAACGGATTCAATGTTTCATTTTGTAACTCATGCATGTATAACTCACAAAGCGGCTTAAAAGGTTAATATCAAAAAATGAAACACATGCAATTGTTTTATGCAAATTTAACTCATCATATGCATGCATGAAAATAAAATTGAAGCATTTTAATACCAAATATTTGCACGCATGCCATTCTGGATATCCAACCTTTCCCATTATCTATTATAAAGATTAACTCGTGTAATCCATTTAAATCTAGCATATATTAATTTCAAATATAAAAATTGTGTACATTATTCACAAATATTGTTGTGCGTGATAAACAAATATTAGGCTAAACACAAATTCTTATAATTAACACATTAAGAATATAAACAAATATATATTAAATCGTGCATACTCTAAAATATATCGTAAAAGCATGAAATAAAATTGTAAGGGATTAGAAAAGTGTATCCGAAAATGTAGAAGCGAGTGAAGACACTCTGTCCTCGGTGAATAAGGCCCCCTCACGCACAAGGTTGAATGTTTCCTACCACTGAGAGATACGACTACAATAGGTTTTGTTCTTTCAGGGTGCGAGGTACAGAAGAAACACGATGAACAGACTGTGATCCTTTCAAATGTCCAGATCAATGAAGAATAGAAGGATCGAAAGAGTTGCATCCAAATTCATTATGGACTTTGAGCATGGTTTCAGTAGAAAATCAAACGTTTATTTCCCTGTATTTTTCTCTCACAAGTGAATGAATGTATATTAAGCACACCTCATTACCCAGGAGGATGGTTTTTTATATGCATCAAGAAATCAATAAGTTACATGCAACAAAAAGTTATTTGATTTAATATATCAAAAGATGAAACGCGTACAATTAAACCTCTTTTAAACGTAGCTAACGGTTTCATTTCAGTTTCATTTTTCTATCAAAACGAATGCAAAGAGAGGTATAATTTGTAAAAGCAAATATATAATTTTGATCACTTAAAAATTCCAACATTAACTACCTATGTAATTCACAATTCACTGTAACAAGATATATAACTCTTTAAAAAAAGTTTACATACAATTTATTGCAGTATATAATTTATTTCTTTATAAAAGTATATATCTCATTAAATAAGATGTAGTATTTTGAAGAAAAAATGCGATAGATTGCATTTAGGGCTAGAAACATGTCTACCATTCTCTTTTTCCTTATTTATGGCATTTTGACAATGAATCCGGCCAGTATGGACTCTTTCCTGTGATGGTTGTTTCCATAAGAACTTCAACCACCACTCTGACAATGAAAATTCTATACTGGATTCACATTCAACTCTCATTAGTCTTGTCAATCAGTGCATGAATTTCATCGAAATGCCCTACTTTGGCAAATTGATTAGGTCAATGTTTAATGTAATCGGCATGCATGACTCATTAAAACAGAAGTTATGTCTATTGATATTAATTAATTTATTTATTTATTTTAAGAAAATGTAGTCATATTTATTCCAAAAAATTTAAAATAGACAATGATCAAAATTATGTGAGAAGAAAGAGAAGGTAGAACAAAAAAAACAAGTCAAACTAATAGAAAAGTAGGAAGAAAAGCGATCCCCGGATTGACTAGAAGAGGTTTCTAACCCACTTCGGAATGCAATCGCTGCGATCTCTCCCAACCGAATCGACTTCACCCCACACATGTGCACCCCTCAGTCCTTGATCCATTGGAGAGCTTCATCCCAAAGATTTTCAAAATAGAATATTAAAATTAAAATTCATATGATAATAAGAAATTGATCCAATTTGTTTAATGATATTTCTAGGCCATGTAGCATCAACATTGATGGAAAATACCGACACATTTCTTGACAAATTGGTTGAGATAACCCTTTTGCCCAAGGTGCGTTGGGGATTCAAGTCTTACTCATAGGTAATAAAAAATATTAAAATTTTCAAAATACTTACCTACCAAAAAAGATTGAAGGAAATATTGGAAAATATTGTAATGTTTGTATAACTATTAAATAGAATGTATTACAAGGGGAATAGTCCAGGTTAAAATGAAAACATCTTAAAAAAAGATAAAAGGAGAAACTGGTTCTACACATGTTAATTGGATAGTTGTTGGGCTGTATGGCTCATATGGCACACTGAGCACTTAACACTTATGAGAAAATAACATTATGATTACTTTTTGCTTAAGTTTAATTTTTTGCAATTTGAATAGTTGTTGGGTGAACAATATCTTGTGTTGGACTATAGTTCTTCATAATTCTTCCTATCTGTTCTAGGAAAAAAAATGGAACCCTCGAAAGGTAGCAAAATTCAAATGGAAGGAGGCAACTATTCAAAGAAGCATTCCTAAATGCCTTATTTTTGTCCATTCATTCTGCAGATTCAATTACCAATTTTTCAAACAGTTTCAGATAGAGTTGTCAGAAATTTTTAGAATTGTTATCTGCATATTTCCATTGAATTTTATTTTATCCTGTAAATGATTTACCTAGACTCTTTTGCAAATTCAATTTTTAGTGGGGGCAATATCACATTAAGGAAAACGTTTACGCGCCTCCAAACTTTGATTTTTTTCCAATTTTGTCAATTCTCTTCAACAATAGCTTTTGAGAATAAAAGTTTGATCGAGTTGTAATGGAATAAGATCAAATTTCAAATATGATTTAGTTGTTGAAATGTGTATTTAACTTGAATAAAAACGGAGATGTAGTCTCTCGTCTCTTTATATTTCTCTCTCTTCTCTCTTCTTCTCTGCACTACCTTTTATATTATTTTATATTTTTTAATTTCAAAATACCCCTCTTTCCTTAATGCTTACATATATGTTCAGAAAAATTGACTGAAAATGTTGTTTTTGGAACTCCTGCTCACATAGTGGCAAATCTTCTTCGGGTCCCCATCATATAGTTCCCTATGTCATGAATACTTAGAGGTCAATTGTGCTACATTTTTCAAGGGAAAAAAAAACAAATGCAATCAAATATCTATACTTAATTTTAAGGGAAAAATCCATACAGCCCCTTATAAACTAGCTAAAATCCATATAACCCGCTGACTTTTCTTGAAATTCATATAACTCCTTGAAAGCACCTAGTAAATCCAAATAACCCCGTAAAAAAAATTTCAATAACAGATGATTAATTTTTTGTTCATATTCTGTTCGTTTATCTCTGGTTGAAAACACAGTATACCAAAAAAACCCCACAATGTGTTAAAAATAAAAAATTCATATGTAAATGATGAATTTACCCCTCCGAAAAATGTTTTATAATTTATTCAGATGGATAAAATCATCATTTTCATATGATTTTTTACATTTTTAACACATTGTAGAGGGTTTTTAGTAAGTTGTTTTTCAGTCAGGATTAATCAAACAGAATATTCACAAAATATTCATCATCTTTCAGCGAAATTTTTTATTAAGGGGTTATTTGAATTTACTATGTGTTTTCAGGGGGTTATATGGATTTCAAGAAAAGTCAGGGGGTTATATGGATTTTAGCTAGTTTTAGGGGGCTTGTATGAATTTTTCCCTGATTTTAATCCACAAAGATTAAGTTCAACATGAAGAAAGTGACAAGAGAAATTCAAATGTTGCTGAGCGTAGCTTGACTTCATAAATACTTATTTTTAGGTATCATGACAAATTAAGACCAGAAGTATTCCCATTAGTAAAATATTAACCAATTATTGTCTCATGACTTTTGACAATCTTCATTTCTTTTATGCAAGCAAATTATGATCTACATGCGAAAGATATGGTCTTTCATTTTTTCGACAATCTTCATTTTTTGTCCTCATATGTGATAAAATAATTTAAAACATTTTTCATCTTACTAGTATAAAATTGTTCACATGAATTTTCAACTGGGAACTGCTAGAATTTTCTTATGTGATTACTTTTTATTATTAAATTTCAAGGAGAGCATACATCTACACCTTACATTGAATTTCAAATTAAGTTGGCTTTATCTTTTTTAGAGTATATGATGACTTCATGGTGCCAATTTTTCCACATCCTTGGAAAGATTTGGTCAATTTTTAGTGATGGCAAAATATAATAATAACTCTCAAGCAAGAATTACATGGTAGAAGTTGTCCAAGCATGACCCATTTGTCATTTAATATAATGTTTTTAAATTAATTAGATAATTCCGCTTAACCATTAATGTTTTAATTTTACATCCCTTCTTTCAAATTTCAAAACAATATTATGCTTAAAAAGCTAGTTTGACAATGTAATAAGTGATGAGATAAAAACATAAATGTGGGGATAAATATATAGAGGGAGAAAAACATACCCCTGTCATTATAAAAAAAAATAGTCCGAATAAGATGGAAATAATTGTTCCGATTTTGAAATGAAAATTCAGATTTTTTGTTTCAACTATTAAATATAATGATAAAATAACATTTATCACAAACATGAATAAGAATAAAATTAATGTTATTTTATCTTTAAAATTAGGATAATATATCTCAAAATCTTATCACCTTGTCAAACTAGCTCTTGAGTTTGAATAGCTATTATAATTGAAAGACTACTCAATTCACTTTACATAATATATATACAAGGACATTGATTTAGTTCATATCCAAGTAGAATTATTTTCATATAATTATTTGCACTCATATGTAAAAAGAAGGAAATTGATAAATTCAACCTCTTTTGCAGTCTCATTTACAGTCCATCCATGTTTTGATTTTTTTTTCGAAAATATATATTTAAATAGTAAAATATACTATATTATAAAAAATGATGTACATACTCTTATGAATTAAATGTATATTGTCTTTAGGTTTTTTAATATGTAATGAAATATATATATCTTGCCTGGCTTTGAACACTATCTTAAAAGCAAGATGACCAAAACAGAACCAAAATTACTTACTATATCAATGCCCCCAAAAACGAAAGAAGGCCCAGAAAGGAAAAAAACCACAATGCTAAAGAGTGCTCTTACACTCAGTTTACATTACCAATATTTTCACAAACCCACGTAGAATTGCCCACGTGGAATTTTTTTTAAATGCCACGTCAGCTCATAAAAATTGCTCATTAAAATCCCCCCCCCCCAAATTGCCGCCATTTTTTTTGTTGTAACCCTGTTTTGTAACATTTTCATTGCCATCTTTTTTTATCTTCATTTATTGTTTATGTTTCTCCTCTCTCTCTCTCTCTCTCTCATCAATGGCAACCACCATAGATCAACCATTAAAGGGGGTGATAGAGAGGTACAACTGAAGGGGGTGATAGAGAGGTACCACAAGGAGCTCGACCGTGCCGTCCCCACCGCCGTCCGTTTCGACACTTGTCAACATGAAATTTCAGATCCCCTCAACCCCGCAGTCCGATCCGACAATGTTAAGCGTCATCAGACTACTATCCATCGATGAGCTCTTGTTGCAGATGGTGATCACAACTTGTTTGATGAAATGCATGAATGGAATTGTCAGTGTTAATAATGTGTTTGTTTGTTGTAGGTGGATGCACATGCGGCGCTGATTGAGGAGATGGTGTTGAACATGGTCTCTATTGGAGCTCCCCGTCTGGGAGTTTCTGAGAGACCTCGTCACTGCTCTAGCTAATGGTGGTTAAGACGATGATTCGAAATGATTGAGGTTATGATGGGTTTTTTGTAGATGTGGTGTTGTTTTTTTGACAAAAGAAGTTAAATTTTTTTATCTATGATTGTGATTAGTGTTTTCTTTTTTTTGCGTGTTGGCGTTCTTGCTGTTTGAATTTCTGTGTGATACATGAGTTTTGTCATTCCATTAGATCTTTTTTGTTATTAGAGGATAATAAAAATTAATGAAGTATCTACCTGATCTAAGAGGTATATACTTATATAAGGAGGTATATAACTCAATGGATGACAAATAAAGTATTTGAGACTTGAGACTATAAAAAGAATTCTATATAAAGTCATTCTGCTTTGGGTAAAAAGAATATGCTCGAATTTAATATTAAAGTAGATATCAAGGATAGTCTTGTGTATAATGTTGAAGTGCTCTCTTAGGCTTTCAAATGCGGTCTGTGGCTGCCAAAATTCATCATTCATAAATCCAGCAGTAATCATAGCACCCATATAATCGATATATCATCATTGGTGTTAAAATTAGAATGAATATCAAGCATCTTTCAAGCAATCTAATGACTTGTATGAGTAAACTTCAGCCGACCATAATTATAACAGACTAGTGCAAATTGATTAAAGGTGAAATCTGTAAGGTGATGTTTAACGCTATTAAACGTGAATAAGCATTTAACAAATTTTGATGGCACATGCAATGTTTAATTGAGCATATACCTCGATAGATTTATAAATATGGATGACATCACAAATGTAGAAGTGAACAATATGGTTTTTTATAAGAAGTTGACTTGTTTTCAACCTGGCGTGAACATTTCTTCAAGTTCTGTAAGGTGATGTTTTACGTTCTGAACTTGAATATTTGTATTAAACGTGAATAATTATGTAACAAGTTTTTAATGACACATACAATGTTTAATTGAGCATATACCTGATATGTTTATAAACATTTGAAGTTATTGGGATCACAACCACACTAGCTAGACAAGGAATTTGACATATGAATGACATCACAAATGTAGAATTGAACAATTTGGTTATTTATAAAAAGTTGACTTACTATTTCCAACCTGGCGTAGACATTTCTTCATTGTGCTACTTATCGAGCTCATACTATCGTACCTATTTAAGCATCATAGGCATATACATAACTTAACAAATCATATGCCTCATCCCACGAAGTATATAACATTTCCAACAATCACATTATACAATAATTATTAAACAAAATAATCACACCACACAACAAAAAATCATCACTTATATGACAGTCAAAACATTGCTGAATAAACATCAATCAAAATTATATCATTTACTTGTTCAGATTTTACAAAATTCATCACCCATAAATCCAATGGTAATCATAGCACGCATATAAGCTATATCATCCTTGGTATAAAAATGGAAATGAATATCAAACATCCTGCAAGCAATCCAATAATAGAGGAAGACATCGCGTTCTTGTTGACGGACTGTTGCGGAGCAGGGACATCAACAACATGGGGCCACCCCTCTACATTGATGGCGACGCAGATACCCGCATCGAGAATCACAGACATGTTGTCAAATCAATCTCAAATTTTGTGCACATTAGATATAAATAAATAACATTAGAAGAAAGGATATCAGTAACGAACGAATAATATGTATGTGGTATATAGTAGCCTAATATAAGTATATAGCAGTTCAAGAAGGTATATGAGTATATAGCACGAACGTTATTTTTAATTGGATACATATTTAGGTGAATTTTTTAATATGCAATATTTATTTTCAAAGATACGAGATAAGATTAAAAGCAATTGAAACACCAAGACATTGAATGAAAGGCAGTGATTTATGAAACGATATGCTATGCAAAGAAAGATAAGAAATAAAGAATCTCTGTGAAAAATTATTTATAAAAAACCATATGCTAACACGAGAAAACAAGGAAAACAAGAATCTCTATGTAAAAAATACATTTTTGAAACCATCTGCTACCAAAACAAAATAAGAAAATAAAGAATCTATGTGAAAAATGATAATGAAACCGTATGCTAACAAAAAAAACAAGAATATGTACAAAAACATAACTTATGAAAAAAATCATATGCTAACTAAAGAAAATAAGGAAAATAAACATATATGTAAAAACATAATTTATGAAGCCATATGCTAACAAAAGAAAATAATAAAACAACAATCAAAAGAGAGACAATGGTGAAGATGTAGAAGATTCATGCTTCAAAGACAGTGAAGACGCAGCAGAGGGTATCACACTGGCAAAACGGTTAAGACAATGGTAAAATACCACACTTGCGGATGCCGATAGTAAGCCATATCGATGATATTAGAGGGTGAGTGAGAGAGGTGAATGGAGAAGAGATAGAGAGAGGGAGAGATTTCGTTTTGTGAAAGACGAAAGGGTTGCTCAAAAAGAGTATGTGAGTCTTCTGGAGGTAAGAGAAGAAAGAATAAAGTTGCAATAAAATACGCTGAAAGTTGAAAGCTTTTTGTCAGACATTATCGTTAGCTTGTCCTTGATAGTCATGCCAGATATATTTGTGTCTCATGGTATATTTCAGATAACTGATAGTATATACCACATCCGAAATAGTATGCTCAGCTTTTTCAGACTCCACATCGGTGTCTAGAAACATCCACTCAAGCCGTCAAATCAATAGCAGCGCTCCTTTTCGAGGGGATAAACATTCAACACCATCCATTATTTTATTTAAAAAAATATTGCAATCATTTAATGCATATCAATTCAAGTCAGTTGGTGAAGCCTTTTTTATTTAAAAAATGTTAAAACATTTAATGTCTGTCAGTCGGTTTCGTCAGTCTGTACTTATCGAGGAATTTTGAAATTCAAAATTCTTAAAACCCATCCGGGCCCGCCGAATGAATCCACGTCACCCCGCTCTTGTCACGTCGGATCCTACGTGAGGTTTGAGTTTGAAACTGAGAAACCGACTGAGTGTAACATTTTCCCAGTGCAAAATTGACTAGGTCAGTCTATCTCTCAACCACCACTAAAAGGGACCCATGTCACTCATCTTTCATAATTCTATTAGCAGTTCCATTCTCAGATACTCAATTCAGATTTAAAAAAAAAAGAAGTAATGTCGTTTCACCCTTTTTTGAATGAGGGTGGATAGAAAAAATTTGATGTTACCAGATGGAGTATTCAAAATTTGTATTGAATAATGGGTCAATTCACATGAGTCCCATTATTTATCCTTGATGAAATTACATCATTTTGTTGTTCATTAACACTGCATCTAACTAGTTGCCAAGGGGCTCAAGATATTAATATGGACATATATAACAATCTTACCCAATTTTTTAAAAATCCCCTAGAAGCCCTAATTAATCCCCCACCTAGGTCTAGGCGTTCCCTATCCGTAACGCTTAACGCCTAGCTATTTTTTCAATTAATCTCTAGTTGACTAATAAAATATTAAGTTATTTTACACATTATATATCTGCTGATTATTTTTTTTATGTTATCTCTATTATGTTTATATTATTAATTTTACTTTGATGTTAATTTATTGTTATTTATAGTCTAAAATTATTATTTATATAATATGTATATGCATATGAATTATATTTCTATTTCTAAAACGTGATTGATTAATCTCCTGCTAGCCAATTAATCCCTAGTCCTACTGAACCATCTGACTAGCGGCCAGCGCTTTGTAGAACATTGATATTACCCTTGTTGGTGTATTTCTTCCTCCAGGCCTAGAAGTAGAGATACTAATGTAGTTCAGGCTGTAGAGCAACTGTAAGCCTGTAAGAGCTATTGGATCGAGAAAATCTGAAGAAAAACAAGTTCAAAGAACCCTCAAGATGTCTAAGGGCTTGTTTGAATGAGTGGTGGGGAGCGGATTCTGCGATGGACAATCCACCAAAACTCTATCTTCATATCCAAACATAATCTGGCGATGAACAATTAGACAATGAAGTATGCACAAAATGGACCGCTTTCAAGAAAACTCCCAAACAATGCTTCTCTAACGTGAGATTTCAAAATTTCAACCCCTGGCCTGCCTAAACTTCAAATTATTATAATTTTTTATACACACTTCAAAATAACTTATGAGGGGTAGCATGACTAGCCGTTGCAATGGTAAACCGATCACTCGGTTTTAAAAAATTTCTTCAACCTCAAAATCCATTATATTTGTTTCTGGACAATTTACCATTCATGGTGAATTAATATTTTGGGTAATTAAATTGTCATCTAGAGTCACGTTTGAATGTTTTTGTTGTTGTAAAGGTTTTGTTAGTATAATTTTCTTATCTTTAGAATTTTTTTTATAATTATATCATTGAAAATTTGATTCTACAGTTTATGGATTACAACAACAGTACAACACGGGGACAATTATGAGGATTGAAACAAAACCCTGACAACAATCTTGACATCACACGGACATTCATTGCTACAAGCAACCGGGTACCACTTTTAATATTTACTTAGAATAGCGAACGGTTTGAATAGAAACCTTAACACCCTGTTTGGGAAGTGGAAATGCCTTATTCAGTCCTGATAGTTATACGGGGATAGATAATAGTGTTTGACAGAATAAGCATATCTTTGTTTGATTGTACTTTATGTTATTCTTATTTATTCTTATTGGAAAACGTAAAAAGTCAGATTTTTGGTGTTTGGTTGACTTAGAATAAATTGTGAATAAATGGTTGATAATGAGATAATAAAGAGTTATTATTTTAAAATGTCAATTTTACCCCTGTAATATAAGTTTATATTTGGTGTAGTTGATTGATATAAATCAATTCATGATGAGTACGATTAAATCTGAACTGTTCATCTTATGTAATAAATTTTGTGGGCTACATATACACAAAATTAACCATTTAAGCTAATCAACTATACACTGTTAATTATTTCAATAATCGTTCAATTTTTATTCATTGCTCACTTAAATTTGCATTTTCGGACATAAAAAGGAAAGAAAAAAAAGTCTCATCCCCTCAAACCCTCACCCATTCCACCATGAAATTGAAATCCATTCCATGATTAAACACAAAAAAAAATACACAATCAAAACAATATAAAAAGAAAGATTGACTTATTATCACTTTTATTGATTCTTCATCAAATACACATAGTAGATATAGATCAAGAACCCCTTTCACAAAACCACTGCCAACCACCATTCCGAATTCCAATAAAAAAAAAGAAAAACGACTCAGACGCTCCCAAAGGGCAAAATCAAAGGAAGTCCATACAATGCTAGTCCACATTCATCAACTACACCTCTCTCTCCCCCTCAACACTCAGCATCTCCACAGATGGAGACGGAGAGACACGTATGAGGGAGGGAGAGGAAGAGAGTGAAAGCTCTAGTCAACGTCCTCCTCGAGTGCGATCTAGATCTAGGAGGAGCTGAGGCCGACGGTGATCATGATCTTCTTCATCTCGGATCAGAATTCCGCCTTTGACGGATTCGCTGCGATCGAGGTCGAACATGGAGTCGTAAAGGGTGGGGATCTCGCCGGGAGGGGTGACGATGTCAATGCCAAAGGTTTTTTAATTGGGGGTGTCTATCCCCATACACCATTCACCTATTATCACCAACCGACTTTATTCACCATCTATCACTTGGTTTTTCACTAAACACACTATCCTATAAATATGCCTAAACTGAATACTTAAAGCCACCAACCACCATTTCATTTTCACCCATTGTATTTTTCCCTTCTCTCCTTCATAAAATACTCGGTTGCTTCTCCCTGTCAAAAATTCATCGTCGTCCCCGTGCCGCCGCCGCCGTAGTTGACCATGTCCTCCTTCATCGTCCCTGTCCACCGCTGTTGTTCCCCTGTCTTCTCTCCTTGGTATGGCTTCTTCTTGCTCATCCACTCCCTCTAAATATCAATTTATGTTAACTAAAATACCTTTCAAAGGATTTCTATGGTGATCCATTGATGATTATCACTGTTGTTAGTTTTTTTATTGTTCATAGGATAAGAAACTAGGGTTTTCAGAGTTATGTTTAATGGGAAAAATGTTGTTGAATTGTTGAGTGAAAGTTGGGTGTTTGAGAGCATTTGTTTCAGTACCTAGGTCTAAAAAAAATATAAAATCCAGGTATTGTGAGTCATCCTCTGCATATATCGTCATGTGGGTTGTGAATGAAATTGGGTTGACAATTAAATTTTTGTAATTGGTATGATGATAGATGGGGATTAGCATTGTTGTTGTTGTGAAAGAATAGGGTTTTCAAAGCATTTGTTCTTATCTAAGCATGTTTTATCATTGTCGATAAAAGAACGTGTGTTTGTAATGGGGCGTATCGAGAAATCATAGATAAAAACATTAGGTTTATGTAATGCCCCCGAACCCACGACTCCGTTTTGAAGCGTGAAATCCGGGTGCTTTAACCAAAATTTCTACGAATCTCAGAGTACTAATATATATATATATATATATATATATATATCCAAAAACATAAGAATACATCACCAAAAATATACATAATTACATCACCATATTTTATTAATCAATTTTCCAGGATAAAATCCAAAACAAATTCTCAATTACTGGATATACATCGAGATCAACTAAATTCTAAATATCACCATACTATCATACATATGGGTCTTCTACATGCCGAAGAAATGATCAACACCTTCTACATGAGTCTAGTGCTCCGAAAATCATTATCTCGACCGCAACTATAAGAGATCCATCAAAACCAAGTCTTTAAATCTGAAAGGTTAGGAAAATGAGGGGTGAGCTACCACACGCTCAGTGAATGGATATAGGTGTCCCAATAATATAATATGCTTCAAAATAATGATTTTATAAAAGTGTCTCGCCAAACAGTTATATAATACATAAATCTTATGATAAAAAAATTCTATTCAAAACATGCTAAGTTTAAAACTGCTCATATAAGGAATACATGATGTCATAAAACACTCTTCTCAAAACTATATAATGTGTATGAATGCAACGAACACGCATGCCCGCTTTCCACGACACCTAGCTACTGAGATTTCACTTTCGAAATCGGGCCATGTAGACATAGCCACAAAGGATTGGGTCCTACATTCTCAGACCTGGCTACGTAGACGTGCGCCCACCTAGACGTTGGCCACCAAGACCGAGCCACCTAGACGATGCAATGCCTGCATCGTCAACCCTTCGTTCCAAAACATATGCATGCGATAAAATATAGTCTCCAATATATAAGTTATATATGTAAAATAACGCATCAAAATCATGACGACATGTTCAAGTACTCTATACCCCAAATAACAATTATATATTTTAAAGTAACCATGATGCAGAATGATATACCATATCAATAGTTTCAAAAACTACATATGAGACTAGACCTACACACCTCCAGTCCACGCAATACAAAACGATGCACGAACGATACGCACTCACACTTTGATAACCTGGCATAACAATTATGCAATAATAAATCAGAAACAATTCAATTATGACTCAAACCACTGACAACCAACATACAATAACACTAAGCCCAATAATCTCAAAAACCCATACCTAATAGACCTACAATCCTAAACTCACCTCAAAGGCCTAACGAAAATCCCAACTCCGAATAAATATTAAAATATTCATATACTTACAATGATCCGATAATCAATATCCATTTATTCCATAAGACCCATATAATCGATAAATCCTCGAATAAATATTTAGATAAATCCAATAAGGCTCAACTATAATTTCAATGATCAAAATAACTCAATCCAATCAATTTATATCCCAATAATAGTAATATCCGATTAATATTCATTGATCTCACTAAACCAAGTTAATTGATTTAAGATCTAATTTAAGTAGCCAAGATCAATTTATACTTCATCAAACATCAATTTGGGATTCTCTAAATCTCTAAAATTCATCAAACTTGGTCATCAAGCTAAATATTTGAATTCCAATAAATTGCTTAGAAATCTTTCAATAACCATAACTTCCTACCCATAACTCCGAATTGGACGATTCATGATTCGTTGGAAAGATCTTTTCTAAACCTATTTCTGTTTAGGAAATACAATTTTCCCAGAAACGACTCTATCATCATCAAAAACATGATTTAACGTCCATACATATAATCAACCTGAAAATAACATTTAAATCCCCAAAACCAATAATTCTAGTTTGATCCTAAGATTTCATTCGAGCTCCATTGAAATATAATCAAATAATCAACCAATAAAAAATGATCAAACCATAACCTTAGTCCATCAAACTTCTTCCCCAAACAATAAATTGACACAATCATCTCCTAACAAAAAATAAATTGAAACCCTAAACAAAAAAATCAATAGGGAATGATATCTACCTTAGATTCGGTTACACCACCCACCATCTCCATCTAGGGTTAAATCATCACCACCTTTCATACTTTCTGAGATTTTGATGAAAATCCTAACCCAAATATGTTATTTAAAAGAGGTTTACCGAATTTACAAAACGACTCCTGAAGTATTCCCGGTTTACAATGAGGTATTAAAAGGTCCCTATCCGATTTACAAATAGATTCCTAAAGGCTATTAAAAGGTATTCTGGATTCTCAACTAGATCCCTGGGCCCAATTACTTAACACAAAATCCTAAAAACCTAACTTCCCAAACTCTGAATCTCACCAAATTTCAACCAAAGTATCTTGACACTATAAATATCTATAAAAAAATATAAAATAATTATTTCAACATCAATTTATAATTATCATAATTATAAATCAAATTGGACCCATTTGGGCCCACCGCCAAATCTGAAAAAATAAAATATAAAAAACCAAATTTAAAATTTTCATTATATATTTAAAATAAATATATAAGGCCGAAAAATACCGAAATGTTACAGTTTATATATGAAATCAAGTCTACTCATATGCCTCTAGTCATCAGTGAATGAATAACAAAGAAATAAAAAATGATTTTTGTATAAGCATGACTAGGACAAGACCAGCTGTTCTTGCTAATGGTTTAATTTAGCTTTCGGGCTCTTTATATTGACATTATTTTTTTCAAGTTCATCTTTAGATTGAGATATTATTCAGTTTATTTTTTTGTATTCTTAGGTTTTGATATATGGGATTATTTTTATCAGCATGTCATACATTTTTTAGCTTTGTTTTTATTAGTATTTCATGCACTATAAACCAAGTTAGCTTAGCCTATATAATTGTATGAAAAATGATGCGCAATGCAAGACCACCAGATATCTCTCTCATATCTATAATTTGATTAAACTACGTTCTTGAAACAGGTCGATTAAGTTAGCAATGCATGACCCGAGTTTTGTTCGTCGACTTCACTTTCGGTGACTTGCGTTCAACGGACCTATAGTCAAACATATCTATAAGTGAGCGACATACAGTTTGTCAACCTGGAGATTTTTTACTGTGATTTTTTGAAACAACCATTCAACAAACAGTTTGTCGATAGATAATGTGACAGGTCGACTATATGGAAGCTGAACTGGACTACAAAAGTGGAGAGATCATTCGACCAAAGACTTCCATTTCGGTGACCCTGGATCGACAGACCTTTAGTCGACCTCATGTATAAGTGGGCGACGAACATTCTGTCGACCTGGAGATTTTCCACAAAGATTTGTGAAACAACTGTTGGACAATAGGTTTGTCGAAAAGTTTTATGTTGACCCGACGGACCTCCTGTCGTTCTAATGTGTTAGTGGGCGACTATTAGTCTGTCGACCTAGAGATTTTATAATTGTGGGTGGATTTTCAAAATCAATAACTTCAATGTATTTTGTATAAAATGAGAACACAATAAGATAGAATATAATACTATTTTATTTACTGTCTATGATCATTTACATCAACACTCCCCCCATATCATTTCACACTTATAGGTACTAACAAGAGATATACATAACCACTGCACTACCTATTACACTATCTATACAAAATGACCGGATAGTTTGTGCAATGTCAATGAGAGGGTCGCCAGAGATTGAATGGGCTTCCGACGGTGAGGAAATGCACGGGGTGAGAGAGAGAGGAAATGGGTTTTGGGTTTTTCACTTCATTAGGTTGGTGGGAACAGAGAACCTTATTTTTTGGTTGGTGGGGAGAGATGGTTGGTGTTTTTAGTGGCAAAGAATAAGGAGTGCATCTAATTTTTATTTTTATTTAAGGTTGGTGATAATAGGTAAATGATGTGTGGGGATAGACGCCCCCTTTTTAATTAATGTAGTCGGCGACATGGATGAGGAAGATGAGGATGGGTGATAGGTGTAGGGTGGAGATCAAATCTCCTTTTTAATTTTAGTGGTTGAGATTGAATATGGGAAGTGTAAACAATCAATGGCTGTAATTATTTGTTATTTATTGGGTACAACAGATCAATAGACCAGATTTAATCTGGGTAGTGATTGAGTTGTGTAAAAGTAAGTGAGAGAATATTTTTGTAATGATGGTGAGAGGTATTTTTATTCTCAGGAATAAATAAGCCCTGATTAGATATTCTCACATTTTAGTAGAATTGTTATCAGGCCTTATGCTAGTTTATCAATGCATAGCTATTTGGGTTTATCCGCTCCAAATAAACAACAAATAAGGACTATTCTGCTGTTATTCTCCCTTATTCTCTGTTTATGTTAGTTGGCAAACAATTAAAATTAGTTGGGCAATCTCCAACCCTTATTTAAATTTATACTCAAATTTTACTTAAAATTTAAGTAAAAACTTAATTTGATATGATGTGTCTTCAACCATCAATTTGAGTTTTACTCAAATCTTTTAAAAATTTCATATCTTCTTCTAATTTTTTCCTATAAACATTTTCAAAAAATTTCCCCAAACATTTTTAGTACTCAATTTTTCTTCCCTTCAAGTTATTTAAATTTAAAAATTATAATCATCCAATTTTTTTTAAAAAGTAAAAATAATTTTTTTTTATTGGAATAAAAATAAGAAGTTAAAAAATAAAGTTGAAGACTTAAGAAAGAAAATCACTTTTTTTTTTGGTTTCAAGAGATGATGAAAATTTGGGGGTGGAAAGGCATCTACAATATAATTCAATTAAAGGTGGAGTTGAAGGGAAAAAATGTCACATTGGAAGAGAACGTGAAGATAAAGGAAAAAATAGAAGTTGAAAATTTGGATAAAGATTTGAGTCTCCCTTGATTTGGATAAATAATTGAGTAAAAACTTGATTTGGTATGGGTATAGGTAAATGGTTGGAGAGGGTTTTGGGTGACTTTTACACATTTAAATTTGGGTAAAGCTTTTAGTATATGATTGAAGATGCTCTTAGAATAATTTTATTATAGATATTTGGATTATTAGAATAAATAAAAATTTGTATGTCATAATTAACTAGTATAAAATATTATATGGATATTCCATCCACCCATTGTAATTAAGTTATTCCATATTATTCAAATAAAAAAAAATATGTGGGTTCACAGTCAAATCAATTATCATCAACTCTTATAAATCAACTGTCAAATCAACTGTAGTCATTTTTTTGCATTTTAGAAATCATTATCCACACATTATTCACAGTTTATCCAAACAACAGAAACTTTATCATTATGTTCCTCAATTAGAATAATTCAAAACACAACCAAACATAAAATTATTTTATCCTTATTTATACTATAATAGTTATAAATATTAGAATAATTTAATTCTCGAACCAAACATTAGCCATGTAATGCATCTTAACCTTCTATAAACCTGTCATAGGCTTGGAAGAAATAAACCTACTCTCCTACACTCAAGCAGGCTTATCCCAGGACTTCAACATGATAACCTAAACTCTGGAGGATATCCTAAGCTCCACGAAATAACATACATAAGCTCTAGGATCAATAAGATAGTCAACCTAATTAAGCTCCTTATAAGTTGATCAAACTTAAACAAACTTCACAAACCAACTAAGCCTAAACTTGTAGGACATCAGAAATATAATATCTCATACCAATCTATAATACCCCTGATTCCACTATTTTTATATAATATATATAATATAATCACTTTTGGCTAAAAATTTTAAATTCGATTTTTCTATTAAATGTGAAAAATCTATCTTCAGTCTACTATACTAACAAAAATGGTTTTCAGGTATTTTGAACACAATTTTACATCTCTATCCTCTAACAAATTTATTAAAGTGCATTATCAAAAACCAATTTTCAAGTGATTTCTTCTCCAAATTTTATCTAATGATAGATAATTAGATTTTATAAATTTAATATATAACTAAATGCTCTAACAAATTATTTAAAAAATATGGCTTTTTGTTAAAATAAAATAATTAATTTATAGTATCATCATAAAATATATGCCAAATATCTTATCCATATTCATTAAATCTCAATATTTTAATGGGTTTGTTTTACATATATACCCTTAAAAATCACATTTTGATAAAATGTCCCTAATTATTTGTTATATCCAACAACACCCCTCAAAATAGTTTAATTGTCCATGAATGTTGTTTTTTACTCATTTGAGAGATATTGATGGTTTTAGATTTTCAAATGGGGGAATGTGCAAAAAACACATTTTCAGTTGTAACATGCCTATTTTATTTGTAACTTCAAAATAAATTTTACAAATAATTTATTCAATAATTATTTAAAAAATATTATATTATTTATGAGTATCACATGTTAAATTATATCAAATATAAATGTAAATGGGTTAGAAAAAATGGAGAGTGTTGGTTTAAAGTAATTTTCTCAAAATATTTTTTTTATTTCGGTGCACATCATCCATGAATGAAGACTAGTTTTGTACTAATTAAATGGGTATTTAATTTGTGAGAGTAAATAAAAAAATAGGGGTATTTTGATTTTTTGCATCACTTAGTGATGTTAGTGAGCATATCCAAAATTTTTGTAGAGTGATAAATGTACAAAATTTGAAAATATGTAATTATATAAAAATAAAGAGATTGTTTGTATTGGTATGAATAAATTAGAAAATGTTAGACAGTCTTGTTTACAATCGCTACACTTTTTATAGTTTTTTCAACCAGGAATATACCTCCCCTAATGCTATATATACCTTGTCAAATAGTTATCGAGCTATATGATTGTAGATGTGGTTATAACGGGATTCGTGTAACAACACTCATATAAATAAGGGAAAATACTCAAAAAAATCTTCTAAAAGTTAAAATTCCCAGATCGGCCACTTTTTAAAATTATACAAAAAAAAATCTTATTTCACAATTTTGAAAACTAAAAAGACTAACATATCCTTATGTAATTTATAAACTCTCTCTAATCATATTTAAAACTTTTCATAACCATCATTTAATTAAAAAATAATATTAATATAATAAATCATTTTTATGTGGCAGTGATTTACATGTTAATAAATTTTTTAAGTATGCTATCAAAAATATTAAAATTATCAAAATTGTCATTCATAAATTTACAAGTTTTCTTTTTGGATTTTTCCGAGCATTTTTATTTTTTCAAATTTTTGTTGTTTATATTTTATAAATGCCTTACATATGGATTTTTTTATATAATATTAAACATATATAATTTCCCCGAAAGAATTTAAAAATTTTAGAATATCTAAAAAATATTTTATAACAAAATTTTTTAAATTTTTACAATTTAAATCTTAATGGTGTATTACAAAAGGTAATAATAAACTTCATGCATAAATCAAATTTTTTTATTATTATTTATTAATATTTTTCAATTGGGGTGTCAAACAATTAAATATATATGAGATATTTAAATAGTTGATAATATAGGGGTAGTGAAGTCATTATACTTTTTAAAATTGTGAAACAATAATTTTTTAGACATAATTTTAAAAAAGTGATTGATTTGGATATTTTTAACGTTTAGAAGGTTGTTTTGGATATTTTCTTAATGCATGTATTTTGGAGGGCACATATTAGTAAAACCCACAATTATTTCTTAATGCAAATTATCAACCTACTCATTCTCACCTTGTCCACCCCCATCTGAACAGAGAAAAATAAATAAAAACTTGCATTAATGGGGACTCACTAGACCCCCCCCCCACAGTGAATGAAAAGTGACATAAATGTGAAGTAATGACTAAGATTGTTTTCGAGAATGTAAATACTAATTATATCAGTCAAGTGGTGGTGAACAGTGGAGAATTCTAGAAGTATGACATGTTACAGATTGGAATAAAGGTATTCAAATCTTGAAAACGTCATCCAAAATTTTGGTCCAATAGAGCTAGCCAAGTCACCAATCCTCCCCACCAAAAAAAGTAATACCCTTTTTTCTAACCCTAATTCTTTGGTGTAAAAATCCCACTGTGTATCAGTCAAATTCAAGAAAACGTGCTTGGATGAGGAAAATTCATTAGCAATCTTAAATACGGTACTATATATATTTAGTTAGTCCCTCCACTCACACTAACGAGATATATATCTAATTGAATTTTGGGTATTTTGCATATATACCCCTGTTAGGTACCTTGATTACAGAAATACCCTTGCTAGGTTCGAGTTTGCATTAATACCCATTTTAAAACAATAAATAGTGCTTACGTACCCCTCCGTTACTCACCGTTAGCAAACAGGGGTCGACCATGGTTAATCTGCTAACCACACATTGGTATTTTACCTATCTACCCCCAATTAAACCGCACATTGGTATTCTGTTTGGAAGGTAATATTGACTTTTCCCTATACTTAACGGAGGAAAACAGTCATTTTTTAACTACACCCGACAGATACTAACCACAGGGGTACGTAAACACTATTTATTGTTTTAATAGGAGTATTAATGCAAACTTGAACCTAGCAGGGATATTTCTGCAATCAAGGAACCTAACAAGGATATATATGCAAAAAAACCCTTGAATTTTTTTTTATGTGTTTTTTTTTTACAATTCCAACAAATGATATTTCTTCTACGCATAATCTATTTAATGATCGAACAGTTGTCAGCACCTAATCCTTTTCCTCTTTCTTTAAATAAATTTAGGAAACTCTGTCCGGCAATCAAAGAAGTCAATGTGGAGGGACCGTGCATGCAGAAGAAACAAGTGGTCAGGTTTTGGATTTAGCAACTAATTACACAGTATTATTAGTTGCAGAACAAGAATCACAGGCAGCAGCAAAAAGAGCAGAAGTATAAGGTGCATGCGATGCATATTCAATTCATTGGAATATATATTTCACATTTTTATAAAAAAAATACATAGTTATTAAATGAGACGTAATTTAAAAAAAAAATATGTGCAGTTTGTGTTTTGTGTAACCAATTCCTTGGATTCACGTTTAAAAGGATCGGAAGATATGTCTATCACTTGCATTAATAAAAGCCACACAAAATCCAAATGTAGCTTTCTCTTTGCAGTCATATTGTAGGAAGTCAATCCATAAAAAGATCTTTCATCACCCTAAGAGCCAACAAATTACATCAAAACTCATGACTTTGACTTAAAACTCTTCTGTTCACATTTATATAAGAGAGTTTCATATATCTTTTGAACTAGCTAGAAAAATAAAAAAGAGATGAAGATGGAGCTGAAGACTGTTAGAGGAGGTGGTGGTGGTGGAGAGGAAGATGAAGAAGTTGAGCTCCCCGGATTCCGATTCCACCCGACGGATGAAGAGCTCGTGGCGTTCTATCTTCGAAGGAAGGTGGAGAAGAAGCCTCTCAGAATAGACCTTATCAAACAGGTGGATATCTGTAAATATGATCCATGGGATCTTCCAAGTAAGTTTCATCTTGTTTATGCTACTTTATGTCTAAAACATGCATATAATGAATTATCTATTATTATTGTATTTTTTTCATTATATAAGAATCCTCCTCCTCTTTGTTATCCAAAAATTAAAGGTGAATTATCACCTATTTAGTATATAGGAGTGGAAGGTTTGCATCTAGCTTATGTTTTTGTAAATAATTTTTCTTCCTCCTATCAAAAGTTAGATGTCCCTTAAATTTACAGAAAATAATATTCCCTCTCATCAAGTTATTATATATCCATTTATTTTCATAATCCACAAATTTCTCGTTTTATTCAATGTAATAGTTATGAATAAAAATCCTGGTATTTTGCATTTGAACCATGTTTTTTATTAAAAAAAAGAAGAATTTTTTTTATTGAATGTGAATCTTATGGTCTATCACAGAGAAATAATTATTATAAGGTGTTGGGAAAATAAGATATATATAGTAATTATAGAAGTGAAACCAGTGATCTATTGCACTGCATGGAACATATCAATACAGAACTTATATTCACTGATTATAGTGTTCTCCAAGAAATCCCTCAACCTTCCCATTTCTAAAGATAAGCATGTACCTAAATATTCATAATTGACCTTAATTAATTAATAATGTTGGTTTCCATGAACCATTGAGAATTATATTGCTCCACAATAACAATACCTTTAGAATAGAATAAATTTCATCAGTTCGATCTGCGTGCTTGATTATATGTAAAACTACTGCTACTGAATAACACTATTTTCTTTTGGTGACAACAAATTAAGAGGTTAGTTCAGGAAAGCAGGATGAATGGTACTTCTTTTGCCTTAGGGGGAGGAAGTACAAGAACAGCATAAGGCCTAATAGGGTTACTGGTACCGGATTTTGGAAGGCGACGGGTATCGACAAGCCGATATACTCCACCAGCGAATCCAATAACTGCATTGGCCTCAAGAAGTCTCTTGTTTACTACATAGGCCGCGCGGGGAAGGGAACCAAGACTGAATGGATGATGCACGAGTTCAGACTCCCCGCCAATGGGGAGGACACCTACTATGGACATTCAAAAACTAATCATCAAACTGCGGTAAACAAAATAATTTTTAGACCACGTTTAGATTTACATTTGAACAGATTTATATTTGGAAAGCAAAAGATTTTTAAACGTGGGTTCAAACATATTTTCAAACCACACTCTTGTTTTTTTATTGAAAAGCTTACAAAACAATAATTTTTAAAAGCTGAGTTTGAAATGCAAAATTTTAAAAAGGGGAGGGTTTAAAGCAATCCCAACAGATTGTTAACCCACCCCCAAAAAAAAGTAAATAAAAAAAAAAATCTAAGAGTGGGCTAGCAAATTGAAAAAAAAAAGTAAAGAAAAAAAAAAGGAGGGAGGGAGGAAGGGCCGGAGACGGCGGGGGAGGTGGTGACAGAGGAGTGCAACGATGGTGGTGGGCAGAGGAGGGCGTGGTGGCGGAGAGTAGTAGGAGGAGGGTGAGAGAGGAGAAGAGAGAAAGAGAGATTGAAAGAGAAAGAGGGGGGAGGACAGCGAAATCCACCAGCTGCCTCCACCCTCCCCCTCCTCACCGCCCTCCACGGCTCCGCCACCCTCCCCATCTCTCTCTCTCTTTGTCTTTCTCTCTCCTCTTGCCCCTTACTTCCACCACCCTCCTTTGCCCACTATCGCCATTGCCCTCCTCCGTCCACCACCTCCAGAGTCCTCTCCTCCCTTTTTTCTTTGTTTTTTTTATTTTTGGGGGTGGTTTGCAACCTGGAGGGGTTTTTTAACACCCGCTTTTTAAAAATACCAACATTTCAAACCACATATCCAAATGCAGACTTACATTAATTATATGTGATGTAGGAGATCTGGACAATTTGTCGAATCTTCAAGCGAAACGCGACATATAGGAAGTTCAACTACCAAGAATGGAGGGTCTCAACTGCCAACAAGAACAATCCAACCGAATCAAGCTCGAAAACATGCAGTTTTGAGTCTGACAATGGAGATGAATACAGGCCTGTTGGAGCTTCCACCACCCACTATGGGGGAGAGAATGCATTGATGAAGAACCAGTGCTGTGTTGGTCAGTGGGGAACAGTGGTTCAGTCTCCATTGACAGCCATTAATCCAAACTTTCTGAGCTTAAATGGGGGTGAATTCTTTGGAGAGGGAAATTGGGATGAGCTCGGACGGATGATGGAGTTCACTGTTGATCCACCATCGCTTTCTTGAGACTGTAGATATTAATCTAGAAGCGCATGAACGTTATATTTTTTTTGTTATTTCAGTTTTATAAAGATATGAAACAACAAATGTAAGAATATATATATATAACAGCTTGGTTGAACTATGATGAATGATTTAGAGTGTTTTTTTATATGTATGGGTGGTTTAAATATACACGCAATATGCATGGACAGCCTCGCTGTAATGTCCCACATTTATCTAACTGCTTATGGAACGGTAAATGGATCGCTACTAAACTTAATCCAAATACAAAATCAAAATTTGAACCTTTTTTTTTTATCTATGATATCAATATAATATGAATATAATAAAACCGATGATAATAAAATAAATAATATCCAATGGTTTTAAATCAGCAATGGTGTAACGCCCCAGATTTACACAACAAGAAATTGTCCGCTTTGCCCCTAATGGGGTCACGGGTTTAAAACGCGTCTTGGTTGTATATACCCCAATTTTGACCGTCCAAAAAGATGAAAATACTTCAAATAACATTTTTAGATGACCACATTTAGATCAAATAGAAAACTACTTTTAAGAATTAGAGGAACAAAAGGAGAAACCGTTGCCACAACAATTAGAAAAATTAAGTGACCAGAAGCTGGGCGGCTAGTTGAAAGTAGCCGCCCCTCACTGGGCGGCTAGTTACACCTAGCCGCCCCTTAACCACCCCCAACCGCTTCCCTTAGATGGGACATAAAGCAGCATTTAATGCTGATGATTGCGGCGGTTTGTTCCAATTAACCGCCCCTTCTCTGATGGTTCAACCTTAGTAACCACCTCAAGCCACCGCTTGTCAGAGATTGGACGTTTGGCAGGTCATCATACCGGCGGCATCTCCTAACTAGCCACCCCTCACTGGGCGGCTAACTACAACTAGTCGGCCATGCACGGACGGCTGAATTAGGGTAGCCGGCTCTCACCTGAACTCATCCATTAAGCATAAAACAACTTTACTTAGGTGTGAAGTTACTTAGCCTCACCCTTTTGTCAAATCCATGTTATTACCCAATGGACCATAGAGTGTGTCTTTTTGCAATGATGGTTACTTGGCCACACCCTCTTACCCAACCCATGCTATTGCCCAAAGAATAATCCCATGCACCCTTTTCTACTATAAAAGGAGGGGTAGAGGTGAGAACCAAAGGGTGGCAAATTCATTTCCCAAAAGTGTGTGTAAGAAAGAGAGAGTGAGAGACAGAGAGGGAGAGCCTTAGTTGAGAGAGAAGGAAAGCAATTTCCCACCAAATTCCACTCTCCATAAACCCCCGTCTAAACCATTTTCTTAAACCTTTCTTAGCCCTATCCAAATAAATGCAAATTCCTACCTAAGTGCTCTCCAAAGCTAGAAGAGGAAACCACCAACACCACTTTCAATCCTCACCACCACCACCCTAGCCAAAGCCATAACACTTCCCTACCTAGGTTCTGTCCAAATCCAAAAAATCGGGAACCAGGTATTAGGCGGCTAGTCCCAACCAACCGTCCCCTACCAGGTGGCTAATTCCCAGTAGCTGACCCCTTCCTAACCCCTTTTTTAGTCCCACTCGAATCAAGAATCCTCTAGTCAAGCCCTTGAAGCAGAATAGGATACTTATTTTTCACCTCTATGTACGATATATCTGTGTCCCAGAAAGGAGAACCCATCCAATTTCCCCCGCGAAGGTGATCAACAGCAACACCAACTTTTTCCGCTTTCTAAGAAAGTAGGTGGCGATCACAAACAAACCCCGTCTTTTCTGAGAAGCAGTCGGGCGGCTCAGAAACGACTCTCCAGACGGTGATCTGATCAATCGCGAGACGGACCAGGACCAAGTTCGCAGAACCCTCCAGTTTTACATACCAACAATCTAGCGATCATGGTGGGACCTCCTTTATGAAAAACAACAAAAGGTAATACTGTTCTGCTTCATTCCATAACTTGACTTGAAAGCCATCACCCTTTTAGAAAAGCTAGAATTTTCCACTCCCTCAAGTCAGATCCTCCTCTACTATGTATCACAACACACTTTACTGCTTTAAGCCGCACACTGCTGCGCACCCTTTACTGCTTTAATCGCATCTTTTACTGCTTTAAGCCGCACACTGCTGCGCACTCTTTACTACTTTAATCGCATTTTTTACTGCTTTAAGTCGCACACAGCTGCGCACCCTTTACTGCTTTAATCGCATCTTTTATTGCTTTAAGTTGCACACAGCTACGCACCCTTTACTGCTTTAATCGCATCCTTTATTGCTTTAAGCCGCACACAGCTGCGCACCCTTTACTGCTTTAATAGCATCTTTTACTGCTTTAAGTCGCACACAACTGCGCATCCTTTACTGCTTTAAGTCGCACACAGCTGCGCACCCTTTACTGCTTTAAATCTGCATTCATTCACACCTAAGCTATTTCATATTCACACCATGGGAATATACACCCAGAGGAAACAGTAGAGGAGAAAGACAATCAGGGAGACCGAACCACACAATTCCTTAGCCACTTAGAGGAGAGGATGGCTACCTTAGGATATAAATCGGTGGAGGACATGTTCAATGGCCTCGCCGACTATTGCCAGACCAAGACCTTGAGGCAAGAAACCCTTGCCAAGACCCCCAAGGCTCATCCCACCCCCAATATCCCACCAACACCCAGTTTCTCAGTTAATCCAAGATCAAACCCTTTTTCTCCCCCCACCTTTTCATTTGCCCCGACTTCCCCTACGAATCCAATATTTCCGACCATTTCTGCCTCAGGCCCTTACCAGGCCACCTCCAACCCAAGACCACTAACCTATTCACCCAAGGCCGAAACTCTCAATGACACTATCCGGAGAATCCTCTATGAGATAAACACATCCACTCCCAACCACAGGTCCTTACACCACCTACAACAAATCCCTTCCATCAGTCTCCCGGCAAATTTTAAAATTTCAAAATATCGTCGGTACAATGGCCGCGGGCCGCGGAGACCCGGATGCCCACCTAAAAGCCTTTTATCTGGACTCTCATCCCTTCTTGGATAGTGAAGCTCTCCTTGTATACCTATTCCAAAAGTCAATAGAAGGAGATACTATCCAATGGTTTTCTACACTGCCGATAGACCATTTATCCAATTTTTCAGTCGTGAGAGACAACAAAGTAGAGACGAAATAATGCTTTTACAAGAATTACAATTGACAGAAGAAACAAATGAGAGAGATATTAGTACTTTTACGACTTCTATAGGTGGGAAAGATTGAACTAACATTTGTACTTCCTTTTTCTGCAGGCCTTTGTTGAAGAAGTAACGTCACTAGTAGAGTTTGACTTTCTGAGATATGCACTGGTTGGTTTACCTGGGACAACTAGCTTATCAATCGAACAAAGAAAGCGCCTTACAATTGCTGTGGAGATATTAGTACTTCTACGACTACTATAGGTGGGAAAGATTGAACTAACATTTGTACTTCCTTTTTCTGCAGGCCTTTGTTGAAGAAGTAACGTCACTAGTAGAGTTTGACTTTATGAGATATGCACTGGTTGGTTTACCTGGGACAACTAGCTTATCAATCGAACAAAGAAAGCGCCTTACAATTGTACTTCCTTTGTACTTCCTGAGTCACTACGGTTACCAAAGAATTAGGATCCCCTCTATCTTAGACTTCATAGATGAATGAATGGAGCATGGAGAGGACTTTGAATCCTACGTGTCTAGGTGGCGCACCCTTGTGCACCAAACTGGCCTGCAATTAACAGAGTGTCAAGAAATTGACATGATGTTACTAAACCTAACCCCAGAACTTCGTACGAGTCTGTCGTACGGAGATTGCACCACCTATCAACTCCTAATAGATAGACACAATCGGATCCAACACTTTACTGGACCCCATACCCCATTCACTCCCAACAATTGGTCAAGACCCTTTAGGAAAAATCCCATAACAACCCCCACGGTAGAGGGGATTACAAGTAAAGTTTTGGCACTCTACCCGAACGAAGCACGAGTTCTTGATCAAGGACCAGCCCCGAGACAATATACACCTAGTCCTTCTAGATATATGCCACCTCGGCAAGCTACTTATTCTAATACCTTTTTTCCTCGATCAGTACCCGCTTCCGTGCCATTACAACAACACCCTATAATCCAAAACCTTATCAAGCCCCTCCCTCCATACACAGAACAAGTACCTGAGTCCATCTCAATTCATCCCATGGAGGGAGGTCCAATCCGACCATTGAACCATTTCTCCCAAACACAAGTTAGTCAGACCTATAGTGATAGAGCCAAAGTTCCCACTGCATGTGCCCCTGCTCCACAAAGATCACAATCCTTTGTTCACCGGCAACTACTCCAAAGGAAATACACTGCTATCCCATCCACATCAATCTATGAGTCTCTGGCACCTAAAATTATAGAATCTGCAAAATATCCCAAGCAGGACTCTGACGATAATGAATAGTTTTTGGATGGAGAACTATTGGAACTCTCTTACTCTACTCACACACAACCTGAATCCACCATCCAACCCTTAGACCTGACTGAGTTTGAATATCCATTGTCTATACCTGCTCAAGATCCAATCGTATCATGGCCTATTGAACCTATCTTGACCATCCCATATGACTCACATTGTGACTCATCAGATTCTGAGGTTGACCTAAACCTAACACAACCAATTGTGCATGATCTCGTATCAGAACCACTCATATTTAAAAATACACAACTTGAGGGAGCAGTTGAGTTATCCCAATTGTCAGATCAATTCGATTTACCGTCCCATCTGTCTGAGGAGCTCCCTTCGGATTCCCCCGCCATATCTAAATCAATTATTTATAATCAGATCCATATGCCTCTAATTGCACCAATTGAGGAATCTTTACCCCCACCATCATTAGGGCCTCAACATTATGTTGAAGTATGCTCCCTTGCACCTGTTTAGTCAGTAGTCGCATCTGTGACCTGCTCTTCCATATCCACATCTTTGTTAACTGACCCCTCTATGAGGGATCGTTCTCTTTCCTCTGAGGATCTATGACAGATCAAGCGTCACTCGCGCTTTCGACAACATTTAAGCAGTGTTCCTTTAAAACTACTTCAATTTGAGCCTCCATAGAGGACTCACCCTGCACCATCATTTTCTGGAGGCCATCCTCCAGCACTGTACACTATTTTTTTCTTACAGCATGTTGTTTGTTTACTGCTTTCTTTAAATTCAAAACCCAAAAAAAAACAAAAAAATCAAATATGTTAAAAGCTCAAAAAAAAAATTCCTTTCACAAAGTTTGTTTATTTAAGCTATTATGCATGCATTTAAAAGCTTTCATCAAACAAAAACAAAAAAAAGTCCCTTATACATTTAGTTTATTTCAATTATGCCCTTCATTTTCATGTTTTCAAAAATATATAAACCAAAAAAAGGGGGTACAAGAAAAAGGGAAGGAAACTAGGGAGATGGTGTCCAAGAAAATCAGGCCATCAAGACAACTCCATACAAGGGAAAATTGCAACCAACATGGGAGGGACCCTATGTGATCACTCATGCCTATTCTAGGAATGCCTACCGCTTGGTAAACGCCGAAGGGGGTGAGATTTCAGGTCGGTGGTATGCACTTTACCAGAAGAAATTCTATGCATAATTTTCAGTATTTGAGAAATTTTACTCTTCCTTACTGTGAATTCCAGCGTTTAGTGCTTGATGACAATCTTTAAAAATCCTGAAGATGACTTGCATTTTACTCAGATTCATACCCGCCAATCATCCCACATCCACTACACTAGTACGATTTAAGGCTTGGTTCACCTGATAAAAGGGAAAATTGCCTGCCCCATAGACTGGGGCAATTGTTAATTTTAATTTTTTTTAGGATTATCTTTTCCTTGTTTTTCTCTTACTTCGTGTCAACTAAGATTTACAAGAAATATACCCCAGACCTAGCATACGTCCCAAAATGGCTCTGGCACTATACAAATACTTCAAAAGAAAAAAAAGAATAGAAAAAGAAAAGGGGAAGCCGAAAAAAACATAGGTGAAAAACAGAAAAGGCCCCCCTCAAAAGGCCATGACAGACCAAAAATTACACCCCAAAGTGGGTGACACTCTCTAAATTCAGCCTAAAAGCTCAAAAAAGAAAATTTCGTATTTGCCCCATGGGCTATACATTCCACCCAAAAGGCACAAAAAAAAAGGAAGTGATAAAAAGAAGAAAGTCAGAGGGACCTAGTGAAGTAAGATTTATGCTAGGACTGAGGTAATTTTAAAGTAATTCAAAGAAATATTACTCTCATCCCCATTCACCCACTCTTTTCCCACCATAATTAAATTAAACCAAGTCTGTTGGCTAGGCGAAATTTCAACCAAGGGTGAACTTTTCCTTACATTTACAACAGCACACACTCTCACATGAGTCTATTTAAAGTCTTGCATATCTGAGGGATGCTTATTATGTTTGATTTTTGACACATTCATGATCAAATATTTAAAAACTTCTCCACTTGGAAACTCACCCCTCAAGCTAAACTACTTTCAAATGCCCTGGGCTGGACATGGGTGAATCACAAGGTGTTCTCCCTCAAATTACTAGCATGTCTTGATTAGAATGATTAAAATTTGCCCCCTTCCTCACATCAATGCATGATTTGGCATCCATCTTAATACTTGACCATAAAAAATTGTCACCCATGCTCATTTACAAATTGCTCTTTTATGCTTCTCAAGAAAAACTTCTTCAATCAATCTTTTCTTGACATCACACAACATATTCTATCTTCTTACATGTCACAACACACGTGTGCTAAACTCAATACCACCATGATGAAATGCATGTAAAGTTGCCTATCTTTTAACTTAGATGCTATGCTCCAAACAAATCACATCACATACATGCAATCCCACCATGACAATACATGCAAACTTTCAAACTCATGTTGTTTCAAATTCCACCGTGACAGAACATGCATGCAAAAATAATCCTTTCTAAATCCATGCTCACATTTACACTTAGAAATATAAAGCATGTTTGTTTAAATCCCACCATGATGCATATGCATGCAAGGCATCCTATTCTATCAAAAATGCATGCACAGCCATGTCTTGGTTAATTTCAAAATTCTACTTGATTAAAACACGACTCAATTGAAGTCTCATCACCTTACCGGTACCATTCAGCTCGAATTTCTTCAGTTCTGGTTCCTTTCCAGAGTTTTTTATCCTTCGGATGATCCAATTCACCAACTCAAAATCTACTCTACTTGCTTTCTGTCGGCGATATCCCCTCCTTGCTGAGTTTTTTCAAGCATGGGAATGGCAGGCACGAGGAAACTGACGTTGGGCTGCCTCGTGCACGATAGCTAAAAACCCCGACCACGGGTTGAATCACTCACCATTTTACTTTTCCCGCCTTCCACCTGGATCATTCTTTCGGTTGAGAATTCCAGTCAAGACCTAGCCTGTGAAAGTCTAAATCAACTCCTTGAATTGTATTGATCATGAGATCAAGACCTCTTGAAGGTTGGGCCGGTCAAAATAGGGGTCTCTTTCTCCTTACCATCGATCGAAGGCGTCTTGCTTCGCGCAAAGACTCTGTCAGATGAGGGGCAATTGTAGATACTCCAATTTTAACCGTCCAAAAAGATAAAAATACTTCAAGTAACATTTTTAAATGACCACATTTGGATCAAATAGAAAACTACTTTAGAGAATTAGAGGAACAAAAGGAGAAACCCTGGCCACAACACTTAGAAAAATTAAGTGACCAGAAGCCGGGCGGCTAGTTGAAAGTAGCCGCCCCTCACTGGGTGGCTAGTTACACCTAGCCGCCCCTTAACCTCCCCCAACCGCTTCCCTTAGATGGGACATAAAACAGCATTTAATGCTGATGATTACGGTGGTTTGTTCCAATTAGCCGCCCCTTCTTTGACGGTTCAACCTTAGTAACCACCTCAAGCCACCGCTTGTTAGAGATTTGACGTTTGGCAGGTCATCATACCGGCGGCATCTCCTAACTAGCCGCCCCTCACTGGGCGGCTAACTATAACTAGTCGGCCATGCACGGACGGCTGAATTAGGGTAGCCGGCTCTCACTTGGAATCATCCATAAAGCATAAAACAACTTTACTTAGGTGTGAAGTTACTTAGCCTCACCCTTTTGTCAAACACATGCTATTACCCAATGGACCATAGAGTTTGTCTTTTTGCAATGATGGTTACTTGGCCACACCCTCTTACCCAACCCATGCTATTGCCCAAAGAATAATCCCATGCACCCTGTTCTACTATAAAAGGAGGGGTAGTGGTGAGAATCAAAGGGTGGCAAATTCATTTCTCAAAAGTGTGTTAGAAAGAGAGAGAGAGAGAGAGAGAGAGAGAGAGAGAGAGAGAGAGAGAGGAAAGCAATTCTCCACCAAATTCCATTCTCCATAATCCCCCCTCTAAATCATTGTCTTAAATCTTTCTCAGCCCTAGCCAAATAAATCCAAATTCCTACCTAAGTGCTGCCCAAATCTAGAAGAGGAAACCACCAACACCACTTTCAATCCTCACCACCACCACCCTAGCCAAAGCCAAAACATTTCCCTACCTAGGTTCTGCCCAAATCCAAAAAACCAAGAACCAGGTACCAGGTGGCTAGTCCCAACCAACCGTCCCCTACCAGGCGGCTAATTCCCAGTAGCCGACCCCTTCCTAACCCCTTTTTTAGTCCCACTCGAATCAAGACTCCTCTAGTCAAGCCCTTGAAGCAGAATAGGATACTTATTTTTCACCTCTGTGTACGGTATATCCGTGTCCTAGAGAGGAGAACCCACCCAATTTCCCCCACGAAGGGGATCAACAGCAACACCAACTTTTGCTTTTTGAGAAAGCAGGTGGCGATCACAAACCAACCTTTTTGAGAAGCAGTCGGGTGGCTCAGAAATGACTCTCCGGGCTGTGATCTGATTAGTCGCGAGACAGACTAGGATCAAGTTCGCAGAACCCCCTAGTTTTACATACCGACATTGGTGTGTAAGAGTTTTGCTCACATATAAGCACATACTATCTCCTCCCATTAAGTGATGTGGTATTAAACACCAAACTCTCACCCTCACCCAATCCATGGGCCTCTTAGGACTGTTGGGCATCCCCTCAATGGGACGGACATCACAATCACTCCCCCCCACCTAATGGGCCACACCCACCATCGCGAAATGGACAGGCTTTGATACCAATTGTAATGCCTCAGACTTACACAACAAAAAATTACCCGCTTTGCCCCTAATGGGCTTAGGGGTTTAAAACACGTCATGATGTGTAAGAGCTTTGCTCACATATAAGCAAAGACTATCTCCTCCCATTAGGCGATGTGGGATTAAACACCAAACCCTCACCCTCACCCAATCCATGGGCCTCTTGGGACTGTTGAGCCTCCCCTCAATGGGACGGGCGTCACACCCGCAAACTGTCAATATACCTCAGTCATTCAGCAAGGTATATATCTCCTTATAGATGTGGTGTATACCTCTTGTTAGTAAATTTTTATGTTTTTCATTCAATGGATCAATGGATTAATTATCATTAAGGTGTAAATACACTTTCATGAAAACATATATCTCACTAGATAAGGTTTACTATTTTTTTTTAAATCAAAACATGTGTAGCTGGCAAGTAATTCAGCTTCATTTGTATTTTGAGTTGTCTTCGGATGCTTGCTTTCAGCTAAAATGGAGAGCAGAATGTCTCATGCAATACAGAGATGGCATGTGTTAGATTTACACAAAAGTGTTGTGATACTCCCATTTGGATTCTCTACTAGTTTTTTCATGTTTGTATCTTGTTTCATTTTTATTGTGGAATTTTCATATCATTATAGCTAAAATCAAATGTTTAAAAATCCATTAAATCATAAATAGATCCAAGTGTGATTAATGGATTTATTTGATTAGATGAATTTAAGGTCGTTTGATTGATTTAAGCACAAAACAAGTATGAAAAAATAAGCAAATTATTCATTCCTTGTATCACTTGGGTATCTTCCCCTTCAACATGGGAATTGAATACAGTGGCACAGTTAACCAGAAAATGAAGAAGAATAGAAACCCTCGAGAAAGTGATTGAGACAAACAATTAATCTTTGTGTTGATTCAACACCATCAAATTACAAGCCGAAAATAGCTATAAAAGACAGTCTATATTTTTTCTATATATATTCTAAATCAATAATATGAAAAATAAGTTATGGAAAATATGATAAACCATGCATCTAAATAAAAACCCAAATTCTGAAGATATATACTGAACATATAGTGCAATGGTAAAATATGTTTGACACAACAGTTATTCAATCACTTGAACTTTACAAACATTCAGAATAGTTGAGTACTGGAGGAGCAAAAATTTGCTTACTGGGTTTGGGTAGTCGAATCCGGCCTCTCCTGTCTCCTCCGACTGGTACCGCTTGGTTGCCAGCGATCCTCTTCCTTTAACGAACCGAACTCGAGGATAGATCCAACGATGAGGGTCCGCGGTGGACCAATGGACGGGGTTTTTGGTGTGGTTTGAATTGAGCCTGATGTAACCTCTCAGGCTGCCTACGTACCCTAGTTTAGGGATCAAGTCACATGTAGTTCCTCTCTTTTGGTGGTGGGATCTCATACCAGAAGTGGTCGTGTGCAAAGGGTCTAGTGGAAAAAAATGTCTTTTTCTATTACTGTGGGTTGTTGCCTCTATTTGTAGAGGAATTTGAATGGTGTTAGGGTTTCTGATTTGCTCCTTCCCATCGGACGGACGAGAGTGCATCAGTCATTAGTGAAGGGACCACATATATAATTGTAGGATTTGGTCAATTATAAGCAGATATAATTGCAGGATTCGGTCAATTATAAGTTGACATGTATATCCATATTTGGTTGGGATTTGGTGGACACAGTCATTGATACTTGATTCTGTGATATGTTTGGTATTAATAGATATTAATAGAGAATCCATGTTGATAATGACCCATAATTGCTTAAGATTCATATGGATCACCTCAATCACTGAATGGATTTGATACTGACTTGGTCATTCTTGGGTTTTCGGGTCGGACCCGTTTATGTCGAGATCGGTTGGGCCGTCGTGCTATCGAGTCGAAGCTGTTCGTCAAATTGGACTTGAGCCTGGGACCTGTTGCTCGGTCGGTTCGGATCTAATGGGCTTAGCTATCCGGCCCACTATGCATAGCCAGAAAATTTGGCGCCTACAGATGCCCCCCTTTTCCTACTCAATTGGGAGCTCTTCCTGTCGAGTGGGAAAAATTTTGTACGAGGCATCATGTGTCAAGCCGCAACCTTGTTTCGTCGGGAGTACTGAATGGAGGCGCCAGGTGTCAAGTTAACTGAACCGACGGGACGTCGCTTCGAGAAGGGCACCCGACAGTTTACGAGGGACTTTGATTATTGCCCCGTCATAAATGGTCGCTTTGGTTCTAGGAATGGCAAGGTGAAGACGAAGAGGCGGATCTTCGGCCTATAAATTGTTTGGATGAGAGTGCCCCCCGCCCTTCGTCACATGTTCGCCCAGAGCTTCCATTTTTTTGTTCATTTCTCGACTTTCTTTGTTGTTCGGTCGGGATGGTGCAGGTCCCGTTGTGATTGATCGTTGTTCCCCGCGCACCGCAAACCAAACTTCAGCGGCTGGTGGGATTTCACGGGGATCTGGCGTTTGCCAGTTGTGGAAAGATGATGCTTCGGTCATGTTTGAATGCGGGTTTTAGCCGTCGGGACGGCGTTAATCTGTAGAGGTTTGTCTCATGGTAGGCTTGAGCCATTTGCACGATGTGGCCTCTGATGGTGCGCTTTTTGTTGAACTTGAGTCGTGGGCGCGGCAATGGCATCACCCACCGGACAACGTGTTACCCCCGGGCTTGAACCCCTAAGAAGGCTTCACCTTGTGGAAGTTGGTCTCCCTGACTTGAACCATCAAAAATGGCGCTGTCATGCGGGGTTCAGGGTGTGTCTCATTGGTTTGAACCACCTGTGCGTCGTTACCCTTTGAGACAAACATTGAGCCACTCTAGGTCCGAACCAGTTGTGCGGTGTCACCCTATAGGGTAGGTTTGTGGAATATGGGTCAATGGTGAGCCGCGTATCTTTGCATGATATGTTGTCCTTTTTGTGTAAACCACAACGTGGTGTTTCTTGCAGGATAAGATGTTGCCCCCTGGCTCGGGCCTTAAGGGCGATGTTTCCATGTGGGAGTCGACATTGATCTTTCTAGTGCGAATAGTCAAACGATGTGGCTCTTGAAGATTGGTTCCCAAGTTGCCTTGAGCTTGAGCAGTTTTCACGACGTCGTCGAATGGGGCGAAGCAAGCGAGTCACCTTGGGCTTGAGTCGTTTGTACGACGTAGCCGAATGGGGCAACGTGAGTGAGCTGGGTTGCCTTAGGCTTGTAGCCGAACAGTGCGACATGAGCGAGTTGGGTCACCTTTGGCTTGAGTCGTTTGTACGACGTAGCCGAACGGGGTGACGTGAGCCAGTCGGGTCGCCTAGGCTTGAGTCGTTTGTGTGACATAGCTGAATGGGGCGACGTGAGTGAGTCGCCTTGGGCTTGAATCGTTTGTACGATGTAGCCGAATGGGGCGACGTGAGTGAGCCGGGTCACCTTCGACATGAGTCGTTTGTATGACGTAGCCGAGCGGGGCGACGTGAGTGAGCCGGGTCGCCTTCGGCTTGAATCGTTTGTACGACGTAGCCGAATGGGGCGACGTGAGCGAGTCGCCATGGGTGTGAGTCGTTTGTATGATGTAGCCGAACGGGGTGACGTGAGCGAGTCGACTTGGGCTTGAGTCGTTTGTATGATGTAGCCGAACGGGGCGACGTGAATGAGCCGGGTCACCATCGGCTCGAGTCGTTTGTACGACGTAATCGAACAAAGCAATTCTAAGGGTAGGACCACCTCGGGCTCGAGCCGCTGAGCCAAACAGGGTGGCTGTGAGAATGGACCACCTTGGGCTTGAGCTGCTGGTGCAACATGGACGATCAAGGTAGCTCTAAAGTTGGACCACCTCGGGCATGAGTCACTTGTGTGACATGGCCGAATGAGGTGGCTATACGAGTTGGACCACCTCAGGCGTGAGTCACTTGTGTGTCGTGGCCGAATGAGGTGGCTATAAGAGTCGGATCACCTCGGGCGTGAGTCACTTCGTTTGACGTAGCCAGATGAGGAGGCTATTAGAGTTTGATGGCCTCGGGCTCGGGCCGCTTTGCATGACGTAGCTAGGTGAGAGGCTGAGAGTTCATACCGTCTCGAGATTGAGCCGTTGTGAGCGACGTGACCGACGAGAGGCAGAGAGTTTGTATCGTCTCGGGCTTGAGCCTCTTTGAGCGACGTGGCCATGCGAGAGGCAGAGCGTTCGTACCGTCTCGGGCTTGAGCCGCCGCAAGCGACGTGGCCGGTGAAAGGCAGGGAGTTCGTACCGTCTCGGGCTTGAGCCGCTTTAAGCGACGTGGCTGACGAGAGGCAGAGAGTTCGTACCGTCTCGGGCTTGAGCCGCTTTGAGCGACCTGGCCATGCGAGAGGTAGAGAGTTCGTACCGTCTCAGGCTTGAGCCACTGCGAGCGACGTGAGGCAGAGTGTTCGTACTGTCTCGGGCTCAAGCCGCTGCGAGCGACGTGGCCAAGCGAGAGGCAGAGAATTCGTACCGTCTCGGGCTTGAGCCGCTGCGAGTGACGTGGCCAGGCGAGAGGCAGAGAATTCGTACCGTCTCGGGCTTGAGCCGCTGCGAGCGACGTGGCCAGGCGAGAGGCAGAGAGTTCGTACCGTCTCGGGCTTGAGCTTCTTTGAGCGACATGGCCATGCGAGAGGCAAAGAGTTTGTACCGTCTCGGGTTTGAGCCGAGCGATGTGGCCGGTGAGAGGCAAGGAGTTTTTATCGTCTTGGACTTGAGCCGCTTTGAGCGACGTGGCCGGCGAGAGGCAGAGAGTTCCTACCGTCTCGGGCTTGAGCCGCTTTGAGCGACGTGGCCATGTGAGAGGCAGAGAGTTCGTACCATCTCAGGCTTGAGCCGCTGCGAGCGACGTGAGGTAGAGAGTTCTTACCGTCTCGGGCTCGAGCCGCTGCGAGCGACGTGGCCAGGCAAGAGGTAGAGAATTCGTCTCGTCTCGGGCTTGAGCCACTGCGAGCGACGTGGCTGGCGAGCGGCAGAGAGTTCTTACCGTCTCGGGCTTGAGCCACTACGAGCGACGTGGCCGGCGAGAGACAGAGAGTTCGACCATGTACTACTATTGCGATTCCTTTCATACTGTAGACGGGGAGGATAGATTGCACGTATCCTGCACCCTCTTTTGCGCACGTAGGATCAGACTATAGTTGCTATCAGTTTGCAAAGAGCCGAGAGCGCATGGGGTAGGAGCAAAGTTTGCCGACATAACCCCGATGGCATCAGCTCAGTCGAAGAGGCGTAATGGAGCATTTGAGGTCTCACAAATAATAATGCATTGAAATCGAAAGTCATAAAACATTCATTTGACATTTTAGAGCAGTATTATGCGTGGTAAAGGAATGTAATAGGGTTCAAGATGGTTTAAGATACATTATTTATAAACACCATTTTGCTTATGAATAATATTTTCTCAAGTTATAGTACTCCAGGGGTTGGAATATTTTACCTTTCGTGGAACATCGATGCGAAATTTATGTGCCCCTCTGCCGTAAGCCTCGACCACTTCGCATGGGTCTTTTTGAGCATGCAATGTGGGCTTTAAATGGACACAAAGGAGGCATGTCGAGGTGACGATTTACAGTGGGACTGAGAGGGTATAGAGGTGCCGACTTGCAAAAGGAATGAGGTAGCATGCCCGTATATCGATCGGCACAGGTGATCGAGGAGGTGCCTCAAAGTGATGACTGAGGCGCAGGAGACCGAGGAGGTGCGTCAAGATGACGTCGAGGATGTTAGTGAGGGGACCTTGCCAAGGTGTACTAAGGAGCAATGCTAGTGAGGGGAGCTGGTAGTTCTGCATATCTCAAGGAGGAAGGAGATTCAAGACAGAAAAGAGTGATAGCTAATGATGACCCGAACGACGCGTGATAGGAGGCGCGTAGACGGCGAAGAAGAAGAACTGCGACACGAGTGGTGGCATGAATGAAGACAACAATGCACAAATACTATCGGAGTCCGTGCGTTGGGACACCGACGCGTGGAGAGGCTATGACAGCGGTCCAAATAGGTTATGTTGGGGGATCGGACGGACAAAATCGATGCATCGGTCGTTGATGCGTCGATCGCCCAATGTGAAATAAATATGTTAAATCTAAAAGGGCAGATCAGATATCGGGGTTCAACTCACATCAAAATTTATTGATACAAATTTTATTGATAAATCTTTCAAAAAAGAATGGCATTAATGAATAACCATGGAAGACCGATAGGTCTTTTTATATGAGCATTGTGTCGAGTTGATGGCACAAGAATATACCGGTAGTATGGTCAAGTACATGACATAATATGGGGATTGAATATTTGCTCAATCAGATTAATCAATCATGTGAGGTATGAACAATTAAATAAAAGAATACTATCTTAAATTTAGAATTGTAAATGAAAATCAATAGTTGCCACGTAATGAATAAATCATAGTGAGTACGTGGAGACCGGCATGTGAAGCGTGTCGTTTGTTTGGAGGCCAAAATATTTGCAACACCTGTGCATTTTCTCTTATTTATATATTTGATTTAAATATATAAATAAGATATTTGAATTAAAATTAATGTATTTTCTGTGTTTTTAAGTTTTGGTTCATTTAGTGTATCTTTATAGGTTCATTTCAGTTTGTAATTTTTAATATTATTTGATTGTAATTTTTAATTCAAATTTTATTTATTTATTTATTTATTTTAAATATATATATATTTGTATTCATTGCCTACATAAATGCATTTCAATTAAATTCGAATGTTTGATCATTTTTATATACATAGGATATTAGATTTGATAAAAAAATAAATATGTATATGTGGGTACGTGTGTGAAGGAATATATTGTTGGGTGTGGTTTTGTTTGGTCCAGCCCATGAGACATAATGCATGGAAAAATCATGCACATGAACAGTGCATATGGCTTTCTTCTAGGGCACATAATCTCCTATATATATGTTATATGTTAGGGTGAAAGAAAAAGAAAAAGATCATAGGGTGTGCGGCCGTGTATCTTATTCGGCACAGAGAGAGAGAGAGAGAGAGAGAGAGAGAGAAAAGATAGAGGGAGATTAAGGTATTTAATATATCTTTTCTTTTTATCTTTTGATTTTCCTATTACTTATTGGATCCATGCTTAGGTATTTGGATTTTGACCTTTTAATAAAAATAGGGTTTTGATTTATTATTTATTTTAAGAATTAAATATTTTTTTTTATGTTATGTGATTTTGGGGTTTAATCGTATTGTTAGATTCTTATGTTTTATAAAAAAATTAGGGTTTTGATCTACTAGTTATTATTACTAGATCTATGTCATATATTTAGATTTTTGAGTTTTTGATAAACATAAGTTATTTTTTAATCTATGTTAGATTATTAAAATTGAATTTTTTTTATAATCAGGTTTACGATTTATACTAATAAGTTTTATTTATTTTCAATTTTTACTAATTAATAGTTTATTTTTATTGAAAAAAAAGTGTTTTCATATTATCTTATGAATTTTCGTTATCTTATTATTATTTTGCATTTCTGGATTTTTGTTTTTTCTATTTTGTCTTTTTGGTTGTCTTTTTCTGGTTTCGTCTTTTAGTGTCTGGTTTTATTGTAAATAGTTTTTTTTATCTTTTTTTTAGGTTGTGGTATATATGAATGAGTTTTGATTGTTGGGTATAAAATTTATACATAATAATTATGGATAGGTAACTAGGTCTTTGGCCTAGGCTTGAATGATAGGTTTTAATTAATAATTTATTTGATTTATCTAGGTTGTAATTTTTGTTATGGGCTTCATTCTCCGGACTTAGGGTCCATTCGAGGTGAGTATGCCTATTGATTTATTTTATGTAAGTTTTTCTCTATATCATTGAATTTCACGTGCTAATTATATTTGTGTGATATTATGTGATATCCATGCATTTATAATAATTTTGCATGATTTGGACATTTTTCATATTGATCAAATTGCATTTCTTGTTGAATAAAGTTGCATGATTTAATTCTTTCATCATTTCATTTAAAATAGCATGAATTATGCTATTCATGTTTCAAGAAATAATGTAATACATTTTCTGATGCTTATGTTTTCGAAATAATATTTGAATTAAAGATTTTCATTTCAAGACCTTTGAAACAAATTTAGGACTAGTGGAGACAACCTAGTCCTAGGAGATTTTATCAAGATGCATATTATGACATATTTTCTGGAATCAATCCCCCCGTAGTATTTCACCTTTGGGGAGAAAGGTTTAAGACTCGAAGAGTCCCAAGATCGGTGAGGGGTGTGGTAAAGCATTCCTTGTAGCGGAGGATTCCTTTATTTAGAGTCTGCAGCAACCAGGGCATCATGTGCTGGTGTTCTCGTAGTGATGGCAGCGGCAACCCATCAGCGTCTTCTAGTTCCGACGTCTCCTCGAGGGAGTTTTTTGAGCGATTTAGTCGCTTGGGGCTTGGCACACCTATTTTGGGGGAACGGTTCTTACGATTGAGAACCCTACCCGGTCATATCATTTAAGTTACATGATTTCTATGACGTGGACCAAGGATTGGGCCACGTGATTGCATTAAATTTATATTTTATTAAGCTCATGAATTTAAATTGATTTATTAAAGAAAATTCTTATTTTTAATATATATATATATATATATCATTTAACTCTCATGATTTCTTTGATGTGGGCCAAGGATTGGGCCACATGCACATTAAAATATATTTTTTAAAGTTCATGATTTTAAATTGATTTAGTAAAATAAAATATTTATTAAATGAAATTCTGATTTTCATAAAACCTTATTTTTATATGTAACTATCATATGAAGTAATTTGTCAGTGGGCTTATTCACTGAGTTAATTGTTCACCCTATTCGATATGGGCTGATTGTTTCATAACCAGGTAATGCGTATTCTGAGGATTAAGATGAAGTTTGGACTTTTCGTGTCTTTCAGAAATTGCTCCGAGATAGCGGTTCGAGAGTAAATTATAGTTGCGATCGACTATTTATGTTTACTTTAGTTTAGATGGCTCCCACAGGGGTGGTTTGTTATATATTTTCTTTTCAGTATCTTGTCTCCGCAAAAACTTTGATATATTGTAAAGTCATTAGTGATTTAAAACCGTTGGTATTATTTATTTTATTATTATCAATTTTATTATATTTATATTATATTGGTATTATCATTGGTAAAATGTGGGGCGTTACAATATTGGAGGAGTGGATGAAGCTGATTGACCTCACCCTCTCCTATCACGCTTGGCTGGATCACCGGAGTCGGTGTGATTGGAGAGTTTTTTTTTTTTTTGTTGGGAGGCCTGACGAAGAGCTAGGTTTTCGTTCGTTTTCCACAGACGGCGTCAAACTGCAGGGGCAAAAATTTACTTAACGGGTTCGGGTAGTCGAATTCGGCCTCTCCTGTCTCCTCCGACTGGTACCGCTTGGTTGCCAGCGATCCTCTTCCTTGAACGAACCGAACTCGAGGATAGATCCAACGATGAGGGTCCACGGTGGACCAATGGACGGGGTTTTTGTTGTGGTTTGAATTGAACCTGATGTAACCTCTCAGGCTGCCTACGTACCCTAATTTAGGGATCAAGTCACATGTAGTTCCTCTCTTTTGGTGGTGGGATCTCGCACCGGAAGTGGTCATGTGCAAGGGGTCTAGTGGAAAAAAATGTTTTCTTTTTCCATTACTATGGGTTATTGCCTCTATTTATAGAGGAATTTGAATGGTGTTAGAGTTTCTAATTTGCTCATTCCCATCGGACGGACGAGAGTGCATCAGTCATTAGTGAAGGGACCACAGATATAATTGTAGGATTTGGTCAATTATAAGCAGATATAATTGCAGGATTTAGTCAATTATAAGTTGACATGTATATCCATATTTGGATGGGATTTGGTGGACACAGTCATTGATGACTTGATTCTATGATCTGTTTGGTATTAATAGATATAAATAGAGAATCAATGTTGATAATGACACATAATTGCTTAAGATTCATATGGATCACCTCAATCACTGAATGGATTTGATACTGACTTGGTCAATCTTGGATTTCCAGGTCGGACCCATTTATGTCGAGAATTTGTCGGTGTCGAGAAAATCCGCGTGTGTGGGGGTTCTTCGGGGATTCAGATCGGATGCGTGCCCTGGCGGGCTCGGTCGGATCGTCCTCTCGGAAGGGGTGAGGGTGTCGTTCCTGGTCGAGGCGCCCGACAGCGGCTCAAGAGGATTCAGGGGGGGTTTGTGATCACCACCTGCTTTTTCTAAAAACAGGAAAGGGTTTGGGTTGGATTTGATCGCCTACATGGGGAGTTTGTGGGGTCTCCGCTCTGAGACACGGCTATACCGTACACAGAGGTGAAAAACAGGTAATCCTATTCTGCTTCCGGGCTTGACTAAAGGAGTTATGGGTCAAAGGGATGTTGATATGGGGTGTGAATAGGGGGGCGGCTAGTTGTGTTTAGCCGTCAGCCAGGGGGCGGCTAGCTAGGGTTAGCCGTCCAAGGTCTGGGGGAATTTGGGCAGGGCTTTGGTAGGAAAAGGGTGGGGTCTTGGGCAGAGGCTAAGCTAGGTTTAGCATGGGTTTATGGAGGGTGGGATGAGAGGGTATTTTATGTAGGGAATGAGTGTTTCTCTCACAAAAGGGGCTCTCTCTCTCTCTCTCTTGGGATTTCTAGTGGGGGAAGGGCTTGAACAAGTGGGGATGGTGGATTGGTGATGAAGAGGAATTGGTGATTTTTTTTGTGGATCTTGTTTATTGCTTGGGACCTCCTCTATTTATAGTAAAAGAGAGGTAGGAAAATATCCCGAGGGTAATGGAGTGGGTTGGCTTCGATTGGACCTCTCATTAATGCTCTGGTTCTTCTGTCAGAGACCAGGTGAAGGGCGGCTAGTGCTAACTAGCCGCCCGGGATGGGGCGGCTACTTCCTGGTAGCCGCCCCCATCATGACCTGCCAAACGTCCCATCTCTGACAAGCGGTGGCTTGGGTCGGTTACTTGGATTGATCCGGCCAAGAGAGGGCGGCTAAAGGTCATGACCCGCCGCAATGATCAGCATTTATTGCTGCTTTATGTCCCATCCAGGGAACTGGTCCAAAGTCGGCCAGGGGGTGGTTAGGGGGGCGGCTAGTGCAAACTAGCCGCCCAGTAAGGGGCGGCTAGTTAGGGCTAGCCGCCCCTTTCCAGGGACTTAGGTTTTTTAGGGTTTTTGGTTTTTAGGGTAGGTTTAGGTCCGGGCTAGGGTTTGGTGTCACGCCCCAGGGCGGCCGTCCCCGAGACGTGGCAATAATATAATATCAGCTATCATAACTAGAGGTCAACAATGACTCCAATAAACAACACACAAGGCTAATGAAGCAATGACAACTGATAATACAACTGAAAAGCGGAAGCATAAACTATCAATAAGTCTGTAAACTGAAAATATTATTACAGACTCGAATACACAATCACTGTCCTGTGAGAGCCAAGTCTAGCCAATAAAATACAACAAGTGCCACACGCACGAATTACCAATACACAAGACTCTAGGACTGCTGACAGCCTCGCACTCACCAATCCGCCGGACAGAACGTTTCCACGTACGCAAGACCACGCCATAGGAAAACTCCAGCTCCACGCCCAACAACGCCCCTGTAAAAGAAACAGTACGCGAGGGGTGAGCTACAAGCTCAGTGAGTGGTCGGAAACCGAACACCACTATAACAATTTAATGTTAAGGTAATTTCCTTTCAAGGAAAGACATGGGTTGAAACCCAATGGATAGTAGGGTCACACGGCGGTGCAACCCGTCTCACCCACACCCTCACTCCCGAAGGGAGACTCTTGGGACTCTTGGGGAGAGACCATACCGTTTGTCAAGGAGACGCGGAATTACTGGTCTAAACAACACTATTGTGATCATCTACATAGAGATAGTTGTTATCGATATCTCTCAACATCGATACTTAACCAGACCCAACCAATATGGGAACAGGTGAACAAACCAATGGGTCACGTAGCGACGTGACTTAACACATTCATCGCCCCGACCCTGAAGGGGAGCTCCAAAGAGACCCGGGGACAAACGAGGGTTAACCATAACACCACGTGTTACTGGTTAACGAGGCACAACGCATCCATCTGCTACGAGGTAGAGATATACTTCGATACCTCAAGCGTCAGAAGTAACAAACCCAGAGTATACTCGATGGGTATTTGGGTCACGTGGCGACGTGACAACAACTCGTCCTCACCCTAGCCCCCGGAGGGGTGACTAGGGACTTTTGAAACGAACTCAGTTGCTCTACACCCATCGTCATCCGGTAGCCCTCTCCCGGGGAGCCTCTACCTGGTAGCCTCTCCATGACCGCTATCTCTACCATATGGGCGCACCAATAGGTGTCATAAATACGTCTGGGAGCACCCCACAGGACAACTACGAGCCGGGCAGCTTCAACACGGATCCGACGAAGGGGAGAACGACTTGAAGCCCGAAATATCACTTGGTAGCTCTCTCCCGTGCAGCCTCTACCTGTCGGCCTTCCACGATCAGTACATTCCCTAGATGTGTACCGCGGTACGCATCGGTAGCACCTACAAGTGGTGGCACCCTACAGGACAGCTTCTATGTCGGGTAGCTTCGACTCATGACGATGTCAGGAGGAAGCACCTTGCGTTCGCAATGCGAACCCTATGGGAAAGCCAACTACCCTTGGTACTTACACACATATATCGATGATATCGAATACTCTTGTATTCCCACACGGAGGCGTCACTCGAACGCGAGGACTATCTCTACACTCATGTAGAAAAGCCAGGGGCATAACCCAATAGGCGGTTCAGACACACGCCTAGCACGGGTAGGCCCAAGTTAATGCCGTAGCTATCGGTTTAACAAAGTCGATGCCACGATGAATTCTTCAGAATTCGGTACGAATGCATCACTCGGATGCAAGGGACGATTACATCGCTAGCGCTTTAACTAATAGGGTACGACCCGACCGTGGGTCATACCCTTGCCTATTACGGATAGGCCAAATTAGTTAACATGCGCATATATATATATATATAAGGAGAATCATAACATGATAATATGTGCCACATGCACAATAATATATATATATAACTATAGGGGTACTCCCTAACATGGATTTACATCATAAACAACAAATCATACAATATGCATACAAGGTATGACCCACTTAAACATGCTTATAAGGCCATAATCATACAATCACACAAAATATATCATAGCATTCGTTGGTTATCACCAACTTGAGAGGAAAGGGTCAAGCGCGATCTCGCGCACTAATCGGTGCATACTAATTTTCTCAAGCGCACCTGAGTCTAGTAGGAACTACATCTACTTACTCAGTTTGCGTAAAGAGGGAGGGCGAGAGAGAGGGAAAGTCTCATCCTCTCCGGAAAGGCTGGTCATAGTTTTGCCCCAACAGATGGGTGCAACAACTACACCATTCCTCCAGTCTAATCGTAAAGGAATATTAGTACGCATCCGGTTATTAACCCAAGGTTTAACATGCTGGATATAATTAATATAGTGTGGGTAGTATTACACTACTACCTAAGACATGCCATATTCTAATACATCCATAAACTCATTCGAAAATACATGCCCGAAACACAAGGGGCGCATGAAATCATAATTATACAAACATGAATACATACTTAAGCAAGTATAGGGTAGAATAGGGGTTCTACGCAGTATACGAGCTATACCACCCTAACATGCAAATATCTAGCATATTTAGGGGTTAAGATGCCCCAAGGACGTGCGGTGCACGACTACGTGCATCGAGCGCGTCCCGAAGTGTTGGATCAAACCACTCACCTAACGAGCGCACGGCTCGCGAAACGCAAGAGAGCGACGAGCTGAATCCGAAGCCCGATACCAATCCGCCAAGGATCATCCAATGGTTGCATTTGGCTATAACAAGCTGCTCAACACCACGAAGCACTCCGAACGTGTCTGAGCACCGCAAGCACGCCCTCGAGTACCCCGTGCACGCTGCTCATGCACCCTGCACGCATCAAACAACGTCAAGCACGTCCTCGAGCACCTCGTGCATGCTTCCCACGCACTCCGCACGCATCGGGCAAGGCCAAGCACGCCCTCGAGTACCCCGTGCACGCTGCCCATGCACCCTGCGCGCATCAAACAACGTCAAGCACGTCCTCGAGCACCTCGTGCATGCTTCCCACGCACTCCGCACGCATCGGGCAAGGCCAAGCACGCCCTTGAGCACCTCGTGCACGCTGCCCGCACACTCCGCACGCATCGAACAACGTCAAGCACACCCTCGAGCACCTCATGCACGCTTCCCGCGCACTCCGCACGCATGCGAGCACCTTATGCATGCTTCCCGCGCACTCCGCACGCATGCGAGCACCTCATGCATGCTTCCCGCGCACTCCGCACGCATGCGAGCACCTTATGCATGCTTCCCGCGCACTCCGCACGCATGCGAGCACCCCCGACGCCCCGCACCTCCTTACAAACAACACACCTTCAAATACATTGGAAGAGGAGACTTCATCACCACCTCCACCAACAACCAAGCACTCCTTATATGCATAAGAACCACAAAAAGAAGAGGGAAAACTCACCAAAGGAGAGGGGGGAAAAGGAAAGGAAAGGGGGGCGTAGGGGCTCGCAAGCGCACCCTCGGCCACCCCAACCGCAACCACCGCAACCACCACCTCTTCCTTGCTCTTCTTCTTCAATGTGGCATTACAACAAACACATGGGGGGCTGCTGTCCAAAGGGGAGGGGAAAACAATGAGGGGGAGCTTGAGGAAGATGGATTAAGAAGGGAGGATAACAAAGCACAACAACAACATAAACACACCTTTTCCACTCCTTTTTGATCTTCATCTCCACCACCATCACCTCCTCCACCCAAAACACATACAAAAGGGGGGGCTGGACCAGAAAAGAGAGGAGGAGAGACCCAAAGTCGTGCACATTTGGGGATTAAATAAGCAAAGGTCGAGTAAATGACCAAGTCATCCTCGGACTTAAAACCTCTGCGTAGCCTTCACTTAAATGGCCATAACTTCCTCAATACAGCTCCAAATCGCACGATTCCAGTGGCATTGGAAAGTTAAGAAGATTATCTACAACTTTCATGTTTACACCCAGATCAAATAACCTCTCCAGATATTCCAAAATCTAGGCTAAACATCTTACAGGGCTGCTGCCTGGATTTCTCAACTTCGGGGTATACTCGGAAAAATACCCATAACTTTTAATATACGAATCCAGTTGATCCAATTCCACTTCTATATGGAAGCTATCTCAAAACTGAACATCTCGTAATAATATCGGATTTTTATCTCTTCGTCTTGGATTTTAACAAAATCAAATCCAAATATCAATCCGAAAGTGTATAATTCCAAAAACGTTATCGGAATTAAACGAAAATTTTATGGGCAGTATTAAACTGTACCAAGACCCATAATATGCAGTTATATCTTCAATTAGAGTCCTCCAGTCCCAGCAGGTAGCTAAAAACCAAAATTTTAGCGACTCCGATCGAAAATAGGACTCTGAATGACACAGGCCTAACATTTGGTTTAGGGCTAGGGTTTGGTTTAGGGTTAGGGTTTGGGGAAGGTTTAGGGTTTGGTTTAGGGTTAGGGTTTGGTGAAGGTTTAGGGTTTTGGCTTAGGGTTAGGGTTTCCGGTTTTGGTTTAGGTTTATGTCAAAGCTAGGGTTAGGGTTTCCGGTTTACCGAACCTTCGGTTCTCTATTGGTGTCCAATTGTGGGATATTTTCGTGTGTTACTTGAAGTATTTCTGTCTCTCTGGACGGTCAAAATTGGGGTATCTACAATTGTCCCTCATCGGACGGAGTCTTTGTGCGAAGCATGAAAGACTTCGACCGATGATAAGGAAAGAGACCCCTATTTTGGCCGGCCCGACCTTCAAGGAGTTGTGCCAATACGAGCAGTACAACTCGGGGAGTTGATTTAGACCATCAGAGGCTAGGTCTTGACCTATAATTTTTATCCGAGAAGATGATCCAGGTGGAAGGCGGGGAAAAGTAAATGGTGAGTGATCCAACCCACGGTCGGGGTTCTTAGCTATCGTGCACGGAGCAGCCCAGCGTCAGTTTCCTCGTGCCTACCGTTCCCGTGCTTGGGAAAACTCAGCAAGGAGGGGATATCGCCGACAAAAAGCAAGTAAAAGTTGATTTGGGTGAATTGGATCATCCGAAGGATAAGAACTCTGGAAAAGAACCAGAACTGAAGAAATTTGAATCTGAATGGTACTGGACGTGTTGCAAAACTTCTGGAGAGTCGTGTTTGATTAAGTAATGCCTGGAAATAAGCCAATACATGGCTGTTTGGTATGGAGAACCTTGAAATTTAGGGCTGAAAAGATTGGAAAGGGGTTTTTTAAGTGAAAGAGAAAAACTGGGAGGGGCGGCTAGTTGTAACTAGCCGCCCGAGAGGGGGCGGCTACTCGCGGGTAGCCGCCCCATGACTGGGTCCCTTATAACCGAAAAGACCCTCTCTCTCTCTCTCTCTCCATACGTTTTAAAACGGTTCCTCTTCCTTCCTTTCTTTTTCTTCTTCGTTCCAAACCGGAAAAACTCGCCTTGAATCCTTTGTTTTCGTCCTTCCATCATCCCTTTCTTCTTGATTTCGAAGCCCTAGGTTTTTCTTTAGGTCTTTCTTTGTGCAAAATCGGAGGAGATGACGAAGGAGAAGAAGACAACTTCGATGATGAAGCGCCTCAGGTCTTCCCGAGAGCAGAGAGGGGCTGTCTCGGGGTCTAGTTCATCGGGGAGTGATCGGGTGGAGGAGGAGGTCGTGAGGGAGGTCGTGGGTGCGGCGGAGTGCCGTCGGTGGATACCGGTGCGGCTAGGGGCACGGGTATGTCTTCGGGGGCTGTCCCGGAGGTTGGGAGCGTTATGATAGGTTATACACGCAAGAGGAGGCGTGGGGTCGACCGGCAGTGGTCGAGGAGGTGGTTTCGGGGGCCGGGGGATTGGTTGGGGGTGCAATGGAGGGAGGGGCCGAGGCCGAGGGGGTGAGTGAGAGTGAGAGGGCGTCGTTGGACGCCCTCGTCGGGATGCTGGATAGGGAGGCACAGAGGCCAGGGCTGAGGAGGAGGAGAGTAGGGCTATGGGGGCCTTTGCGGAGTTTATCTCCGGCGTGGGGAGGGCGGAGGGGATAGGAGAGGCTAGGGACGGGGCCGGGGAGGCCGAGGGTGTGGGCATGGGGGCCGCGGAGGCCGTGTTGGTGTTGGGGCCGAGGCCGAGGAGGCCGGGTTTGAGGAGGACGAGGAGGGGGATGACGGGATGGACGATCCTGACGAGGCCGAGGTGGACGCTCCTGGGTCCACACGGGCCGTGGTATGTTCCTAACTTTAGTCTTAGCCTTTTATTTATATGTGTATGTCTTTCGTGTTATAAATAGGTGATAGTGTGTGATATGTGTGTCTAATATGCATGAGTAGGTAGTAGTGAGTGGTATGTGGGTCTAAGATGCATGCTTGTATATATAGTTTGATCACGGTGGGATTTTGTAAGCATGCGAACGGGTTTGGTTTGAAAGAAAAAAGGAAGGGGACAATTTTTTATATGTACATCCATGCTTGTTGTATAAAAGAAAGAGGAGTGATACGGCTAGCATGCTTGCATTTTGATACTTTTCTACCTGTATGCGACTTCGTATGTTTTTTTATTGTGGTAGAGCATGGGGGAGTGTATGCATGCATTTCACGGGTCCCAGTTTTATATTGTTTAGGTGTGTTTAGGGAAGGTATAAGCATGATAAGCTGTGGTGAGTGGTGACCACGGTGGGATATGTTGGTGTTTGTCTAGTATGCGTGATCATATGGGGAGTGCAGCTTCTTTCTTTCATGCTTTTGTTTCTAGATTTAGCATATGGAAGTGTCATTTTGCTAAGCATGGTTAAAATAATTTCGTAGACTTGGATTCTTACCTTTCAATCGCTTTTAAACTAACCCGTGTTCCCTTTGTTCGTTTTGTAGAGACCGAACCGCATTCGGGCTCTGTGGCATGGGACGAAGAGGTGGTACGACGCCTTGGGGCTGGGGGAGAGGAGTTTGGTGGATGGAGTGGGCTTCCATTCCTTCTTCCTGATCGAGCCATTCCACGTCCACCGTCCATATGTGGAGGCCTTGGCGGAGAGATGGGATCCGGAGAGTTGTACGTTCATTCTCCCTACTGGTGCTGTCATGCCGACCCTCGAGGATGTTTATCGGATTACCGGTCTTCCGGTGTCTGGGGAGGCAGTGATCGCGGCCACCCTCGCCGACTACAAGGCACTCTTCCTGGAGTTGATTGGAGAATGGGACTACGTGGAGCGCGTGAGGAAGCTGAACCGGAACCCCTGGGGAGGCTGTCGGGGCAATATGGCCTTGGCTCCTTTACAGAGCGTCAGAAGGGCGAAGCTGCAGCTAGCTTCGAGAGGCGGCGGGCGATGATTGAGGCGAGAGAGGCGGCCGCGTGCCCACAGAGGGCACGGAGGGAGCTGAGGGCATTCTTCCTCTACTTCTTTGGCCGGGTCCTCTTTCCGACGGCCTCCGACAAGGTTTCCTCTCATTCTCTCCTGCTGATGAGGGACCTGGAGGGCATGGGGCGATACGCTTGGGGAGCGGCGATGCTGGCCCATCTGTTTGCGGAGCTCTCGAAGAAGGTCAAGAGGGCTGGGGGAAAGAACCTTGGTGGCTTCGCGCCATTCCTTCAGGTATGCATAAGTGATGAGTGTCTTCTTCTTGGTTTAGCTTACTTTGGTCATGATAATTTCCCTCTTGCTTTGCTAGATCTTTGGATATGAGCACTTCGCCATCGATCGCCCGACCTCGGCACCGTTCGATCGTGCCCTCCCTTGGGCCATGAGGTGGGCACCCCGGGGGTCTTCGCGCTTGCATCGCCTCGCTCAGTTTCGGGAGGCCTTCCGTGTCTTGATGGAGGAAGAGGTATAAATTTTCCTTCGAGGTTTGTTTTGGCTTGTATTTGGTTTTCGTTTGACTAAGCGCTCTTCCTGTCCTTTTGATGTTTTATAGATGACGTGGAGGCCCTACACGGAGGGGGAGGTCCCGGAGGAGCTGTCGCGGGATGTCTGGCTGATCTTCTTTAATGAGGTCGTGTTCCATGCGATCAGCCGGGTCGTCCGCCAGCTCGGGTACCACCAGTGGGTGCCTGATCCTCTGCCGAAGCGCCCCTCGATCCCGGTGGCTGGATTCCTCGGGACACGAATCTCCCGAGGAACTACGCGACGTACGTGGCGGGATGGATGAGCCGAGGCGCCTTGGTGGAGCGTCGTCCCGAGGTGGCCAGCAGTGAGGAGTATATGGCTTGGTATCGCCAGGAATATGCCCGTACCCTTGGGACTATGGAGGAGGAGGTCCCGGACGCCTATGTAAGTCTTTTCTCCCCTTCTTTCTTTTCTTTTCTTTTCTTCCCCTTGGGTATTTTCTGACCGATGTTGCCTCTTGTAGGTTGAGTTGAACGAGAAGGAGAAGAGGATCAAGACTGCCAATGAGCACCTCCAAGCGCGGGTCCGACAGATAGAGGCCTTGCGGGCACAGAGGGGGCGCTTGCAGGACCAGGTCCGGGTCCTCGAGGCTCAGGTGGATGCTCTGTCGAGAGCGAGGGCCGATGGCGCTTCTTCTTCCTCCGTCCCTCCTCCTTCCATGGTGTCCGAGCGAGAGCTCGAATTGACGAGGGAGTTGGATGTGGCCCGGAATGAGCTGACGGCCACAAGGATGGAGCTGGGCCAGGCGAGGGGCAGGGCTTCTCGGGCTGAGGAGGAGGTGGACCGGCTGAGGTCCATGGTAGCCTCGAGGGAGGAGGGGTTCGTCACCCTAGGCCGCGAGAGGGACTCCCTCCAGATGAGGGTGTCGGAGTTGGAGGCTTCGGCGGGTGTTCCCGGAGGTTTGATGGGAGACTTAGTCCGTTCTCTGCAGGCGGCCGGGGATAGGGACCGAGAGGCGCTCAGGGCGTCGGAGGCGAGGGCGCGGGAGTTGGAGGAGAGGTTGAGGGCCGTCGAGGATCGGGCCAGAGGGACGGAGAGTCACCTCCGACAGAGATTGGAGAGGAGGGACAGGGATATGCAGCAGGTCCGTCTCTGGGAGGCGACTATGAGGGGGAAATTGGTCGGAGGGGGCTCGATGACCGAGGCAGACCTCGACCTTCTTCCACTTGAGCCTGATCATTCTCTCTCGGCTTCCTTGGCCACCGGGGCTACCTTCAGCCGTGCTTCTCGTCCTTCGGCGTCTCGGAGTCGTGGGGTATACACAAGGGCTGCGTCTTCGGTTAGAGAGACTCCCGCCGCTCCCGATGCTCCGGAGGTTCAGTCCTCTCCTCAGCCGCCACCTCCTTCAGGCCAGGACGTTCTTCCTTCGATTCGGCCTCCCGGGGATGATGATACGCCGAGGTATAGCTTCTTTGTGTCTTGGTTTTAGGTAGAGGAATAGTATATATGCGATGAATTCATGCTTTTCTTCTTCTGTTTTTGTTTTAGGTGATATTTCGACGATGCCCGGCTCAAGACTTTGGATTTGAAGTATTTGGTGGACCTACCACTTTCTTATTCCTTTTTATGAAGACTCTCTTACTCTTTCTTTGTTTATGGTTTTGGTGGGACAGTTTAATTTCTTGTTCGTATGGATGGTTTTAGCATGGATGTTTAGTGTCTTAGAAAGCCCTCTTAATCTATAGGAATGTGTATGTGTGTGCAAATGAATGAAATTGATGTTTATAAGCTTTGATTTATGGATGGATGCAGAGTTCTAATAGCGTGGTATTGATACAGGTTTTGTGTATAAACATGTCTAAAATGTGTGTATGCATGTTTGGGAAAGGAATGTTTTGACAGGTATTTAAAGGAGTCGAAGAGTTGATTGAGACTGGGACTGACAGGGCAGATGGGGTAGCAGGTGAGGGGCGGCTAGTTGCGTTTAGCCGCCCAGTGAGGGGCGGCTACTTGCATTTAGCCGCCCCTTGCCTGGGGTTTTTACCTGGACAAGAGGGGCAGGGGAGCAGGGGCGGCTAGTTCAAACTAGCCGTCCATTGTGGGGCGGCTAGTCGGGTTTAGCCGCCCCTTGCCTGGGACTAATCTTCTGGTTCTGCTTCTTGTCTGCTGCTGCTGAAAGTCCTCCTGAGTGCTTTATCCTTTGAGACCTATAAAAACATTCTTTCCATGGACCAAGTGTTAAATCTGTCCAGATTGCGCCCCTGCACTGACTTTCGAGCCCTTCTTGCTTGAATCGTCAAGGGCTACAATCCATCTTAAGGCGGAATGGAAATGTAAATGCGAGAAAGTAAAGTGCGGGAGACCAGGCTTTAGTGCACAAGGAAGGGATTCCAAGTGCGTGAGTGAAGAAGAACTTATGTGTAGGAGTTGGGGACAATTTCTTCTTACGCATGTGCGGAAGGGCATGAGGTGAGTGGGGACAATTCTCACATGAGTGGGGATAATTTTGAATTTTGTGGGGACAATCCCCATATGAGTGGGGATAATTCTAATATTCGGGGGGGGGGGGTTAACTTTAATGTTTCAAGAAAATCAGATGCCAAGGTGTTTTGGAAAAGGAAAATGCAAGCTTATGCGTAAATATAAGTGGCATAAGGGGGCATTTTAGTTCTTCAATGACTTTTTAGGTGAGAGGGCAATGTTCTTGATTTTCATAAGTAAAAGACACCATCAAGTCCCGTGGAGGAGCCCTTGTGGTCACTTATGTGCAAACCAGGATTGTATTTGAGTGGTATAGGCCTTAGGTGTCGATTTTTCTAGGTTCATGGTTTTCAAATGCTTAATCGTATTATTCTAAACATGCTAAAAAATCCGTGAATGTACCAAGAGTCAAGTCAAATAAGCTTCCTTTGGATAGGCAAGTTTCTAAGTGAACTCGTGTGAGCGTGTGTGTAGGTGTAAACCTAGACGTGATCTACCCTTGGTCAAAATTTCGCTTTTCCCGGTGGACATAGCTCAATTTTGGACCCCCATTGCAAAAAAATAAAAGGGGAGAGGGTGAATGAGGTAAGAGTAATATCTTCCTTTCGGGCAATATTTTAGAATTGTCCCAGTCTAGCACATGTCTTACTTCCTAGGTCCCTTTGGCTTTCTTCTTTTTACCACTTCTTTATTTTTGGGTGGAATGTACTGGTATAGCCGTTGTTTAGCGTATACCGTGCGTAAAGGCGTGAAAGCCTGCTAAATAGAGAGTTTAACCCGTTTACTTGGGTGTTTGGCCTCTCCTTGCCTGATTTTCTCTTTCTTTTTTTTGTTTTTTTTATTTGATTTGAGGGGGGGGCTCTTCTGTTTTTCACCCCGATTCTTTTCATGCTTCCCCTCTAGAAGTGTTTATATAGTGCCAGAGCCAGTTTTTGGGACATATGCTAGGTCCGGGTAACTCCTCATTTTGACCTAGGGTTAATACGAGCGGGGCGGAAATAAGGGATATTTTGCTTTGGGGAGTTTTAAATTGTCCCAGTCTACGGGGTAGGCAATTTTTCTTCCATCAGGCAAATCTAGTCGAGTTATACGTGTGTGAAGGGAGTGACATGAGTTGGCGGAAACGTGTTCAAATAGATACGAGTTTATCTTTGAGAGTCTTATAATTCTATCATCAAGTACTAAACGCTGGAAATTGCAGGAAGGAAGAATAATAGTTCTTAAGTATTGAAAGCTTTTTCATGCATGGAATTTCTTTAGATAAAGTGCATTCCACGAACCTGGAAACTCGACTCCTTCGGCATCTACCAGGCGGTAGGCATTCCCGGAATAGGCATGGGTGATCACATAGGGCCCCTCCCATGTGGGTTGCAGCTTTCCTCTCGGGTGAGGCTGTCTTGATGGCATGATTTGCTTAAGTACTAATTCCCCGATTTCGAATTTTCTTTTTATCACCATCTTTTCAAATGCCCTTGCCACCCTTCTTTGGTAGGCCTGGGCATGGTCTGCCGGTCTTAATCTCTTCTCGTCCAGTAGTTCGAGGCGTAGTAGGACAAATGTATACTTATGTTTTTGAAAAGGGGCCTGTGTCGGCGAAAAGATATGTTTTTGGAAAGAAAGGAATGGAGATAAAGTTTGGAAAACGATTTTGTTTTTAGAAGACAAGTATGAAAAGACAGTTTGTAAAAATGTTTTTCGGCGGAAATCACGGAAAACACTTGCTTTGTAAAACATTTTTGTTTTGAAGGAAGGTGTGGAAGCGCAGATTTGGAAAACATTTTCGTCGTGAAGAAGAGCGTGGAAATGTAGTTTGTAAATATTTTCGTTTGTTTTGGTAAACAGGTAAAGAAAGTTCAGGAAAGAGCTTTTATTTTGGTTTTGAAGTACGGAAATACTGTTTTGTAGAACTTTTAGTTTTGGAAGAGAGTGTGAAAAACATTTTTAGAAAAGCACATTTTTTTTTAAAGTAGAGTGGAAATAAAGCTGGAAACAAGTATGTTCAGAGTTGGGGAATGAAGGCTGATCAGCATGTATTTTTTTTGTGTTGGATTTTGGTTTCTTTTTAGGAAAGCAGGTAAACAAATATGTACAGGGTGTGAAAGTGAAAGCTAGTAAACAAATATTTTGATCTTTTTGATTTTTAGAAAAAGCTGTAAACAAATATGTACAGGGTGTTGAAAAGTTACCCGGGAGGATCGGTACCTGGTTCTTGAATTTGTATTGCCTCCTCGGGTCGGCTTCTTTTTGATGGCCGGCTGATGTCTGGTGGGGGTCCCCTGTTCCCAAAGTCTTTTCAAAGGCCTCCCTTGATGGAGTAGTTCTTCGTCTGTGGCGCCTGGTTGCCAACATGCGAGCACCTCTAGCCGGATGCGCATGGTACAGACGCTCCAATTCCTGGCCTGAGTATTATTAGAGCGTGCCTCTCCCCATATGGATATTACCTTCCCGCGGTACGGGAAGCGAAGACATTGGTGTCGGGTGGATGAGACGGCTTTGATGCTATTGAGCCATGTCCTCCCAACAATCAGAGGGTGGGGCGATTGAATGTTCATCACCATGCAGTTAACGATGGTGGAGACTGGGCCGATTTTCAGTGGGAGCGTGACTAGTCCGCAGGCGTTCTTGCATGTGCTGTCGAAGGCGTAAATGTATTCGTCTGAGGGCTCCAATCTGGGAACCCGGCCTTCTAGCTTTTGGTAGGTGGAATATGTAAGGACGTTAGATTCTGCTCCCGTGTCAATGAGAATGTGCCGGAATTCCCTTCCCCCGAGTATGGCGGTGATTGAGAGGGGTGCGGAACGTGCTCCGGCTTTTGCGACTTCATGGGGGAGGAAGGTGATCGAGTTGGGCTCCGTAAGATCGCTTGGTGGATGCTGAGTCCTGGCCGCTTCTTCTGAGGGAGAGTTGTTGTCATAAGGGGACCCAGGTGGGCTACCGCCTTCATTCTCATTCCCCGGTCGGAGGGCTAAGGTGAACATATTGTGTATAGCCCAATTGTTCTCGTTCTCGTATTGGAGGCGTGCTTCTCCCCAAATTGTTAGTACATGATTCAAGAAGGGCAGTCGAAGGCATTGGTGCCGGGGGGAACAGATAGCTTGGATGCTGTCTAACCACGGTCGCCCTAGCATCAATGGGTACCTCGTGTCGATATCGGCCACGAAGCAGGCTACTTCGCAGATGAGAGGTCCGACGGATAGCTCGAATGTTCCGGGGCCGCGGAGAGTCTTCCCGGTATGGTTGAAAGCTTGAATAGTATGGTGGGCCGGGTGGACGGGAGGACGACCTAGTCCGGGTATCTTCTGGTAAGTGGAGCATGTCATTATGTTCATGCCCGACCCTGGGTCTACAAAGATGTTGTTTAGCCACAACAATTGGAGTCGTCCGCGGATGTGTAGGGGGTAGACTCGCAGTCTGGGATCCGGGAGGTCTTGGTCAGTGAATGAAATGGTCATTGGGCGGCGGGGGCCATTGACAGTGTCGGTACTCTTGGAGGACCCGTTGTCGTCCGGATGCAGATCATCCGACGTACATTCCCCTCCTTCGGGTCCTTCGCTAGCTCCTTCGGGGATCTCCTCAAATGGCTCTTCTTCTTCGTCTTCTCCCGGGTTCTCTAGTCCGCTTTCGTCGGACTCGATGTTGATGACTGCGGGAAGGGCGAGAACTGCGTCTTCTTCTTCACCATAGAGTATGGCGAGGTCATGGTCATCGAGGTTCAGCTGGAAGGGCTCGTTCTGCTCTTCCTCCTCGGACTCTTCGGATAGGCTGCCATCAGTAGCATCTTCCAAGCTGCTTGGTTCTGGCGGTTGTTGTCTCCCTCTCCTGATCATGTTGACCGCGTGGGCTCTAGATGTGGAGGCTTGGGTGTGTCCTGGCAAGGGGTCAATCAATATGCCAAGTGGCTTGGGTGCTTGGGGATTTCCCTGGCTCAGATGGCCTTTGATCATGGCCCAGTCAAGGCGCCTGTCATCATTAAGATCATAAACGAAGTCCCAAAAAACAATGCATTGTTCTACGGTATGGCCATATTGTTGATGATATTGACAGTAACGCGCCGTGCTGGCCCCGGTAGTGAAGGCCTGGCGTCGGGGAGGGAGATACTATTTGTGTCCAACATCACCCTAAAGATCCTAGTTAAAGTTTCTGGGAGGGGAGGGTAAGAGTCCCTCTTTCCCATTCGTCTTTGGTCGTAGGATGTGGGAGGTCTAACCTCGTTATAAGAGCTTTGTATGGATTGCCTAGGGGTTGGATTTTGTGCTCTTGGGGGAGCAGAGTAAAAGGGGGCCCGAGTTTGAGTTTGACTCTGGACTATAGGGCTCTAGAGTGGGAAATTTTGGACTGTGGGGTTTTGTCGTATTGGCACGGGGACGGGTACTGATCGAGGGGTAAAATTTTGATTTGCTTGCCGAGGCGGTGCATATCCGGATGAACCGGGCGTGTACTGTCTCGGAGCTGTTCCTCGGTCAGGAACTCGTGCTCCGTTCGGGTAGAGTGCCGATACTTGGTTAATGATCCCCTCTACCGTGAGGGTTTGCGCCTTACGAGGCGGTTGTCCAACCCTATGGCTGATAGGTGGGGACTGGGTTTGGACTACTGGGGCTGCACAACGGGAAATCCTGTTGTGGCGGTCAATCAGAAGTTGATACGTAGTGCAGTCTCCGTACGAAAGGCTTGTACGGAGCTCTGGACTCAGGCTCTGTAACATCATGTCAATTTCTTGACATTCTATGAGTTGCAGGCCGGTTCGATGGACAAGGGTGCGCCACCGAGACACGTATTGCTCGAATTCCTCCCTAGGCCTCATTCTCTCTACGGTTAAATCTGAAATAGAGGTGGTCCTAATCCTCTGGTAACCGTAGCGGCCCAAGAATTTCTCGCTTACAACCGAGAAATTCGACAAGTGATCTATAGGGAGGGTGGAGAACCATTGTAGCGCTTCTCCTTCCAATGATTTCTGGAAGAGGAAGACTAGTAGAGGTTGATTATCTAGAAACGGGCGTGCGTCTAGATAAAAGGCAGTTAAATGAATGTCTGGGTCTCCACGACCGTTGTACCGGCGGAATTTGGGGACTTTGAATCCCTCCGGTAGGTGGACTGATGGGATTTGTCTCAGGTTATGTAGAGACATGTGTTTGGGGGCTGAGGGACCAGTCTCGGAGAGAATTCTCCGGATGGTATCGTCCAGTGTTTCTCCCCGGGGAGGGCTGCCTAGCGGTCCCGGGTTTGGGGTGGCCTGGTAAGGGCCTGGGGTGGAAACAACTGGGAATTTTTGATTCGCGGGGGAAAGGGGGGTGAATGAAAAGACGCTCGGGTTGACCGAGTGACTGGGTGTGAATGGGGTTTTGGGAATGGGTTTAGGGGTTTCGACATTGGTTTCCTATCTTGAGGTCTTGGTATGACGGTAGTCAGCGAGGTCATGAAACATGTCCTCTACCGTCTGGTACCCTAGACTAGCCATTCTTTCCTCTAGATGGGTCAGGAACTGTGTGGCCTGACCCTCTTGGTGATTCCTTTCCTCTAATATTTCCTCTTCTATGTGGGATTCCATGACGTAGAGTGGGGGGATGAATGCAAATTGAAAGCAGTAAATAAAGCAGTAAAGGATTGCGCAGCTGTGTGCGACTTACGAAAGCAGTAAAGGATTGCGCAGCTATGTGCGACTTACGAAAGCAGTAAAGGATTGCGCAGCTGTGTGCGGCTTACAAAGCAATAAAGGATGTTATAATGCACAGTAGAAGAGGATTTAATTCAAGGAGTGAGAAACTCTAACATTCCTAGAGGGTTGATAGCATTCTAGTCAAGCTTGTAAAAGGGGGGCAGAAGAGGATTACCTTTTGTTGTTTTTCACGAGGGAGGTCCCACCGTGATCGCCAGAATTTGTCGGTGTCGAGAAAATCCGCGGGTGTGGGCGTTCTTCGGGGATTCAGATCGCATGCGTGCCCTGGCGGGCTCGGTCGGATCGTCCTCTCGGAAGGGGTGAGGGTGTCGTTCCTGGTCGAGGCGCCCGACAGCGGCTCAAGAGGATTCAGGGGGGGTTTGTGATCGCCACCTGCTTTTTCTAAAAACAGGAAAGGGTTTGGGTTGGATTTGATCGCCTATGTGGGGAGTTTGTGGGGTCTCTGCTCTGAGACACGGCTATACCGTACACAGAGGTGAAAAACAGGTAAGCATATTCTGCTTCCGGGCTTGACTAAAGGAGTTATGGGTCAAAGGGATGTTGATATGGGGTGTGAATAGGGGGGCAGCTAGTTGTGTTTAGCCGTCAGCCAGGGGGCGGCTAGCTAGGGTTAGCCGTCCAGGGTCTGGGGGAATTTGGGCAGGGCTTTGGTAGGAAAAGGGTGGGGTCTTGGGCAGAGGCTAAGCTAGGTTTAGCCTGGGTTTATGGAGGGTGGGATGAGAGGGTATTTTATGTAGGGAATGAGTGTTTCTCTCACAAAAGGGGCTCTCTCTCTCTCTCTCTCTCTTGGGATTTCTAGTGGGGGAAGGGCTTGAACAAGTGGGGATGGTGGATTGGTGATGAAGAGGAATTGGTGATTTTTTTTGTGGATCTTGTTTATTGCTTGGGACCTCCTCTATTTATAGTAAAAGAGAGGTAGGAAAATATCTCGAGGGTAATGGAGTGGGTTGGCTTCGATTGGACCTCTCATTAATGCTCTGGTTCTTCTGTCAGAGACCAGGTGAAGGGCGGCTAGTGCTAACTAGCCGCCCGGGATGGGGCGGCTACTTCCTGGTAGCCGCCCCCATCATGACCTGCCAAACGTCCCATCTCTGACAAGCGGTGGCTTGGGTCGGTTACTTGGATTGATCCGGCCAAGAGAGGGCGGCTAAAGGTCATGACCCGCCGCAATGATCAGCATTTATTGTTGCTTTATGTCCCATCCAGGGAACTGGTCCAAAGTCGGCCAGGGGGCGGTTAGGGGGGCGGCTAGTGTAAACTAGCCGCCCAGTAAGGGGCAGCTAGTTAGGGCTAGCCGCCCCTTTCCAGGGACTTAGGTTTTTTAGGGTTTTTGGTTATTAGGGTAGGTTTAGGTGCGGGCTAGGGTTTGGTTTAGGGCTTGGTCAAGGTTTAGGGTTAGGGTTTGGTCAAGGTTTAGGTTTAGGGTTTGGTCAAGGTTTAGGGTTAGGGTTTGGGGACGGTTTAGGGTTTGGTTTAGGGTTAGGGTTTGGTGAAGGTTTAGGGTTTTGGCTTAGGGTTATGGTTTCCGGTTTTGGTTTAGGTTTATGTCAAGGCTCGGGTTAGGGCTTCCGGTTTACCGAATCTTCGGTTCTCTATTGGTGTTCAATTGTGGGATATTTCCGTGTGTTACTTGAAGTTTTTCTGTCTCTCTGGACGGTCAAAATTGGGGTATCTACAGAGATCAGTTGGGCCGTCGTGTTATCAGGTCGAAGTTGTTCGTCAAATTGGCTCGAGCTTGGAGGACCGATGCTCGGTCGGTTCGGATCTAATGGGCTTAGTTATCCGGCCCACTATGTGTAGCCAGAAAATTTTGCGCCTACAAGTACTTTATAACTACTGCCTTCATTGAAGACCAAAACCATATATTTGTGGTCGTCTTTGAATTACTGGCCTCAAGTCATTGCATAAACACATCCAAGCAGGACTGCGGGAATCCATCTTATCTGGAAAGGGAGCCAATCAGAGCGCTAATGAAGTACATGATATTAAGAAAATTTATACATCATGTTTTTATACAAATGAATTATATATCACTAATGATTTTATACAAATGATTTTATATATCACTAAAGAAGTACATGATTTAAAATGTACATGATTTACAAATATATAAATACATCATCTAATGAAGTGCGTGATTTTATACAAATGAATTATATACTTCAATAAATTGCATGACTCAATCTATAGAAAATATAAAACTTTCTAACGATGTATGTACCTTATGAATGTGAGTGTATGACACTTATAAAGTATATGGGACTGAAATTAAGACTTGAAAAAAGACTATATAGCAACACTATTTTATCTTTTCCATTGGACATTGTTACACTCAGTTCTTTTTCTAGTCCCAAATGAAGTTCATCTACCTCGCTAGCTTCTTTCATTAACTGTTACAAGATATATATCTTATTGAAAATTTTTATATTTTTTATAAAAAGTCAAAATTCAATTCACTGGGGTATATATAGTTTACATATAATAAAAGAATATAATTAGATATGATATATATGATTTTGAATAGAAATAAAATACGTGCATGCTGTTTTTTGGACTTTAAATGGACAGAGGTGTAACATGTTACTTTTTCCATTTCTTGGGTGATATTTGTCGATTTGTAAACTTATAGGGCCCACAAAACACTATGCACTTATTTAATGGTTTCCAAGGAACAGGGATCAATCCATTCACACATTGAAGACATGCACATCAGGCTAGTTTTTTTTTTTTTTTTTGTAGGATTAATCAGTCAGTATAATAATGGCTTCTTCCACAGTTTTCCATTTGTGGTACGTAGGATGTCAATAGTTATCTAGTTTAATCACTTTGTTATCATTCAAAACAAGATCCACGTGGTGTATTAATGTAAACGTTTATGCCTTAATGCTTGAACTGAATAGATACCAACAACTGTCTGATAAAATACCAAACAATATTTCATAATATAAAAGGCAGGCTTATGAAGATTAATGTTTATTATCTACTTTGACATGTGTAGAATAGAATTCAGTGGGACCATCTGGGGATGCTATGTATGGACCAAGTTGGACAGAGTGACATTAATGGATCATTTTTTTACCCCTCTTATCATATTCTTATTTTATTTATTATACTGAAAACTATGATGAAAACTTGAATTTCAGAGAGAACAAAATGAGTAGTTTTATGTTTTGCTTCTTCCTCGGTTAGTTGAAGTGATATAAAATTGTTCAATAATAGTAAACTTTCATTCATTTATCAAATAAAATTTTAGAAATAATTCGTAAAAAATTTATTTTCCTAAGATCACGTACTTATGTTATTATGTGCATGGAAACAGTAAACTAGTGTGTAAAATTTTATGATATGTCTTCTCACTATATTAAAATTAGTCTCAAATTCTCCAGAAGTCCAACAAATAATAAGAAATTAAAGACATGAATTGAAAAGACAAGAAAAAAAAAGGTAGACAATTTTAATATCTCAGGTGTCACTGATGTTGAATTGGTTATTCATTGAATCCTTCCAGAAGGAGCTCTCTTTCTCAGTCATTATAATATTTTCAAAATCACTGGGTGTTCACTAGTCTTTGATGGAGATATAAGGATCAAAGATATTCAGATTGAAGATTGTGTACCATTATTTTAATTGATTTTGTTATCTAATAAACCTATTCCCTATGCAACGAAGCATATCATTAAAAAAATAATTGAAAGAGAATAGAATCGTCATAACTACAAGTCAAAGTAAAAGAATGAGTCAGCTAACGTTACTTTCATAAATAAAAAAACAATAGCATGACTGAAAGCAAAAAACATAGCAACGCATTTATATCATTATCCAGGTTAACTATATCCGCATTTCCAAACAGAAGGTACTATTGGAGCTAGTGCTACAGGCCCAAAGGAACCTGGAATCCACGGGGCGGTTATTTCAACCCCACCAACACCTCCACCCACCCCCTTTTTCTTTCTTTTGTCCTTTTTTTTTTTGTGTGTGAGACTAACCCACCCCTCTCGCCTCCTCCGCCCACCTCCGCGAAGCCCTCATCATCCTCGACCGCATGTCCCGCGACAACCTCCCTGCCTCCCCCTCCTCCTACACCACCCTCCTCCACCAATGCATCCGCCACCGCAACCTCCACCATGGCCGCGCCTCTTCCGCCAATGCATCATCCACCGCCGCGCCCCGCGGCCGTGGAGGAGGTCACGGTGACAGATGCATTGACGGAGGAGGGCGGAGGGGGAGGCGGGGAGGTTGTCGCGGGACATGCAGTCGAGGACAACGAGAGCTTCGCAAAGGCGGGCGGAGGAGGTGACGCAGAGTGGGTTAGGGTCACACACAAAAAAAAAGAAAAAAAAAGAGGTGGGTGGAGGAGTTGGTGGGGTTGAAATAACCGCCCCCGGAATCCAGACGCTAATGGGCCTTTGGTTTCAGGTGAAAGGTGGAATCAATGTTAAACCAAGTTCATTTTACAGTCCAAAACGCATACCAATATTTTTTTAAAATAGTAAATATCACCAATATATGTTTTAATAAAAAATTGTATATCACTCCATTTCAAATTAATTGAAATTTTAATAAATGTAAAAAAAATTAATGATGTATATATTTGTAACGCCCCCGTACCTATTATCCTTAATTAAGGTATGCGATACGGTGTGTTACGAAAACACAATTTCAACAATGCAATGGATAATATAATAATTCACAATCGCATAAGTTTAAAACATAAATTAACCACATGATCTCAATAATTCATTCTTTAAGCAAATGATTACACACAAGTTCTTTATTTAATACTATTAAAATACTCTTGGTTTTGCTGATAAGACTAAGGACGTCCACTATATGCCAAGAAGAAGGCTTATTCAAACACCTACGATGCAACAGAATAAACAAGAACTAAATTGCCAACGCCCACCACGGACGACGATCACCAACGACTACTATGAAAGGTTGGAAAAAGAGAGGTTGTAGATACCCCAATTTTGACCGTCCAAAAAGATGAAAATACTTCGAGTAACACTTAAAAATAACCCACATTTGGACATTTAAAAGGAAAACATCCTCAGAAAAACCAAAACCAAAAACCCTGAACCAACACTTACAGGAATCTAAGCCTGGACAGGGGCGGCTACTTGGAAGTAGCTATCCCATCCTGGGCGGCTAGTTTCAACTAATTAACCGACCCCCTGACCGATCCCAAACCGCTTCCCTAGATGGGACATAAAGTAGGATTAAATGTTGATCCTGGCGGCGGGTTGTGGCCTTTGAACGCCCCATCTCGGCCGGTTCGCTCCTAGTTACCGGTCCAAGCCACCGCTTGTGAGAGAGGGGACATTTGACAGATCATGATGGGGGCGGCTACTTGAGAGTAACTGCCCCATCCTGGGTGGCTAGTTTCAACTACCCTATTACCCAAACCATTTTATTACCCACTGGACACTCCCCTGCCTCTCTTTTACTATAAATAGAGGGGGACCAAAGCATTTCTAACACATCCCCAATTCACAATTGACATCCAATAATCATCTTCATTCCCATTCACAACCCACACCCACTACTTGAAACCCTTAGAGAGAGAGAGAGAGTTCCATTTGTGAGAGAAGAAATCCATGCCCTGCATGAATCCATCCTCCCAATCCACTCTCCAAAACCCGGGTTAGACCAGATTTAACCTTTGCCAAAAAACCAAATCCCACCCCTACCCAGGTTCTACCCAAGTTGACTCAGGCCCCAGGCGGCTAACCCTAACTAGCCTCCCCCCACCTACACCCCCACTTGAACTAGACTCCACTAGTCAGCCCAGAAATATAATAGGATACCTGTTTTTCACCTCTACATACGGTATATCCGTGTCCCAGAGTAGAGACCCCACAAACTCCCTCACGAAGGCGATCAAATCCACCCCTCCCCCAACTTTTCCTGCTTTTTGAGAAAGTAGGTGGCGATCACACCACCCCTGAATTCTCTTGAGCCGCAGTCGGGCACCTCAACCAAGAACGACACCCCACCACCCTTCCGAGAGACGATCCGACCGAGCCCGCCAAGACGCGCACCGAATCCGAATTCTGGAAGAACCCCCACACACGTGGATTTTTTTTCCCACGCTGACAAATCTGGCAATCACGGTGGGACCTCCCTCGTGAAAAACGACAAAGGTAATCCTCTTCAGCTTCTTTTTATAAGCTTGACTAGAATTCCATCACTCCCCTAGGGAAGCTAGAATTTCTCACCCCTTGTGTCAGACCCTCCTCTACTTTGCATTACATCTTTACTGCTTTAAGCCGCACAAGTTGTGCACCATTTACTTCTTTTAAGCCGCACAAGCTGCGCACCATTTACTTCTTTTAAGCCACACAAGTTGCGCACCCCTTTATTGCTTTAAGCCGCACATAGTTGCGCACCCCTTTACTGCTTTCTTAAGCCGCACACACTGCATTCATCCACACCTGCGTTGTTTCCATATTCAACTATGGAAACCTACACCCAGGATAAAATCGTAGAGGAGAGAGATAACCAAGAGGGTCAGGCCACACACTTTCTTACCCATTTAGAGGAAAGAATGGCTAGCCTAGGGTACCAATCAGTGGAGGACATGTTTCATGACCTCACTGATTACCACCGAGTCAAGACCTTGAGGCAGGAAATACCTGCCAAAACCCCCAAGGCTACTCCCAAAACTCCTTCCACACCCAGCTGCTCGGTCAATCTGAGCATCTTTTCATTCGCCCCCCTTTCCTCCACGAATTCAATATTCCCGACCGTATCTACCCCAGACCCTTACCAGGCCACCCACAACCCAGGACCGCTAAGCAGCCCCCCAAGGGAGAAACACTAGATGAAACCATCCAGAGAATCCTCTCTGAGACTGGTCCCTCTGCCCCCAAACACATGTCTCTACACAACCTGAGACAGATCCCATAAGTCCACTTATCGGAGGGATTCAAATTCTTGAAATTTCACCGATACAACGGTCGTGGAGACCCAGATGTTCACTTTATCGCTTTTTAACTAAACGCCCAACCGTTTCTAGATAATCAACTTCTGCTAGTGTTTCTCTTCCAAAAATCATTGGAAGGAGAAGCACTGCAATGGTTCTCCACCCTCCCTGTAGATCATTTATCAAACTTCTCGGCTGTAAGAGAGAAGTTCTTAGGCCGCTACGGTTATCAAAGGATTAGGACCCCCTCCATTTCGGACCTAACCGTAGAAAGAATAAGGCCTAGGGAGGAATTTGAACAGTACGTGTCCCGGTGGCGCACACTTGTCCACCGAACCGGCCTACCACTCACGGAATGTCAAGAAATTGACATGATGTTACAGAGTCTGAATCCAGAACTTCGTACGAGCCTTTCATACGGGGACTGTATGTTAAGTCTATGTCACTTTTGGCTGTCAAATATTGGGTTTGCATTTATTTTAATAGTTTGGGAATTCAATTTAAAAATCTGACTGCATATCTTTTCTCCTGGTACTGGCATTGGCCTACCTATAAATTTTTGTCACATTCTGACGTCTTTTTAGAAGTTATTCTATTTCAATTGGTATTCAGATTTAATTTCGTTAAATACCCAGATGAAGCAGTTTAAATATGACTTTGTTATGAGATGTTCAATTTTAAGTTAGCTTCTGTATAAAAGTGAAATTAGATCATCTACATTCATGTAGCAAAAGTTATGAGTGTTTCAATTATACCATAGGGATGAGAAAAGTCTGGCAGCAGCCCCATTCAGTGTTTAACTCATATTTTGGAATATCTAGAAGTGTTATTGGATCTTGGCATAAAATTAAAAATTGTAGATAATCTTCTTGGCTTTCCAATGAATTTTGAATTGTATAATTCGGAGCTATATGGTGGAAGTTATGGCTGTTTTAGTCGAGGCTGCACAGGTTTTTAAGGAAGGGTGATTTTGGTAATTTGATGGATCTATGAATTCCATTAAAATGCTTAGTCGGTGGGGGTGGCTGGTTATATTGAAACAGAGAGGGAGGTCGTCCGAGGCGATCTCATTGAGAGATGCAAGGGAATCAGTGGTGGAGTGTAGGAGGAGAAGGAGAGGAAAGGAAGAGATTGAGGAGATTGTTGTGAATCCCCTGTTTTTCTTTATTTCCTTTGTTGGCTATTTTGGCTGCCTCCCTTTTCTTTGCTGCTACCACTGCTGCTGCGATTTGGGGCCTGCCATGGCTGCTTCAAGAGGGTTTGGGTGATGAGAAGCCAAGAGAAGTGAAGGTTTGGTGTTGGTTCAATAGGGGTGAGTGAAATCCAAGTTCTTCCTTAGTACTTCATTTCTTTTTTGTGTTGTTTGTGTGTCCATTTGTGCTGAGAAATGGTGGCTGAATGTATGTGTATTTGTTGTCAGGAGAAGTGTGTGTAGATCTGGTAGCATGTGGTGGTGATGGTGATGGTGATGGTGGAAGCCCTTATGTGCACCCTCTTCTCTTCTTCCCAAGGTATCTTCACCTCCCCTTTGTGCCATGTATGTGTTTGTGTTTATGCTTCAAAGAAGTATGAATGTTGCTATCTAGTATTTTGGGTGGTCAACAAGGATGCATAAGTGTTGTTATATGTGTTTTTCCCCTTTCCTTGTTGTTGGGAGTTTTGTGTCATAATAAGGCAGATTTTCTGTCTTGCGAAGACCCTTATGAAATTAGTATCTAGAGGCATGTTATGAAGGTTATATCTTCATGTGCTTTGATCATCCATATGTCTAGATGCTATATATAAAATTTGGTGTCATTTGATTTCATGTATTGAAAATTATAGCCTGATGTTCATGGCCGGTCTAGATTCGTGTAGAAATAGACCAGTTTCTGAAAATAATTTATTTCAGACGTTTCAAGATTAAATCAGGATTTGATGTCTTCACAGATTATGATCCTAACATATCAGAGAATGTGTTTGATTTATCTTAGAATTGTTAGATGAGTATTGGGTGCTGTAGAGATCAAATCTTTAGGGGTATTTGCTGCAGATTAAGCAGTTTTGCATGATTGTTTCAATAAGTTAGTTTACATGTTGTATACAATATTAAGAGTTGGTATCTTAATGAAGCAGGCTTAAATGTATGTGTCAAGAAGCTTCATATTTCATTTGAGCATCAAGCATCATTGGTTGTGTTTTGCATCTTTCGTTGGCGGGACTCGCGATGAATGGGTCTTTGGTGAGTGGTTCGATCCACCCCCTTTTGGAAAATGATCGATGCATGTGATTGTGCATCGCGTATCCATGGGACTTTGTTACAATACCCAATCTTGATTTTTACATAGTATTACCTTTGTGTTGGTAGATGCTTAGTGTGGCTAATTCTTGAATGCTAGGTTCTTTGTACATGTGGTCCATGCTCCTTGTTGTGATATTTGTATGTATATTTAATTGTTAGGCCTTGTCTATGGTATGCATATCTATGATCTGTTGTTGTCAGGATCATACATGTTTTAGTATGCAAATGTTGTAGCTATCTTTCCTGCATCCGATTGATGCATCTCTATGGGAATTTATGAGAATTCATTGTTGTATTGGAGTTTGTTATCTGATAGCTATGATGATAGAATGTTAGGCCTATCTGTGTTAGGTGTGTGCATGACTCACCTTTAGGATCATGTCTTGTCATGATTGAGTGCGAGGACTTAGCCTTTTTCCCCCGCATCCAAGTGATGCATGTTGCGGGAATTCAAGAGAATTCTGTATGGCAATGGTAATTGCTAGATGATAGTAGTTGATCTGTGAGGATCATATTGCGAGCATGAAGTGCTTCCTCCCCATATCATCGTGCGTCGAAGCTACCCAGCGTTGGAGCTACCCTGCGTGGTGCCACCGTGCCATCGGAAGGCCGCCAGGGAGAGGGCTACCAGATGATATTGCGAGTGGATAGTACTATTTTCCTACATCATTGTGCATCGAAGCTACCTGGTGTTGAATCTGTCCTGCATTGTGCCACAATATTGATAGGAATGCCCAGAGTATGATGTGACTACCATACGAGGCTTAGAGTAACGACCACGGGTGATGCCGTATCGTCGGAAATGCACAAAGTATGATGTCACTACCATACGAGGCTTGAGTACCGACCATGGGTAATCCATATCATTGAGAATGCCCAGAGTATGATGTGACTACCATACAAGGCTCGGAGTACCGACCACGGGTGATGCCGTATCGTCGGGAATGCCCAGAGTATGATGTCATTAACATACGAGGCTTGAGTACCGACCATGGGTGAATCCGTATCGTTGGGAATGCCAAGAGTATCATGTGACTACCATACGAGGCTCGAGTACTGACCACGGGTGATGCCGTATCGTTGGGAATGCCCAGAGTATGATGCCACCATCGTACGAGGCTTGAGTACTGACCATGGATGGCCATTAGGATGAGGATTACCTAGGAGAGGGTGTAACAACTATATTTTCAACCGGTTCATGCAGTGCCGGATGGATCGTATAAGTGCCGTCGAGGACATGGGAGATGGATCCACGAGGATCCGTCGGTTTGGTGGGCGACGGGTCCATGAGGAACCATCGGATATTTGGGCGACGACTCTTCATGGAGCCGTCAAACATGCATGCGACGGGATCAGTTAGAGACGTCGATGTGGAAAATTTTTGAATTCGAATGTGGTCCATTTTTGGAAGGAACAAACGCATTGATTTGCAATTTGATTGGCTTTAATGGAGTCGTATTTTCTGTCCCCACGTGCGTGCGAGATCTATTAAGTCTCTCTTTCTCTCTCTCCCTAAATTGAAACCTAAAACTCCAAATTTATTTTTCTTGTTTTCGGCCACTTTGGTGAGGGGGCTCGGGAAGGGTTCAAATGACAAGTTCTTATGAGTATTCCCTTCAGTTTATGAAGAGTTTTGTTTGGCAATGAGTTCCTTTGATTGTTCTTTGAATAGGATCTCGTTTTCAAGGTTTTTCAAACAAAAATAATAAGTTTCCCATTGTTTTTCTTTTGAACTTGTTATGATTTCGGGTTCTTAGATTTTAACAATCATACAATGATGATTTCTGGCATTTTACGAGTTCTTTAGTTTTGTTGTTGAGTCTCACATGTGAATGATCAGAACTTTCAATTTCTTAAGCCTTATTGGTTGGGTTTTTCTTTTATTTCATGATCTCCAATATGATTTAAATAATTTTTGGATCTGAGGTTATAGATAGGATATTATGATGTTATTAGATATTTTATGAGCCTTTCATGAAAGAAAAAGAATATGTTAAAGAATATATATCACGTTTAAGGTTATTCGTTTTAAATAGAATCGTGTTGTTTTATCTTAAAGCCTTGTTTTAAGCCTTGTATACTTATGTCCAAACCAGTGAAGTATCTTCGTGATTTGGGAGGTTTGAACATAGATCCAGATTTGTATTTTTCACTCAAGATAGATCTAGGGCTTTGGAGATGTTTCTATGGGTTTTGATTTGGTTACAATTGGATTTTTTTTATATGTATGATTTGATTTCAAACTAAGTTTTCTCACTGGTTATGTACCATTTTAAAACAACTTGTATTTTGCTTTAAATGATAAAAGGTTTTAAAGAACTTTTCTAAAATTAAAATTAGGGTTTTTGTGTTCTGTCTCGGGACGGCTCCCATCCATATCTTTCCTTGGAAGGAAAATTGTGATAGTGTTATATTATTATTCTTAAGTTTGGATTCTTGACACTCACTGAGCTTGTAGCTCACCCCTCGTGTGTTGTTTTCCATCGGGGACAGTGGGGCGTGGAGCTGGAGCATCCCTCTAGCGTAGTTCATACGTGGAGTGTTCCAACTTTTGGTTGGCAAGTGCGGGGCTGTCAGTAATTCTATTTTTGTGTGTATTAGTAATTGTACGTGTCACACATGTGGTTGTATTTGGACTAGACTTGGGCTCTCATAGAACGGTAATTGTTTATTCGAATCTGTAATAATGTTTTTGATTTACAGACTTAATTATATTTTATGCTTCCACATTATTTTTAGTTACTTATTTCTTTCCTGTCGCCTTGTTATTTATGTGATTATTGTTTCATTATTATCAGTGGTCATTGTTGACCTCTTGTGTATGAGTCATGGTATTGTAGGATTGTTATGGTCCTAGGAGGGCCGTTCCGAGGCATAACACTATACTACGTACCCGCTTCTGATTGACCGCCACAACAGGATTTCCCGTTGTGCTACCCTAGTAGTCCAAACCCCGTCCCCACCTATCAGGACAACCGCCGCGAAAGGCGAAAACCCCCACAGTAGAGGGGATTACCCAGATTTTGGCACTCTACCCGAACGGAGCGTGAGTTCCTGATCGAGGAACAACTCCGAGATAGTACGCGCCCGGTTCATCCGGATATGCGTCGCCTCGACAAGCCAATCAAAATTTCATTCCTCTATCAGTACCCGCCCCCGTGCCGACACGACAAAACCCGATAATCCAAAGTTCCCCACCCTAGAGCCCCATAAACTAAAGCCAGGGCCAAACTAGGGCTCCTCCTTTTTATTCTGCTCCCTCAAAAGCACAAAACTTAAACCCTAGGCAGCCTACACAAAGCTCCTATAATGAGATTACTCCTTCCACATCCTATAACCCAAGACGGATGGGAAAGAGGGATTCCTACCCACCCCTCCCAGAAACCTTAACTAGGATTTTCAGGGTAATGATGGACACAAAGAGTATCTCCCTCCCCGCCATTAGGTCTTCACTATCCAAGACCAGCATGGCACGTTACTGTCAATATCATCAACACCATGGTCATACCGTAGAACAATGCATTGTTTTTCAGAACTTTGTTTACGATTTAAATGATGACAGGCGCCTTGATGGGACCATGATCAAAGGCCACCTAAGGCAGGGCAATTCCCAAACATCCAAGCCACTTGGCATATTCACTGACCCATTGCCAGGTCACAATCAAGCCTCCACTTCCGGAGCCCACGCCATTAACATGCTCAGGAGGGGGAGACAACCATCACCGAAGCCGAGCAACTTGGAAGACGTCACTGATGGCAGTCTATCTGAAGAATCCAAGGAGGGAAGGCAGGACAAGCCTTTCCAGCTGAACCTCAACGACCACGAACTCATTGTACTCTACGGCGAGGAAGAACACGCAGTCCTTTCCCTACCCGCAGTCATCAACATAGAGTCCGATGAAAGCGGACTAGACAACCCGGGAGAAGAAGAAGAGGAGAAACCATTTGAAGAGGTTCCCGAGGGAGCGAGCAAAGGACCCGAGCAAGGGGAATGTACGTCGGATGATCTAAATCTGCACGACAACGGGTCCTCCAAAAGCACTGATACGGTCGACGGTCCTGCCGCCCAATGACCATATCGTTTACCGACAAAGACCTCCTATACTCAAGATTGCGAGAATATCCCCTACACATTCGTGGGCAACTTCAGATGTTGCGGCTGAACAACATCTTCGTCGACCCAGGGTCAGGGATGAACATTATGACCTACTCCAACTACCAGAAATGCCCAGACGGGGCCACCCCATCATTCAACCGGTACACACCACCATTCGAGCATTCAATCATTCTGAAAAAATCATCTACGACCCCAGACTATTCGAGCTGGCTGTCGGCCCCCTGATCTGCGAAGTAGAATGCTTCATGGCCGATATCGACACCAGGTACCCCGTAATGCTGGGGTGACCATAGATGGACAACATCCAAGCCATCTGCTCTCCCAGACACCAGTGCCTCCGACTACCATTCATGGGCCATATACTGACCATTTGGGGAGAGGCGCGCCTCCAATATGAGAATGAATACAACTGGGTGCTACACAACATGTTCGCGCTAACTTTGTACCCAGGTCTCTAAAACGGCGGTGACAACTCACCTGGATCTCCATACAATAACCCCTACCCCTCGAAGGAGACGGCTAGGACCATGAACTCGATAACCAACAACGTGGAGCCTAACCTGATTGCCTTCTTCCCCCAGGAAGTCACCAAAGCTGGAGCTGTCGGCGTCGGGATTCCGTCGGTGTCGGGAAGAATCCGCCGGTGGGGGTGCGTGTGTGGGGGTTCTTCAGGGATTCGGATCGGGTGCGTGCCCTTGCGGGCTCGGTCGGATCGTCTTCTCAGAAGGGTGGATGTCGTTCCTGGTCGAGTCGCCCGACAGCGGCTCAAGAGGATTCAAGAGGGTTTGTGTGATCGCCACCTGCTTTTTCTAAAAGCAGGAAAAGGTTGGGTTGGATTTGATCGCCTACGTAGGGAGTTTGTGGGGTCTCCGCTATGAGACACGGATATACCATACACAGAGGTGAAAAACAGGTAATCCTATTCTGCTTCCCGGGCTTGGCTAAAGGAGCCTTGGGACAAAGGGGTGCAAATGGGGTGTGGATATGGGGCGGCTAATTGGGTATGGGGCGACTAATTGGGTTTAGCCGTCCGGGGCCTGGGTTGGTTTGGGTAGAACTTTGGTAGGAAATGGTTTGGTCTTGGACAAAGGCTATGCTAAACTTAGCCCGGGTTTCTGGAGGGTGGAATGAGAGGGTGTTTTGTGTAGGGAATGGATATTTCTCTCACAAAAGGGGCTCTCTATCTCTCTCTTGGGATTTCTAGTGGGGAAAGGGAATGAATGACTTGGTGGATGTGAATTGTGTGTTTTTTTATTGTGGATGATGGTTTAAAGGCTTGGGACCTCCTCTATTTATAGTAAAAAAGAGGCAGGGGAATACCCAGGGGGTAAAAGGGTGGCTTGGTTAATAGTGTGTTTGATTAGACCCCTCATTAATTCTCTGGTTCTTCTGTTAGGACCAGGTGAAGGGCGGCTAGTTAGCAGCCCAGGATGGGGCGGCTACTTCCTGTTAGCTGCCCTATCATGACCTGCCAAACGTCCCATCTCTGACAAGCGATAGATTGGGTCGGTTACTTGGGTTGATCCGGCCAAGATAAGGCGGCTAAAGGTCGTAACCCGCCACAATGATCAGCATTTAATGCTGCTTTATGTCCCATCCAGGGAAGCGGTTCAAGGTCGGCCAGGGGGCGGCTAGTGCTAACTAGCCACCTGGTATGGGGTGGCTAGTTAAGGCTAGCCGCCCCTTGCCAGGGACTTAGGGTTTTTTGGGGTTTAGAGTTTCTCTTAGGTGGGGTTCCTGGTTTGGGCCAGGGTCTGGTTTAGGGTAGGTTTTAGGGTGAGGGTTAGGGTTATGTTTTAGGTTTAGGGGGGTTTAGGTTTTCGGTCAGGCTAGGGTTTAGGGTTAGGGTTAGGGTTAGGGTTTAGGTTTAAGGTTAGGGTTAGGGTTTAGGTTTAGGGTTAGGGTTAGGGTTAGGGTTAGGGTTTAGGTTTTCGGTCAGGCTAGGGTTTAGATTTAGGGTTAGGGTTAGGGTTTAGGTTTTCGGTCAGGCTAGGGTTTAGGGTTTCCCGAGCATTTGGTTCTCTATTAGATGTCCAAATGTGAGATATTCTTGGGTGTTACTTGAGGTATTTCTGTCTTTCTGGACGGTCAAAATTGGGGTATCTACAATTGTCCCTCATCGGACAGAGTCTTTATGCGAAGCAGGAAAGACTTCGACCGATGATAAAGAAAGAGACCCCTATTTTGGCCGGCCCGACCTTCAAGAAGTTATGCCAACACAAATAGTACTATTTGGGGAGTTGATTTAGACCGTCAGAGGCCATGTCTTGACTTAGAATTTTTAACCGAAAGGGTGATCCAGGTGGAAGGCGGGAAAAGTAAATGGTGAGTGATCCAACCCGCGGTCGGGGTTCTTAGCTATCGTGCACGGAGCAGCCCAGCGTCAGTTTCCTCGTGCCTACCATTCCCGTGCTTGGGAAAACTCAGCAAGGAGGGGATATCGCTGACAGAAATCAAGTAAAAGTTGAGTTGGTGAATTGGATCATCCGAAGGATAAGAACTCTGGAAAAGAACCAGAACTGAAGAAATTCAATTTTGAATGGTACTGAAAGGGTGGCAAAACTTTGGGAAAGTCGTGTTTGATCAAGTAGTGCCTGGAAATAAGCCAATACATGGCTGTTTGGTATGGAAAACCTTGGAACTAGGGCTAGAAAAGGATTGGAAAGGGGTTTTAAGTGGAAACGAGAAAACAAGGTGGGGCGGATAGTGGTAACTAGCCGCCCGAGAGGGAGCGGCTACTCGCGAGTAGCCACCTCCCGACTGGGTCCCTTATAACCGAAAAGGGACCCTGTCTCTCTCCCCATACGTTTTAAAACAGTTACTCTTCCCTCCTCGCTTCTTCTTCTCTATTTTAACCGACAACCTTGATTTTAAAATACCTTGAATCCTTTGTTTTCGCCTTCCATCATTCCTTTCTTCTTAATTTCGAAGCCCTAGATTTTCTTTGGGGTTCTTCTTTTGTGCGAAATCGGAGGAGATGACGAAGGGGAAGAAGACGGCTTCGATGATGAAGCGTCTTAGGTCTTCCCGAGAGCAGAGAGGGGCTGTCTCGGGGTCCCGTTCATCGGGGAGTGATCAGGTGGAAGGGGAGGTCGTGAAGGAGGTTGTGGGTACGGCGGAGGTGCCGCCGGTGGGCATTGGCGCGGGTGAGGTCGAGGATTTGCCTTCGGGGGTTGTCCCAGATGTAGGGGGGAGTATGATAGGTTACACACGCAAGAGGAGGCATGGGGATTGACCGGTGGCGGTCGAGGAGGTGGTTTCGGGGGTCGGAGGACCGACTGAGGGTGCAACCGAGGGAGTGGGGGCCGAGGGAGTTAGTGAAGATGTGAGTGCATCATTGGATGCCCTTTTTGGGATGTTGGACAGGGAGGCCACAGAGGCCAGGGCTGAGGAGGAGGAAAGCAGGGCTATGGGGGCCTTTGCGGAGTTTATCTCCGGCGCGGGAAGGGTGGAGGGGACTGGAGAGGTTAGGGATGAGGCTGGGGAGGTTGAGGGTATGGGCACCGGGGCTGCAGAGACCGGTGTTGGTGTTGAGGCTGAGGCCGAGGAGGCCGTGTTCGAGGAGGATGAGGAGGAGGGGTACGACGACGGGATGGACGATCCCGACGAGGCCGAGGTGGGCGCTCCTGGGTCCACACGGGCCGTGGTATGTTCCTAACCCTTTAGTCTTAGCCTTTTTATTTGGTGTATATGCATGTCTTTTGGTGGTATGAACAGGTTGTATATGTGTATTTTTAATAAGCATGCTTGGTGCATAAGGTAATCACGGTGGGATAGCATGCTGATATGGGTTTGTTTCTAGGAAGGGGGGCAACTTTTCATATATATATCCATATTTGCTCTATTATAGAAAGAAGTGAATGGTATGGCTAGTTTTTTATGTATGCATGGATGTATGAAATGTGTGTCTACAGGTTTTGGGGGAGAATGTTTTCTATAGGTATCAAAGGAGTTGAAGAGTTGAAAAAGATGGGACTGATAGCAACAGAGGGGGTAGCTGGTGGGGGGGGGGCTAGTGCAAACTAGCCGCCCAGTGAGGGACGGCTATGTTTAGCCGCCCCTTGACTGGGGTTTTCACCTAGATAAGCAGGGCAGGGGGGCTAGTAGTGTCTAGCCGTCTGGTGAGGGGCGGCTAGTCGAGTTTAGCCGCCCCTTGTCTGGGACAATTCTTCTGGTTCTGCTGCTCCTGCCTGCTGCTGCTGAAAGCCTTTGCGACCGTTTTGACTTTCGAGACCTATAAAAACATCATTTCCATGGACCAAGTGTTAAATCTGTCCGGATTGTGCCCGTGCACTGACTTTCGAGCCCTTCTTGCTTGAATTGTCAAGGGCTACAATCCATCTTAAGGTAAATGGAAAGATAAGGTGAAAAAGAAAAGTGCGGGAAACCATGCTTTAGTATGCAAGGGAGGGATTCCAAGTGCGTGAGCGAAAAAAAACTCTTAAGTATGTGTGAAAGTAGGATAATTTCTTCTCAAGCATGTACGGAAAGGAATAAAATGAGTGTAGATGGGGGTAATCTTAATATTGGTACGGGGGGTTAATTTTAGCATTTCAAGAAAATCAGATGCCTAAGTGTTTTGGAGAAGGAAAATGCGAACTTATACGTAAGTATGAGTGGCATAAGTGGGCATTTTAATTCTTCAATGGTTTTTTACGTGAGAGGCCAACGTTCTCGACTTTCATAAGTAAAAGATACCATCAAGTTCCCGTGGAGGAGCCCTTGTGGTCACCTATGTCCAAACCAGGGTTGTATTTGAAAGGCATAGGCCTTAGGTGTCGGTTTTTCTAGGTTCATGGTTCTCAAATGCTTGATCGTATTATTCTAAACATGCTGAAAAATCCATGGGTGTACCAGGAGTCAAGTTAAATAAGCTTCCTTCGGATAGGCAAGTTTCTAAGTGAACTCATGTGAGTGTGTGTAGTTGTAAACCTGGAAATGATCTACCTTTGATCGAAATTTTGCCTTTCCTGGTAGACATAGTTCAATTTTGAATCCCATTGCGAAAATAAAAGGGGGGGGGAGAATGGGGTAAGAGAAATATTTTCCTTTCGGGCAACATTTTAGAATTATCCCAGTCTAGCATATGTTACTTTCTAGGTCCCTCTGGCGTTCTTCTTTTTACCACTTCTTTATTTTGGGTGGAAAGTACAGTCCTTTGTTTGGACCCTGTACTAGTATAGCCGTTTGTTTGGCATATACTTGTGCGTAAAGGCGTAAAAGCCTGCTAAAATAGAGAGTTTAACCCGTTCACTTTGATGTTATTTTTCTTTTGTTGGCCTCTCATTGCCTGATTTTTTTTTATTTGATTTGAGGGGGGAGTGGCTCTTCTGTTTTTAACCCCGATTCTTTTCATGCTTCCCATCTAGAAGTGTTTGTATAGTGCCAGAGCCAGTTTTGGGACATATGCTAGGTCCGGGTAACTCCTTATTTTGTCTTGGGGTTAATACGAGTGTGGTGGAAATAAGGGAGGTTTGCTTCGGGGTTTTAAATTGTCCCAGTCTACAGGGTAGGCAACTTCTCTTCTATCAGGTAAATCTAGTCCAGTCATACGTGTGTGAAGGAAGCGGCATGATTTGGCGGAGATGTTTCATGCTGGAAATTGCAGGAAGAAAGAATAATAGTTCTCAAGTATTGAAAGCTATTCATGCATGGAATTTCTTTAGATAAAGTGCATTCCACGAACCTGAAACCTCGACTCCTTCGGCATCTACCAGGCAGTAGGCATTTCCGGAATAGGCATGGGTGATCACATAGGTTCCCTCCCATGTGGGTTACAACTTCACTGTTGGGTGGGGCTGCCTTGATGGCATGATTTGCTTAATTACTAACTCCCGACTTCAAAATTTCTTTTTATTACCTTCTTTTTAAATGCCCTTGCCACCCTTCTTTGGTAGGCCTGGGCATGGTCTGCCGCTCTTAATCTTTTCTCGTCTTTTCCCTTTTTGAGTTTTCGGTCAGGCTAGAGTTTAGGGTTTTCGGTCAGGCTAGAGTTTAGGGTTAGGGTTAGGGTTTAGGTTTAGGGTTAGGGTTAGGGTTAGGGTTAGGGTTAGGGTTAGGGTTTAGGTTTTCGGTCAGGCTATGGTTTAGGTTTAGGGTTAGGGTTAGGGTTTAGGTTTTCGGTCAGGCTAGAGTTTAGGGTTAGGGTTAGGGTTTAGGTTTAGGGTTAGGGTTAGGGTTAGGGTTAGGGTTTAGGTTTTCGGTCAGGCTAGGGCTTAGGGTTTCCCGAGCTTTTAGTTCTATATTAGATGTCCAAATGTGGGATATTTCCAGGTGTTACTTGATGTATTTCTGTCTTTCTAGACGGTCAAAATTGGGGTATCTACAGGAGCACGCTCCGCACCCCTCGCAATCACCGCCATGCTATGAGGAAGGGAGTTCAAGCATATTCTCATTGACACCGGAGCGGAAACCAATGTCGTCACATATTCCGCTTATCGGAAGCTTGAAGGCAGGATCCCCAGGCTAGAACCATCGGACAAATTCATCTACGCCATTGACAGCACACGCAAAAACACTTGCGGACTAGTTAGACTCCCACTAAATATCGGCCCGGTCTCCACCATTGTCAACTGCATGGTAATGGACATCCGATCACCCCATCCCCTGATCGTTGGGAGAACGTGGCTCGACAGCATTGAAGCTGTTTCTTCCACCCGGCACCAATGCCTTCGCTTCCCATACCATGGGGGAGTGATATCCATCTGGGGAGAAGCACGCTTCAATGGAGCACGAGTCTAAAATTGGAGCATTTGTGCAATGCGCATCTGGCTAGAGGTGCTCGCATGCTGGAAGTCTGGCTCCACCGATGAAGACTTTCTATAGCAAGGAAGGCCCCTGAAAAAGGCTAAGGGATGGAGAATTCAGGAATAGGGGACCTCAACTGGATATCTGTCAGCCATCGTAGCTAAGCCGACTCAAAGAAGCGGCGCAGGTCAAAATACCGGGAACCGATCCTTCCAAGTAAGCCCCTATTTAGCTTAATTCTTGTACATATTTGTTTACAGCTTTCCTAAATTAAAAACCAAAAGAGTTATTTATCAGCTTTTAACTTAGTCCTGTACATATTTATTTTCAAGCTTTCATTGAAACAAAAATTGTTTACCAGCTCACGCTTTTCCTTGAAAAACTATACAAATCTGTTTACATGCTTTTAAAATAAAAAATAGGAAAACAAAACAAAAGAGTTATTTATTTCAAAACCCTCGCATGCTTTCAAAAACTAAGAGATCATGCCCAGGCCTACCAAAGGAGGGTGGCAAGGGCATTTGAAAAGAAGGTAATAGAAAGAAAATTTAAAATCGGGGAGATGGTGCTTAAGCAAATCATGCTATCAAGACAGCCCCACCCAAGAGGCAAGCTACAACCCATATGGGAGGAACCCTATGTGATCACCCATGCCTACTCCGGGAATGTCTACCACTTGGTAGATGCCGAAGGAGTCGAGGTCCCAAGTTCGTGGAATGCACTTTACCTAAAGAGATTCCAAGCATGAAAACTATCAATACTTGAGAAATATTATTCTTCCTTCCTGCAATTTTCAGTGTTTAGCACCTGATGATAGAATTATAAGACTCTCAAAGATAAACTCATATTTATTTGAACTCATATCCACCAATCATGCCATTTCCTTCAATCACGTATGACTTTAGAATCGGCTTACCAGATAGAAGAGAAATTGCCTACCCTGTAGACTGGGATAATTTTTAAACCCCAAAGCATTCCCTGCCCCCTCATTTCTGCCCATACTCATATCAACTCAAGGTAAAAATGAGAAATAACCTGGACCTAGCATATGTCCTAAAATTGGCTCTGACACTATATAAACACTTCTAGAGAGGAAGCAGAAAAGAACAGGAGTAGAAAACAGAAAAGCCCCCCTCCTCAAAACAAAACAAAAAACAATAAGGCAATGAGAGGCCAACAGAAAAAAAACAACACCTAGACAACGGCTTAAACTCTCTACTTTAGCAGGCTCAAACGCCATTACGCACAGTATATGCCAAACAACGGCTATATTGTACACATCCGAGCAAGCGGATTGTACTTTCCACCCAAATAAAGAAGTGGTAAAAAGAAGAAAGCTAGAAGGACCTAGAAAGTACATATGCTAGACTGGGACAATTCTAAATATTGCCCTGAAGGAAGATATTACTCCTACCCCATTCTCCCCTCCCCTTTTGTTTATTGCAATGGAGTTTGAAATTGAACTATGTCTACTTGAAAAGGCAACATTTCAACCAAAGGTAACCCCTTTTCTATGTTTACAACAATACACACACACATGAATTCATTTTGATAGCTTGCCTATCCAAAGGACTCTTATTTGACTTGATTCCTGGTGCATTCATGGATTTTCTAGCATGTTTAGAATAATATGATCAAGCATTTGAGAACCATGAACCTGAGAAATCGACACTTAGAGTTTATACCTTTCAAATGCACTCCTGGTCTGGACAAGAGTGACTGCAAGGGTACCTTGCACGGATTGATGGTATCTTTTACTTAGGAAAATTGAAAATGTTGCCCTCACACACGAAAGAATCATTGAGAAATTAAAATGTTATATATGTGTCACTTTTTAGCCTAATGGACTCATTTGGGTCACTTCCGGCCAGTTTTGAATTTTTCATTTTTTTATCAGAGCCGCTAAAATTTTAGTTATTAGACATCTGTGTGAGCTAGAATACTCCGATTGAAAATCTGACTGCATATTATGGGTCTTGGTAATATTTTATACCACCCATAAAAATTTCATCGAATTCCGGTAACGTTTTAAGAATTATGCAATTCCAAACCGTATTTGGGTTTTGGTCGTTACTGGTTTATTTGGTGGATTAGTAAAAGACATTTTGGGTGGTTATGGTAACCTTTGGTAAGCTCACCCCCCTTGCTTAGCCACCAAGTAATCACTTGGTTATATTGGCTATTAGAGGGTGAGGTTAAGTCTAAGCTTACCTCCCCTTTTCATCTCTCTTTTCACCCCCCCAAGTGAGTTTTCACTCACTTTTCCTCTCTCTCTCTCTCTCTCTCATCTCTCCCTCTCCAGCCCATCTTTTGTGTGTTTTTTTTGAGAAAAACAAAGAGAAGAAGGAAGTGAAAGAGGGGAAAGCACAAAGATTGGTGTGTGTGTGTGTGTTTGTTGTTGTTATGGATTCTCCCTCTCCTGCTCTTCTCTAAGCTTCCTACCCCTTGTTTGCAGCCATTAGAAGACTAAGGAGGAGCTTGTGGGGTTGTGGTGTTGGTAGTGGTGGTTGTGGTGGTCGTTGGTGGACACAAGGAGCCCCCGAACCGTCCCTTTCCACCCCCCTCACTTGGTAAGCTCTCCTCCTCCCATTTCTTTGATTTCCAAGTGTCGGGGCTGTTGGGGATGTCTTGCATGATAGATATTTGGGTTTGGGTGAGTGAGAGGGCAAGGGAGGGGCTAAGTCAGGTTCTAGGCGCGCGCGCAGGGCTGTCCGCGTGCGTAGAGGGGCGCTGGCGCGCGTAGTCGGGCGCGCGCGCGTACTCCCAGATGCGCGAGCATGCGCGCTGGGCTCTGGCTCGGGCGTGCAGATTGCGCAAGTGCCCGCAGACGCGCGCGAGTGTGCGCGGTAGCGCGCCTGGGGGCCTAGGTTCGAGGGCAGCGGGTTTGGGTGCGCGGTCGGGCGCGGGAGCACGTGCACACGTGCGTGCACCTGTATTCGGGTGCGGGGGCCACGCGTGTGGCTGTCCGAGGGCTCAGGTATGTGCCGAGGCACTCGGATGTGCGTGCGTACGTGCGTATTTGCATTTGTGCGAGCCCGTATGCGTGCATATCTGAGTCTTTGGCATTTCTAGTTAATTTTATGTATTTTTATGTGGTTATATTCACCATTTTGATGCCCTTGTCGTGCAGATCTTGGCGAACGGATACGTAACGACCCGGGTTGGAGTGAGTGGGTCGATCCAACCCAGTTGGGAAGCGTTTGATGCACGTAGAAGTGCATTGGCCTCTCCTGGGGCACGATAACTGCATATTAATCTTATTTGTATTTATATTTAATTGCATGCTTTGTTAGATTGCATCCATGCCATATTAGGTATAATATGCTAAAGATTGTACATTTTAGTACCATGTGTAGGAGCCCACACATGCCTAGATGCCATGTGCCATGTTAGCATATCCTTGATCCATGTATGTTCCAATCTAGTTTAATTTAATTAAACAAATAACAATGTATAGGTATAAGCATGCCTTGGATAATATGTACTTTATTGTAATGTTATTAAATGCTACCATGATTAATTCCTTAATTAATTCTTCATTGTATATTAAATTCCAATTTCCTACTCGGGATTAAGGGGCCTTGCGAGGTCATCATTGGGACACGGGCTAGGGTACTCCGTGTTCTTTATTTGGTTGTCTAGATATCCTATATCGGGACCTCAAGGTGCCCTCCCAAGGTGTTCTTTCCTCCAGGCAAGGAATATCTTATACTGTATGAGCCATGAATCTTGTCTAAATGAGTTTGGACAAGTGTATGACCTATTACGGGGTCATACCATGGCATAGTCACTATGAATGATATGTTTTCCCCGCAACTGAGTTATGCGCCCTGGAGGGAATTCATGAGAATTCGATACCCCTTTTCGATGTTTATCGATCGATGACGTTGGATCCAAGAGGATCGTATTTACGAGTGTCGAGTGTTCTTCCCTTCGTCGGTTCCGTATAAAGACTGCCTGGCGTAGTAAAGTCCGGTGGGCTGCTCCCAGACGCTATTCATGACACAGTGGGGCGCCCATGAGGTAGAGATAGCAGTCTTGGGAGGTTAACCGGTAGAGGCCAGAACCCTGTGAGATGCTCCCAGGTACTATCAATGATGCTTGTTGGTCTGTCCACATAGCAGAGATAGTGGACGTGGGAGGCTACCAGGTAGTAGAGGCCACACTGGGAGAGACTACCGGATGACAAATGGTGTAGGAACAGTCAACCTTATCCCTAAAGTCCTATGTCACCCTGTGGGGGTGAGGGTGCGGGAGTGGTGGGCCCGGGTTGATACTCGACCCACCAGCATAAGTAGTTGATTCCATCTGTTGGAATTTAATTTAAATTACTTGTAATGATTAATATGAGTTGTGTTGCATGGATTGTTACATTCACTGAGCGTGTGGCTCATCCCTCGCATATGTTTTCCTCTAGTTGACGCTAAGTTGGATCTGAGAGAGGAGCTCCCCTTGGGGCAGTACCAGTAGCTGAGCAGCGTTCGTGTTTTGAGTCTGCAAGTGTGAGAGGCCATCAGCATCCCCCTTTTTCCTTGTATGTATTGTTACTCGTGCTTGTGCACAGTACTTGTTGTTGTCTATTATTTATTTTGGCTCTCACGGACAGTTGATTATGTACTCTGGTCTGTAATATGTCTTTGAATTACAGACTTAGTCGTTTAAGCTTCTGCTACATGTATATATATATTATCTCAATTACATTGTAATTGCTTTATTGCTTTGGAAGTTGTGTTAGAGTCTTCATTGACCTCGTGTATGGATTACTGATATTATATATATATTTGCCACGTCTCGGGAACGACTGCCCTGGGGCGTGACAAAAGTTGGTATCAGAGCCTTGTCCTGTCAGAGCCAAGTGTTGTCTTAGAGATGAGTCCTAGGATTTCTATATGAGTCTTCTGATCCTAGTGTCTGTTTCTTAGGTTGCTGATATGCCTCCTCACAGACGGATGCGGGACGTGATCTCCCTCAGGCCTCTGAGGTTTCCGAACCTAACGGTGGCGAGGAGTCTACTGAGGAGTCCTCGGCTGTGGGGCCAGGACCTGCACAGGTGCCTCCTGCATGGGAGCGTGCTTACGCTCGTATAGCGGATCTATTGGAGACTCAGACTAGAGCACTGGAGGCCCAGACTAGAGCGTTGGCTGAGCAGGCGCAAGAGATCCAGGAGCTGCAGGCGGCCCGCGGGGCGTTCCCGCATGTACCCTTAGCCTCAGATCTACCAGTGGTGCCAGAGGTACCCCCTATACCAGCGGAGATTCCTTTGGAGGGAGTTCAGGGACAACAGGAGAGGGAGGAGGAGCTCGAGGCTGCAACACGGGTGCATCAGGCCGGCCTCACTGCCTTTCTGAAGCTTCACCCTCCCGAGTTCCATGGCTCGACGATGGACCCCCTTGCCCCCGAGCGTTGGTTGATGGAGATAGACAAGATCTTCTCGACCATGCACTGCACCGACCGCCAGCGTGTCTCACTGGCCACATTCATGTTGAAGGGAAGCGCCGCTGACTGGTGGGCTACCCGATCGGTGGACATCCATGAGGGTGTGGGGTGACTTATCTGGGCCGGATTCTGAAGTTACTTCTTGGAGGAGTACTTTCCGTTTTTGACACGTCAGCTCGTGATGTAGAAGTTCAAGCAGCTGACGCAGGGCACCATGTCAGTAGCAGACTACTCTATACGTTTCACGAGGTTTTCTCAGTTAGCCCCCGCCTTGGTGATGGACAAGGAGACGCGATGCCGTTGGTTCGAGATGGGTCTCAAAAGCACCATTAGGGTGCACATTACCTCTCAAGCGTTCTCGAGGTGCACAAACCTGGTGTCGCGTGCGAGGACAGTCGAGCGAGACCTTGGGGTTCCCCCAGCGGTTCATACCCTTTCTACAGATCAAGGACCCCTCAGGAGCCAGGACCAGGGTCGTCGCAAGGGCAAGCGGCCCCGCGAGGATCGATCAGCGGCCGCCGCTACACCAGTTGAGGTGGTGCCAGTTCGGGGTCCTGCACCCATTGCTGCAATTCTGATCCATGCTAGAGGACCGGAGATGCGACGATGTTACCACTGTCAGCGAGTCGGGCATCTGGCCCTTGCTTGCCCTGATGCGGACCGACCTCCTGTGCCTCAACCGCAGCCGCAGTAGCCACAGGGTGGCCGTGTTGATCAGAGGAGGCAGCCAGTGCAACCTGCGAGGCGTGCCCCTGCTCCACAGCCGCAACTTTCCAGGGTCGTGTTGCAGCACTTACGGCCGATGAGGTGCAGGCTTCGGGTAGCATTGTCCGAGGTATTATTTTGATCTCATAGCTTCCTGCTTATGTACTATTTGATTCTAGGGATATCATTACCGGTCGGAGACCGTATTCTCCTCCATTCTGTTTATCGGGGGTGTACCATGGAGCTCGTGAGCGGTGCTAGTTTTAAATTTTGAGGGTGGGGTATTATCCATTAATGGGCGATGTCTTCTTTCAATTTTCTGCTCGGGATTAAGGGGCCTTGCGAGGTCATCATTGAGACCCGGGCTAGGATACTCAGTGAATATATCGAGATATCGGGATATCCTATATCGAGACCTCAAGGTACCCTCCCAAGGGGTTCTTTCTCTCAGACAGAGAATATCTTTGAATCATCCTCCTTTAGAGGCTTTGTAATAATATATATACTATCTTTCTTAGAAAAAGAAGAACAAGCATAGGGTGACTTTCACTTCTTTCTACAATCACAGGATTGGACTCCCACTCAGGAATGGGCAAATTTGATGATATCATCTTCTTATTGTCACTAAAGAACTGGTAGGAAGGTAACAAGAGGGACCGATGCCACACCCATCCGTCTCGCAAAAGCGGGAGACACGAACGAGTGATGATTGCCTTTCCCTCTCACTTGGATGGTGCTGAAGCGAGTGGTGATGCGTAAGATCGGGATTGGGTGTTACGGTATGAGGTCGAGAGCGTGGACTCCCCGTGATGAATCTGCCCATTGAGTGCATGATGCTGGAGTTCCGATGGTTATAATTGGGTGACTTGTCGTTGGCGGCATGTAAAGCACAGTTGGCGGTACTGTCGCGTTGTGCCCCCATATGGGTCGTAAATGAGGAGATGCGATGCCAGCGTTCGTGATGAGACTCAACTACCATACTAAGTAGATGATGTCGCATAGGCATCGTCGGGAAGCGACGACCTCCTGTTGCACATCTTACGGATTAAGTGCCGTTGTGTCACTTACCCAGCGTGTCTGGGTCATCATGAGCGCCAGGCCGAGGAGCAGCCACAAATTAAGTACTTGACCTTACGGTAGCCTAGATGGTTCATGTGTGCCTCTGCACCGCTCTAAACCGTCAGAGGGCTACGTAGGTCATCATCGCCAGGAGCTTACCTTCGATTTTGGCGACCATGTTTTCTTGAAGGTGTCCAGGTTTAAGGGCATCCTCAATTTCGATGTCCGGGGCGAGCTGTGTCGGCCCTTTTAGGCCGTCTCTCATCCTTGAGCGGATTTGGAGAAGTGGCCTATCGCATAGCCCTTCCCCCACAATTGGCTCAACCCCATGATGTCTTCAATGTCTCGCAGTTGAGGCGTTAAGTCCACGATCCTGCTCACATCATCACGTTTTAGCCGCTCGTCTTTGAGTCGGGCTTGTCATTCGTGGAGCAGCCGATCAAGATCCTGGACCGGCGTGAGAAGAAGCTCCACCCAAGACCGTCCAGTTGGTTAAGGTGTGATGGCAGCATCATTCTGGTGTCGAGGCCACCTAGGAGTGCGAGGACGCCATGCGTGACGCATATCCACATCTTTTCCCTTCCTAGATGTTTTTATTTTAAATTTTGTGGACAAAATTTCCTAAGGGGGGAAGAATGTTATATATGTGTCACTTTTTAGCCTAATGGACTCATTTGGGTCACTTCTGGCCAGTTTCAAATTTTTCATTTTTCGATCGGAGCCGCTAAAATTTTGGCTTTTAGCCATTTGCGTGAGCTAAAGTACTCTGATTACAAATCTAACTGCATATTATGGGTCTTGGTACCATTTTATACCACCCATAAAAATTTCATCGAATTCCGGTAACGTTTTAAAAATTATGCAGTTTGAACCGTATCTGGGTTTTGGTCGTTACTGGTTTGTTTGGTGGAATAGTAAAAGATATTTTGGGTGGTTATGGTGACCTTTGTTAAGCTCACCCCCCCCCTTGCTTAACCACCAAGTAATCACTTGGTTATTTTGGCCATTAGAGGGTGAGGTTAAGTCTAAGCTCCCATTTTCATCTCTCTTTTCACCCCCCCCCCAAGTGAGTTTTCACTCTCACTTTTCCTCTCCCTCTCTCACTCTCGTCTCTCCCTCTCCAGCCCATCTTTTGTGTGTTTTTTTGAGAAAAACAAAGAGAAGAAGGAAGTGAAAGAGGGGAAAGCACAAAGGTTGGTGTGTGTGTGTGTTTGTTGTTGTTATGGATTCTCCCTCTCCTTCTCTTCTCTAAGCTTCCCACCCCCTGTTTGCAGCCACTAGAAGGCTGAGGAGGAGCTTGTGGGGTTGTGGTGTTGGTGGTGGTGGTTGTGGTGGCCGTTGGTAGACACGAGGAGCCCCCAAACCGTCCCTTTCCTCCCCCCTCACTTGATAAGCTCTCCTCCTCCCATTTCTTTGATTTCCAAGTGTGGGGTTGTTGGGGATGTCTTGCATGATAGATATTTGGGTTTGGGTGAGTGAGAGGACTGGGGAGGGGCTAAGTCAGGTTCTGGGCGCCCTCTGTGGGCACGCGGCCGCCTCTCTCACCTCGATCATCATCCGTCTCCTCTCGAAGCTAGCTACAGCTTCACCCTTCTGATGCCGCATAAACAAGCCAAGGCCGTACTGCCTCGACAACTGCCCGTGAGGGATCCGGTTCAAAGTCCCCTCTTGCTCCACGTATTCCCACTCCCGGATCAGCTCTCGGATTAGTGCCCTATAGTCAGCACTGGTCACCGCAATCACCACCTCACCCGAGGCCGGAAGGCCCATGATCCGCTCCACATCCTCGAGCGTCGGCATCACCGCACTGGTGGGGAGAATGAAGGCGCAGCTGTTGAGATCCCATCGCTCCGCCAATGCCTCCACGTAAGGCCGGTGGACGTGAAACGGCTCGATCAGGAAGGAGCGAAAACCCGCTCCATCAACCAAGTTCCTCTCCACTCTTAAGGCGTCGTTATCCCCTTACACCATGTGCATGCAAGGACACCTCGACATAATATGCAAGCATACTATGCTATGCCATTCCACCAAACTTTTTTTCTCCCACCATGCCTATCTCATAGGTAAAATAAATACATATGAAAGTTATCCTCACTCACATACCATGCGCGATACATGCAAAAGAAAAAGATCCCACCGTGATCAAATCATTCCTACTATGTACACACCCTTTGCCTTAGAAGAATTTAAACACACTACTTCTACTCATACCATTTAAAAATTTACTAACATGTATTAAAACATCTACATATTAAAAAAAATTAGAAACAAAGGGAATTAGGGACATACCGTGGCTCGTGTAGTCCCGGGAACGCCCGCCTCAGCTTCATCAGGATCGTCCACCCTGTCATGATCCCTCTCCTCCTCGTCCCCCTCCTCCTCGACTACGGTCTCCTTGGCTTCCTCTACACCAATACCCCCAGCCTCTGTGGCCTCAGCCCCTATATCCACGTCCCCAGCCTCCCCGGCCTTGACTCCAACCCCCTCACCTCCCTCCGTGCCCGCCGCACCGAAGGCCAACACCTCATAATCCCCCATAGCCCTCCTCAAGTCTTCCTCACCCCTCACATGGGTCTCACCCTCACCTAGGCCCCCCTCAACCTCGCTGAAGACCTCGCCCAAGATACGGGCTTGCTCCTTAGTAATGCCCACCGCCCTCTCGGCCCCAACCTCACTAACATCACCCCCGGCGGGTCCTCCGACCTCCAAACCCGCCTCTTCGATCGCCACCGGTCGATCCCCACTTCTCCTCATCCGTGTATACCCTATCGTACTCCCCCCTACCTCCGGGACAGCCCCCGAAGAAGCACCGACACCTCCACCCGCACTGACCATTGGTGCCTCCACCATTTGGGTCACCTCCTCCGTGACCCCCCTCTCGAACCAGCACTCCTCGACGAGCTAGACCCTGAGACAGCCTCTCTCTGCTCTCAAGAAGACCTAAGCCACGTCATCATCGAAGCCGTCCTCTTTTCCTTCGTCATTTCTTCGATTTCACAAGAAAAGGAGAACCCAAAAGATTCTAGGGTTTCGAAATCAAAGAAGAAAAGAGATGATGAGGCAAAATCAAACAATCCCAAACCAAGTAAAACAAGTTTTTTCAGTTTGAAACCAAAAGAGAAGAAGAAGAAGAAGAAGAAGAAGAGAGGGAAGAAAACCGTTTTGAAAAGAACGTGGGGAGAGAGAGGTTCCCTTTTCAGTTATAAGGGACCCAGTCATCCGGCGGCTACCCGCAAGTAGCCGCCCCCTCCCGGATGGCTAGTTTCAACTAGCCATCCCCCCTTCCAGCTGCCCAAAACCACAGTTTAGCAACCCCTTTCCCAAAACTGCTTATCGCCAAGTTATTGAAAAACAAACAGTCATGTATTGGTTTATTTCCAAGCACTACTTGAACAAACATGACTTTTCTAAAGTTTTACTACATCTCCAGTACCATTCAGTTCGAATTTGTTGAGTTCTAGTTCTTTTCCAGAGTTTTTATCCTTCGGCTGATCCAATTCACCAACTCAAAACACCTTTACAAGCTTTCTGTCACCGATATCCCCTCTTTGCTGAGCTACCCAAGCACGGGTACGGTAGGCATGAGGAAACTGACGCTGGGCTGCTCCATGCATGATAGCTAAGAACCCTGTCTGTGGGTTGGATCGCTCGCTACTTTACTTTTCCCACGGGATCATCCCTCCAGTTGAAAATTCTTGTAACGCCCCAGGCTTACACAGCAAGAAATTGTCCGCTTTGCCCCTAATGGGCTCACGGATTTAAAACGCGTCTTGGTGTGTAAGAGCTGTGCTCACATATAAGCACATACTATCTCCTCCCATTAGGCGATGTGGGACTAAACACCCTCACCCTCACCTAATCCATGGGCCTCTTGGGACTCTTGGGCCTGGGCCAGGCGTCACAATCACCTCCCCTAATAGGCCACACGTCCTCGTGTGGGGCCACCCCATACCCACCATCGCGAAATGGACAGGCTCTGATACCAATTGTAACGCCCCAGGATTGTAACACCCCCCCTAATATTATGACGCCTGGCCCAGGCCCAAGAGTCCCAAGAGGCCCATGGATTAGGTGAGGGTGAGGGTGTTTAGTCCCACATCGCCTAATGGGAGGAGATAGTCTGCGCTTATATGTGAGCACAACTCTTACACACCAAGACGCGTTTTAAACCCGTGAGCCCATTAGGGGCAAAGCGGACAATTTCTTGTTGTGTAAGCCTGGGGCGTGACAATTGGTATCAGAGCCTGTCCATTACGCGATGGTGGGTGTGGGTGGCCCCACACGAGGACGTGTGTGTCGGTGTCGAGAAAGGTCCTGCGTGTGTGGGGTTTCTTCGGAGGGTTCGGATCGGATGCGTGCCCTGGCGGGCTCGGCCGGATCGTCTCCTCGGAAGGGGTGAGGGTGTGGTTCCTGGTCGAGGCGCCCGACAGCGGCTCAAGAGGATTCAAGGGGGGTTGTGATCGCCACCTGCTTTTTCTAAAAATAGGAAAGGGTTTGGATTGATCGCCTACGTGGGGAGTTTGTGGGGTCTCCGCTCTGAGACACGGATATACCGTACACAGAGGTGAAAAACAGGTAATCCTATTCTGCTTCCGGGCTTGACTAAAGGAGTTATGGGACAAAGGGGTGTGAGTATGGGGTGTGTATAGGGGGGCGGCTAGTTGGATCTAGCCGTCTGGTCAGGGGCGGCTACTACGGTTTAGCCGTCCCAGGTCTGGTTTGATTTGGGCAGAGGTTTGGTAGGAAATGGGTTTGGTTTTGGGCAGAGGCTAAGCTAGGTTTAGCCCGGGCTTTTGGAGGGTGAGATGAGAGGGTATTTTATGTGGGGAATGGGTGTTTCTCTCACAAAAGGGCTCTCTCTCTCTCTCTCTTGGGATTTCTAGTGTGAAAAGGGAATGTGAATTGTGGGATGTTGGTGTGGAAGGGTTATTTGTGGATTTGTTGATGTTGTTGATTTGGGCTTGGGACCCCTCTATTTATAGTAAAAGAGGGGCAGGGAAATATCCCGAGGGTAATGGAGTGGGTTGGCTTTGATTGGACCTCTCATTAATGCTCTGGTTCTTCTGCCAGAGAACAGGTGAAGGGCGGCTAGTGCTAACTAGCCGCCCAGGATGGGGCGGCTACTTCCTGGTAGCCGCCCCTATCATGACCTGCCAAACGTCCCATCTCTGACAAGCGGTGGCTTGGGTCGGCTACTTGGTTTGATCCGGCCAAGAGAGGGCGGCTAAAGGCCATGACCCGCCGCAATGATCAGCATTTAATATTGCTTTATGTCCCATCCAGGGAACTGGTCCAAAGTCGGCCAGGGGGCGGTTAGGGGGGCGGCTAGTGTAAACTAGCCGCCCAGTGAGGGGCGGCTAGTTAGGGCTAGCCGCCCCTTTCTAGGGACTTAGGTTTTTAGGGTTTTGGTTTTTTTGGTTTAGGTCCGGGTTAGGGTTTGGCTTAGGTTTAGGGTCTGAGCTAGGGTTTGGGTTTAGGGTTTTGGCGAGGGTTTTAGGTCAAGGTTGGGATTAGGGTTTAGGGCTAGGCCAAGGTTCTAGGGTTTCCTTAGGTTTAGGTCAAGGCTAGGGTTTAGGGTTTAGGGCTAGGGTTTGGGGTTAGGTCAAGGTTTAGGGTTTCCGGTTTAGGTTTAGGTCAAGGCTGGGATTAGGGTTTAGGGCTAGGGTTTGGGGTTCTAGGGTTTCCGATTTAGGGTTTCCGGTTTAGGTTTAGGTCAAGGCTGGGATTAGGGTTTAGGGCTAGGGTTTGGGGTTCTAGGGTTTCCGATTTAGGGTTAGGTCAAGGCTAGGGTTAGGGTTTCTGGTTTACCGAACCTTCGGTTCTCTATTGGTGTCCACTTGTGGGATATTTCCGTGTGTTACTTGAAGTATTTCTGTTTCTCTGGACGGTCAAAATTGGGGTATCTACAGTGTGGCCTATTAGGGGGGGTGATTGTGACGCCTGGCTCAGGCCCAAGAGTCCCAAGCGGCCCATGGATTGGGTGAGGGTGAGGGTGTTTAGTCCCACATCGCCTAATGAGAGGAGATAGTCTGTGCTTATATGTGAGCACGGCTCTTACACACAAAGACGCGTTTTAAACCCGTGAGCCCATTAGGGGCAAAGCGGACAATTTCTTACTGTGTAAGCCTGGGGCGTTACAATTGGTATCAGAGCCTGTCCATTTCGCGATGGTGGGTATGGGGTGGCCCCACACGAGGACGTGTGGCCTATTAGGGGGGGGTGATTGTGACGCCTGGCCCAGGCCCAAGAGTCCCAAGAGGCCCATGGATTAGGTGAGGGTGAGGGTGTTTAGTCCCACATCGCCTAATGGGAGGAGATAGTCTGTGCTTATATGTGAGCACAGCTCTTACACACAAAGACGCGTTTTAAACCCGTGAGCCCATTAGGGGCAAAGCGGACAATTTCTTGCTGTGTAAGCCTGGGGCGTTACAATTCTAGTCAAGACCTAGCCTCTGATAGTATAAATCAACTCCCTAGATAGTATCGGTCATGTTGTCTGAACTTCTTGAAGGTTGGGCCAGCCAAAATAGGGGTCTCTTTCCTTATCATCGGTCGAAGTCTTTTCTGCTTCGCACAAAGACTTCGTCCGATGAGGGACAATTGTAGATACCCAATTTACCATCTAAAATGATGAAAATACTTTGAGTAACACTTAGAAATAGTCCACATTTGGACATTTAAATAGAAAACAACCTCAAAAAAATCAAAACCAAAACCCTGAACCAACACTTAGAGGAATCTAAGCCTGGACAGGGGCGGCTACTACGAAGTAGCCGCCCCATCCTGGGCTGCTAGTTTCAACTAGCCGCCCCTTGACCGACCCCAAACCGCTTCCTTGGATGGGATATAAAGCAGCATTAAATGCTGATCATTGCGGCGGGTTGTGGCATTTGATCGCCCCATCTCGGCCGGTTCGCTCCTAGTGATCGACCCAAGCCACCGCTTGTCAGAGATGGGACATTTGGCAGGTCATGATGAGGGCGGCTACTTGAGAGTAACCGCCCCGCACCTGGTCTCTGACAGAAGAACAGAGGTTTAATAAGGGGTCAAATCAACCACCCTATTACCCAAACCATTATATTACCCACTGGACACTCCCCTGCCTCTCTTTTACTATAAATAGAGGAGAACCAAAGCATTTCTAACACATCCCCAATTCACAATTGACATCCAATAATCATCTTCATTCCCATTCACAACCCACACCCACTACTTGAAATCCTTAGAGAGAGAGAGAGAGAGTTCCATTTGTGAGAGAAGAAATCCATTCCCTACACAAATCCATCCTCCCAATCCACTCTCCAAAACCCAGGTTAGACCAGGTTTAACCTTTGCCAAAAAACCAAATTCCACCCCTACCCAGGTTTTGACCCTGGCCCCAGGCGGCTAACCCTAACTAGTTTCCCCATACCCGACGGCTAACCTCTACTAACTGCCCCCCACCTACACCCCCACTTCAACCAAGACTCCTCTAGTCACCCAGAAGCAGAATAGGAAAACCTATTTTTCACCTCTGTGTACGGTATATCCGTGTCCCAGAGCGGAGACCCCACAAACTCCCCCTTGAAGGCAATGAAACCACCCCCTCCCCCAACTTTTACTGCTTTTTGAGAAAGTAGGTGGCGATCACACCACCCCTGAATCCTTTTGAGCCCCTGTCGGGCGCCTCAACCAGGAACAACACCCCACCACCCTTCTGAGAGACGATCCAACCGAGCCCGCCAAGGCACGCACCAGATCTGAATCCTCGAAAACCCCAACACACACATATATTTTTTCCACGCCGATAGAGGTGAGCTATCACACGCTCAGTGAATGGACCTTATCGTCCCAATAATAATAATAATAATAACAATAAAATCTTCAAAAATTCTCAAATATTCGAACCAACAGAATATGATATATATATATATGAAAATGATTAGATGCGGCCATGCGGCAGGTGCGAACTGCGTATATACTTCACTTATCGTGGTATATGCGTGGATAAAGAAAGTATATACCTTGATAAGTTTCAATGAGGTATATGCTGGTAAAGAAAGTATATACTATCTTTATCGATGCATAAACCATGATAAATGAAGTATATACGCGGTTCGCACCTGCCGCATGGCCGCACCTAATCATGTCCCTATATATATATATATATATCTTTCACAAGTATAACGATAAAACAGAATGCATCTCTTTAAAAGAATAATCACAATCTCGTACTGTCTACATGATGCATATGATACAACGGACACGCATGCCCGTATGGCACGCAGCCGAAAGGTGCTCCCTCTAGAGCTTGGTCACGCAGACCAGTCGTCACGCAGACGGGTGTCACGCAGACACGGTCCCACTGGACTGTGGTCACATAGTTCAATTCAACATCTCATAGTATGCATGCAAGAATACTATATTATTGAACATACAATTTATACGAAAATAATGTCATAAACGTGATACCATGCTCATGAGTTCCATACTCAATATAACAGTTATAATCATAACGTAGGTATGATGTGAACATGATAAATATAGGTAGTTAAAAAAACTACATAGTGATTAGACCCACTCACCTTTGGCCCAACAAATCCGAACAACACCAGAAGGCCTAGAGCAACCTAATCTGACCTGAAACGATATAAATCAATAACAACATGCGCAAACTATACGGAACTTGATGTACCCGTATTCACAGAAACTGATGGCTCCCACAGGAACCGTTACTGACCAACCCAACGAATCCCACTGGGGCCGTTCGAAACAAACCTGAAGGCTCCTACTGGGCACGTCCTTTACCAAACCGACGGCTCCTCTGGGAGCCGTCCCAAATATTCCCGACGACTCCTATGGGGCTGTCCCGAGACAAAACACAAAACCCTAATTTATTTTTGTAAAAATCTTTAAATCTTCCATCATCGAAAACAAAACATGAGTCGTTTTAAAACATTTGTTAAATAGAAAAGGTCGATGTCTAAATCAAATCATATGTACGAAAATCCTATTAAAACCAAATCAAAATTTATTGAAATCTCTTCAAAAACCCTAGATCTATCATGGGTGTAATTACGAACATGGATCTACGTTCGAACCTTCAAAAATCACGAAAACATATCACTGGTTTGGATCTAAGTATATAAGGTTTTAAAAACAAGGCTTCAAGAAACAAAACATGATTCTACTTCAAACGAATAACCCTCAACATGATATATTCTTCAACAAATTTTTTTTCTTACATGAAGGCTTAAAAACATCTAAAAATAGCATAGTACTCTAGTGTAATGCCCCACATTTACCTAACCACTTATCGGACATTAAATGTGTCGCTACTAAACTTAATCCAAATACAAGACCAAAATTTGTACTCTTTTTTTTATTTTTCTAAATGATACCAATATAATATAAATATAATAAAAAAATGATGACAATAAAATAAATAATATCCAATGGTTTTAAATCACCAATAGTCTTTAAAAAATATCAGAGTCTAACGGAAACAAAATATTAGAATAGATAGACATATTAAACCACCCCTGTGGGAGCCATTTAAACTAAAGTAAATCCAAATAGTTGACTGTAACTATTATTTATTCTCCAACATTGCTACCTCGATGAGATCCCTAAAGCGTATAAAAAGTTCAAGCTTTGTCGTGGTCCTCAGAAGGTAAGTTACCTGGTTATGAAACAACCAGTCATTTGGAATAAGGTGAGTGATTAACTCAGTGAATAAGCCCACTGACAAATTACCTCACGTGCTAGTATATATAAAAATAAATTATATATATATATATATATATATATATAGTTATATTAAAAAACAAGAATTTTATTTATAAATCAATTTAAATTCATGAGCTTAATAAAATATATTTTAATGCAACCACATGGCCCAATCCTTGGTCCACATCATGGAAATCATGCAGCTTAAATGATATGACCGGGTAGGGTTCTCAATCAGAAGAACCGTTCCCCAAAACAGAAGTGCCAAGCCCCAAGCGACTAAATCACTTAAAAAGCTCCTTCGAGGAGACGTTGGATCTAGAAGACGGTGATGGGTTGCCGCTGCCATCACTACGAGAACACCAGCACAAGAGGCCCCGGTTGCTGTAGACTCCAAACAAAGGAATCCGCCGTTGCAAGGAATTCTTTACCACACCCCTTACCGATCTTGGGACTCTTCGAGTCCTAGATCTTCCTCCCCAAAGGCAAAATACAATGGGGGGGGGGGTTTATCCAGAAAAATGTCATGATATGCATCTTGATAAAATCTCCTAGGACTAGTTGTCTCCACTAGTCCTAAATTTTTCCAAAAGTATTAAAATGAAAATCTTTAATATAATCCAAATAATATTTCGAAAACATAGGCATCAGATAATGTATTATGTTAATTCTTGAAACATGAATAGAATAATTCATGTTTTTTTAAATGACATGATGAAGAAATTAAATCATGCAACTTTATTCAATAAGAAATGCAATTTGATCAATATGAAAAATATCCAAATCATGCAAAATTATCATAATATAAATGCATGGATATCATATAATATCACACAATTATAATTAGTACGTGAAATTCAACGATATAGAGAAAAATTCACATAAAATAAATTGATAGGCCTACTCACCTCAAATGGACCCTAGGTCTGGAGAATGAAGCCCACAACAAAAATTACAACCTAGATAAACCAAATAAATTATTAATTAAAACCTATAATTTAAGCCTAAGCCCAAGACCTAATTACCTATCCATAATTATTAGGTATAAATTTTTATACCCAACAATCAAAAACCCATCCATATATACCACAACCTAAGGAGAAGATTAAAAACCTATTTACAATAAAACCAGACACTAAAAACAAAACCAGAAAAGATAAAAATCCAGAAATTCAAAATAATAATAAAATAACAAAAATTCATAAAATAATATGAAAACATCTTTTTTTTAAAATAAAAATAAACTATTAATTAGTAAAATTTAAAAATAAATAAAGCGTATTAACTATACGCATAAATCATAACCCTAGTATTATTAAAAACTTATATTTTAGAAATCTAAACATAGATCTAATCTATAAAATAAATAATAAATCGAAACCCTAAGTTTATGAAGACTCAAAAATCTAAATATCTAATATAGATCTAATAAAAATAATAATAGATCGAAACCTTTGTTTTTTATAAAATCATTAGAATCTAACAATAGAAACATATACATATTAAAACTCTAACTTGATCAAAAACTAAAAATCCCATAACATAAAATATATTTAATCCTTAAAATAAATAATAAATTAAAACTCTATTTTTATTAAAATCTTAAAAATCAAAACACCTAAACATTGATCAAATAAATAATAGAAAAATCAAATGATAAAAAGAAAAAGATTATATACCTTTTTTCTCTCTCTAACCCCTCTCTCTCTCTATCTCTGCCGAATAGACATGGCTGCCCAGATTAAATACACGGCCGCCCTTGTATTTAGTTATCTAAACCTAACAAAAATTACAAAACAACTCCCGGATAGTTTTATATTTATAAATAGGTCCCTATCCGAATTGTAGATAGATCCCTGTAGCATATTATAAGAAATTCATAATTCAAAACGGGGTCCCTCAAAATCAATAACAATGAAATCTCAAAACTTAAACTTTTGAGCTCCAATATTAATGAGATTGTAACCATTTAAGATCTTGAAGATCTTAAAAACAAAAATAAATAAAAGTTTCAACATAACAATTAGTGTTTCAAATTGTAAATTGAAATGGACCCATAACGATACACTAAATGGGCCAAAACTTAAAAACACATAAAACACACTAATTTTAATTCAAATATACTATTTATATATTTAAATCAAATATATAAATAAGAGAAAAATGCACAGGTGTTACACCTAGCTATAACATCAGATTCGAAAACTCAATTAAATCATCCTAAATATCATACAAATCTAATAGGAAAACTAAGAAAATATTTAAACTTTGAGTATACATGTAAGACCTAATATTATAACTAAAACTTGTAAAACATCACGAAATCCTCATCACATCATTGTCAAAACATAAGGACACGAAATCATGCGAGATCATCGAAGAAAAACCCTTTCTCTTTGTTTGAAAATCCAAGAAATACAAGATCATATGTAAATAACTTTCAAGGGGTTCATCACCATTAAAAAGCTCTTTAAACTCTTTAGAATACTCACTAATACTACGTCGAAACACCCTATCCCAAGCTCCCAACTAATGGTGCCGAAAGAAGACTAACCAGTTTTAGGGTTTTGGTTTTCTAATGCAAAGAAGAGAGAGGAGGGATTAATAACCTCACACGCACATGGGGAACAAAAATACGACACCAATAATTTAGAATAATCGCAATCAACACATTTGTTCTTTCTAAAACAGACCAAATTTGAAATTCAAAATTTCCTAGATCAATGGCTCTTACTGAGCCCGTCGCGTGGCTACCCGACGGCTCACCTGCAGCCGTCACCCCAGGATCCGATGGTTCTTCTAAGATCCGTCGCCTAGGTGCCAGACGTCACCTATAGGACCCGTTAGACGCGATCTGACCCGATTAAAGTCACAGTTGTTACAATATTTCCTCGAATAATGCATATACATCACTGGATTTTTAACGGTGCATATAAAATTGTATTTTGAACTGTAAAAAGGATTGAGTATAACAGCACCCGATGGATCATACTTAATTGAGTGATGATCTGTTAACCCTTTGCATTTACTGTACCGAGGTATATACCTCACTGAAAAATTTTCACATTTTTATAAGGATGTTGTTACACACTGCCCTTTTTATAGTCCAAAATGAAGTTCATTTACCTCGTTAGCCATCCAATTAAATATATACCTCTTTAGACGAGTATATACCTCGTTAATATTTTTCTTACACTTACTAAAAATGGATTCATTCAACTCAAGATGGTGTGATATATATTTTTCATCAAAGCATGAATCTTATTATATGATAATTATGATCTTTAAAAAAATGAAAACATGTGTGATCCGCTTTTTGAACTGCAAAAAGAATTGAGTGTAACATTTTCATTTCTATAAATGATATCAATTCAAGTGTGTAATTTATAAAAATATCATTTAAATCTAGGAAAAAATACAAATAACCCCCCTATAAATTTTCTGAAATCCATATAAACCCCTCATTTTTCCTAAAGTGTATATAACTCCCTTAAAAGACATGTAAATCCAAATAGCCCACTGAGTTAAATTTTCCTTGACAGATTGGGATTATTCAATATTATGTTTGGTTAACCCTTGTTGAAAACAATTATACTAAAAGCCTCCTATAATGTTGGAGGGGCAGAAAATAGCGATCTGGGTTCGGGTCGATAGGATCCATCCTCTCCATTTCTCTCGATAGCTTCCGCTTTGTCACCGGTGATTTTCCTCTTCAAGCGTCGTCGAAAACAGGGTTGGGGGAGACCTGCAAAAGACCCTCCAACGCTCAAGTCAGCACAATAAACAATTTAGGGTTATTGCAAATAGAATTTTTACATACCTCCATAGGGAGAACCGGTTCCCTTTTTATAGTACTTAGATGATGCCCTAGAAATCTCTGTGGATCTCTCCCTCATCGGACGGATGAGAAGAGATCCCAGATTTTAGGGAATTGGCTGTGTTATTTGAGAGGTTTATAGAATGTGATGTTATTATCCCTTGATAAATACACATAATTTGTTTGGATCTTGTGAATCAATTAGTGATTTATTCTAAATCCAGGATATATTGTTGTGATCTCAGAGAATCAGTTAAATGATAGCTCTAAATTTAACATATCTGTGGGGATTTAGAGAATTAGTAATTGATGTCCTTGATTTAAAAAATTGGATTATGAAATACTGACTTGAATTGGTATTTGGTCGTCGGGTATGGAGGGTTCAACTGGCCAGATCAACATATGGTGGGCTATCCGGTTCATGGGCCCTTGTTAGTCAGGTCATGGCCGCCAATTCGTGAAGCATAGTTTGTGGGCCTGATTTTTTGCCCCTACAAATGTGTTAAAAATATGAAAAATTCTCTATAAATGGCGATTTTACCCCACTAGATAGGGTTTAATTATAATCTATCCGGTGGAGTAAAATCATTATATACATAAGATTTTTCGCATTTTTACAAATTGTAGGGTTTTTTTTGTACATTGGGTTTTCAGTCATGGTTAATAAAATGAAATATTCGCTAAATATTCCTCATCTGTCAATAAAAGTTTAGCTCAGGAGGGTTATTTGGATTTACATAGGTATTTTTAAGGGGTTATATAAACTTTAAGAAAAATCAAACTCTTATATGCATTTCAGGCAGTTTACAAGGGGTCATTTGATTTTTTTTCCTTAAATCCATTAAGGTGTATGCAACACGTACATATTAAATGTTTGGGATATGGTGTGAATGTTTGGAATCTGGTGTCATTATAGAGGGAGTAGGTTGTGGTATTTGTTTTATGTGGTAGATCCCCCCTCCAACACTCAAAATTTCTATTTGGGGCATTCAATTTAATAAAATCAAGATTCATGTCTACCATTTCATTATAAAAAAAAAAACATACGCAACATTTTCCTTTATATAAAAACGGTTACGTATCCTAAATTAAGGCTATTGTCGCTCCGGCTTGCATAGCTCATTCGTACTAAAAATAACTACACTATTTTGAGTGCTTCTGTCCTTGCTCTTTGTGTGAAACTGAAAATAATTATTTATTTATCATTTAAATCTCATTGTAGAATGGTGAGGGCCTTTAACCAAATACTTGATTTCATTTGGCACATGCATATTATTTGTTCTTTGCAAACCCTCAACCTAAAGTTGTAACATTAACCAACCAGTTTGAAACAATATATTTTAAATATATGCATGTTGAATTAGATAATCTATGAGACAAATACTTACACGTTTCTTAAACCATGCATGTGTGAAATGTTTTTTTGTGAATGCAATGAATACAATGATCTCCTTTACAAGGCAATTGCTTTTTAAAGAATGCTTGCAAGGTGTTTTCTATATTGAATAAAGGGAACACTCAGTTCATTATATCAAATAAAAAAATTGAGATCATTTTTTGCATAAAATGTGACTTACTCTTGGTATGGTGTGATTGAATCAGTGTTGACTAGCACATACCAATGGGGTTGTATATATGTCACATTCTCAAGCTCAAATTGATGTCTTTTTCCCAGGTATGACTCATGATGTTACCGCAATCATCGTCTAAAATAGATACATGGTTCAATTTGAAAGACAGTGGTAGATAACCAACAACTACTCACTAAAGAGACACAAAATGGCTCAAATCATATGAAGTTAATTTATGACTACATGAAAAACAACTCCAGCATCTGAAGCAACTCTGATTATTTTTTAATCACACGATTTAGTCTTGGTTTAGCTATATTTGTATCTTGTGAAGTTGATGCAAACGCCAACAATTGATAGCATTATTAACTAAGCTCGTTCTCATTGTTAGTTTATCCAGCCTTCCCTGCTATTGGATACTGACGATACTTAGGAATTCATATTTTCTTCAATAGTTGATTGAATCCAATAAAAGAGTAAAAAATATACCCAACAATTAGTTGTGCAGTTCGATTTATAAGTGGTGCAGTTCGATACAGACCGAACAGACCGAGGTCAAGCACTGACCGGATCCGGTCCCCATTTACCTTTCTCCAAGGGGGCATTTGGCATTTACCTATATTGAATAATCACCATTTCCACCGCCTTGTACATGCTTGTGTAGGAAGACTTATCTGCCACCAATTCAACCAATCAAATGCATTAACCGACTTTGCTATATCATATATTTAATTGATATTAACCGCCATTACGTACTATAAATATACATGCAAAGACGACTTTATGATTATCTTTTGAATTAAACAGAAGTGTGTGTGTGAGTAAGCTCCCACTCCACCTAATCCATCTCCATTTTGAGTAGTATTTAAAAAGGTTTTCCATCTTTAGCCTAAGATCTTGAGGGGTGGATATACATTGTTAGTCTCTCGTTTAGTGGAGACTAATTTAGTGGGATATTCACTGTTATCCACCTTGATTGAATGGTCATTTTGAACGTGAATTCAACTCCGGTTCGTTAGGACTCCCAGCCCAATCAACATCAATATAACAATGACGAAACTATGTCCATTCTTATGCATCCATATGCTCTTCCTGGTGAACTCTTTAAATATTGTAAAATTCTATTAACATCATTCATGTGAATAACCCTTGATGTATGCATAAATATATTGACCAGGCTAACAACATATGAAATATATGGTCGAGTAATGGTTAAATAGATTAATCTACCGACTAATCTTTTATATTGACCAATATTAGAAAATAATTCACCATCATTACCAAGCTTACCACCACTATCAGTGGGAGTGTTTGACGTTTTTTCTCCTATTTTTCAATTTCCTGTAACAAATCCAAAATGTACTTTTGTTGGTTAATAAATATACCTTTTTTTGAGTATGCAATTTCTAATCCAAGAAAGTATTTTAGAATTCCCAAGTATGTAATAGCAAATTGCTTGTGTAAAAGAACCTTGAGCTTTGATATTTCTCCTGATCATATCCAGTGAGCACTATATCATCAACATACACCGACACAATAGTAGTACCAGAAATACATTTCTTCACAAATAGAGAAGGATCTGCAACACTCCTTTTTATCCCATTAATCATGAGGATAGAACTGACCTTAGCATACCATGCTTGCGGTGACTACTTAAGCCCGTACATAGTCTTTTTCAGTTTGCACACAACTTCAACTTTGGATTCCTGTGGATGGCCAGAGGGAACACTCATATAAACTTCTTCTTCTAAATCACCATGCAGGAACACATTTTTTACATCCATCTGAAATAGCTTCCAGTCTTGATTCACAGCTAAAGATATGAGAACTCGAAATGTATTTATCTTCGCAACAAGGGCAAATGTCTCCTTAGAATCTAGTCCATAAGTTTGAGTAAATCCTCTAGCAACAAATCTCACCTTATGTCGTGCCACAATTCCATCAATGTTATATTTTATTTTATAAACCCAACGACAACCAAAAATCTTCTTGCTTGGAGGCAAGCCAACAAGAGCTTCTAATTCTTCTTTCATGGACTTATTTCAAACTGAATTGGACATAGCTTCTCAAAAAGTCTTTGGTTCTTGATCACTAGAGATTGCACTCAAGAAAGCGAAATGAGACTGATTAACATTATCATATGTTATACAAGCTTGGATAGGGTAAGAGACGGCATGGTAAGTGCAAGAATCTTTCATTTTTTCTCGAGGATGAGTCTCTCTACTCGATCTTCATTGAGGTGGAGATGCTGCTGCTTGACATATTGTGCTTTCAACTGTAGACGTTGCATTAATTTATGGAGGTAGAACTCATCACTTACTGGTGGAAGTGGTCTAAATCAAATAAATACTCCCCTTGAGACTGATTTCCAGAATCATTTTGTGCTTGGAAATAAAGTTCAGATTCAACAAATCAAGCATAATAATTTTTTGAGATGTCAAATTGTAACATACATACCCTTTTTTGTGGAAGAATATTAAAAAAAGATACACCGAGTAGCTCAAGTATCCAACTTATCATGATGAATTGCTTGTTGGTGCACATAGCAAACACATTCAAACACCCGCAAATGAGATATGACAGGCTTCCGATTCTTTAAGACTTCCAATGGCGACTTAAATTGATTATTCGATTGGGAAGTCACACTAAATTAATCTCCACTAAATGAGAGATTAACAATGTATATCCACCCCTCAGGATCTTAGGCTAAAGATGGAAAGCCTTTTTAAATACTACTCAAAATGGAGATGGATTAGGTGAAGCGGGAGCTTACTCACACACACACTTCTGTTTAATTCAAAAGATAATCATAAAGTCGTCTTTGCATGTATATTTATAGTATGTAATGGCGGTTAATATCAATTAAATATATGATATAGCAAAGTCGGTTAATGCATTTGATTGGTTGAATTGGTGGCAGATAAGTCTTCCTACACAAGCATGTACAAGGCGGTGGAAATGGTGATTATCCAATATAGGTAAATGCCAAATGCCCCCTTGGAGAAAGGTAAATGTCAAATGGCCCCCTGGAAAAAGGAATAATAGCAGTGAAGGCTGATAAACTAACAATCTCCCACTCAGACTTCACTGATAAATGGAATTAGCCTTTTCCATCTTCATCTCAAGTAATAAATGCACACAATAACAGACCTGAGGGGCGAGACCAATGGGAATTCACATATATCCTAAAGGTAGGTAACACACCAAATCTCCATCTGACCAGCGCGAAACTTTCCATCCTCAATTAGCATGCCCTAGACTCGCATGATACACACCAGAGTAAGATTGCTCTAGTCCTATTAGAGCACTACGATCTCACTCGACTCATGTATGCACTTCTTCACTTATCAAAAAACATTTCACAAAACTTATCCATTTGCAATCATGTTTTAATAAGAAAATAATAATATATAATATCAATAAAATCTCATTGAAAACGTGATCCCCGGGGAGGATAAGTAATCAAAGTGCATACAAAAATGACCTCAGCATCAAGGTGTAGTCATCAAGGAGTCTTCCCCTCGCACATATGCTCGTCAGCTTCGACCCGGCCGCTTTTCCAGCAGTGCATGTGACCCAGCCAGCCGCATTATCTCATGGCTTTAACATTGCACACCAAAGTAGCATCACCAGATCTCAGCTTCTTAACATAGTGAAGAGTACATAAGGGCACTAGAGTCACCTATGGGATTGGCTCTGCTCGCACAACGATAGAAATAGGACTCTATCGCAGTAGGTAAGTGGTCTTCAGCGCGTACAACTTCTCTTGCACGCTGTTATACTGGAAAATAAATTATTATCGGTTCCTGTATCACGTAGATCCCTTAATCGTCTCAGTCGACTAAGGTGGTCCTCCCAGTGACCAGATCTAGCTTAACTTTCAGGCCTCATATATATGATCTCAGAGAGATCTCATCTTGATTATTTAAATAACCAAGGCAACATCAACACCTACTCGTGTGTGTCTCATCCTCTGCATCCCAGTGCAGGAGGTTATCCTGCCCGTGTGACTAGGCGGACACGGCCTGCCGACAATTAATGACAATCACTTAAATTTCATAAATTCATTAGTTAAATTAGTCACGTGATCACGATGCATGCATGTCAACAACAGATATATAAAGATGTGCAAAATATCTCATTCATTCATACACAAGCAATAACTACATGTGCATAAAAGAAGACCCTCCCACTGAAAACAAGGACTACAACTACCAAAATTGCAGTCCCATGCCTCTCACATGGCTCACAAAAACATCTCGAGGCACTGCTTTAGTCAGTGGGTCTGCAACCATGTCTCTTGAGGGAAGATAGGATACTACTATCTGGTTCTCAGCAACCTTATCCCTCACAATGTGATACATGGACTCAATATGTTTAGATCTCTCATGAAATTTAGGGTCTTTGGAGAGTACAATGGCAGAGTTATTATCACAATATAGCGGTACTGGCTCTTCTACACTTCTAATGATTTGCATATCTCGCAAAAATCACTGAATCCACACAGCTTCTCTTGTAGCATGACTACAGGTCATATACTCAGACTCCATGCTGGAGTAGGCTGTAGACTTTTGCTTTCGGCTAGCCCAAAAGCTCCACCAACCAATAAAAATATAAAGCCAGATGTGGACTTGCAAGAATCAAGATCACCTGCATGATCAGCATCAGAATAACCTTGAACTTTAAGTTCACCACATCCTTGATAGCAAAGAGTCTGGACTTTTGTGCATTTCAAATACCGAAGTATTCGCTTCATGGCCTGCCAATGACCTTGACCAGGGTTACTCTGATATCTACTGACCAGCCCCACAGCAAAGCAAATATCTGGACGTGTGCAAACATTAACATACATCAGACTTCCAACTGCACTAGAATAAGGAACTTTCTTCATCTTCTCTTTTTCATCATCAGTCTGTGGGCACATTTTGAGGCTCAGCTTCTGATTCTTGTTAACAGGAGTATCGATGGGTTTACACTCTTTCATGCCAAATCGATCTAATACCTTGTCAATATATGCTGACTGAGTTAAGCCAATCTTTCTCTTAGCTCGATCTCGCTGAATCTTGATGCCGAGCACATAACTAGCTTCTCCCATGTCCTTCATATCGAAGTTGAGAGAAAGCCATTGTTGAGTGATATCCAACAACTCCATGTTATTTGTGGCTAGAAGAATATCATCAACATACAAGCAGAAATAATAAAATTCTTGTCCAGCCACTTCATATATATGCAATGGTCCTCTTCAATCATAATAAAGCCAAAAGATTTGATGGCATTGTGAAATTTGAAGTACCACTGCCTCGAAGACTACTTCAGCCCATATATAGATTTCTTGAGCTTGCATACCTTCTTTTCATGTCCCTTTATGTCATATCCAGATGGCTGCAACATATAAATTTCTTCCTCAAGATCTCCATTCAGAAAAGTTGTCTTCACATCCATCTGATATAATTCCAAGTCCAGGCTTGCAGTTATGGCTAGAATCATCTGGATAGATGTGAATATGGCAACTGGTGAGAAAGTTTCTTGATAATCTAAACCTTCCATTTGACTGTACCCTTTTGCCATAAGCCTTGCCTTGAATTTGTCAATGGATCCATCAGCTTTCCTTTTAATCTTCAACACCCACTTGTTACCAATGGATTTTCTTCCAGCAGGCAGGTCTACAAGCTCCTAGACCTTGTTTTTCATCATGGAATTAATCTCCTCATTCATTGCAACAATCCATTCCTTCGATCTTGGACCGGATAATGCTTTTGATAAGAATATGGTTCATCATCGTCCATGGAGATGCCCTTCGATATCAAAATATCTACGGAACACTTCCACTTTTATCAGCATCCAAAGGTAAGCTGTCTTGAACACCAACTCTAGGAGACTGGCTTGTGCTGGGAGTGGAGGAGTCAGGAACTTCATGCAATTCTACTGAAAATTTGGCCCTTTTCCTTTGAGGAAATCTTTCTTCAAAGAAATCAGCATGAGGAACCTCCTTTTCAACTATTCCTCCTTTTTCAGTCTCATGGATTACCACATATCCCTTGGACTAAGAGGGGTATCTGATAAATATGCATTCCATAGCTTTTGGCTCCAGCTTAGTTCTATCAACTGAAGGAATTAGTGCATAACAAGCAAATCCCCATGGACGCAAATGATCAAGCTTTACTCTGTGGCTTGTCCACAATTCATATGGACTTTTAGGGACTGGTTTTGTAGGCACTCTATTTAAAATATATGTCGCTGTTAAGAGTACATCACCCCAAAATTCCATAGGTAAATTTGCATGGGCCAGCATACTTCTCACCATATCAAGGAGTGTACGATTTCTTATTTCTGCTACACCATTCTGCTCAGGACTGTAAGGCGTGTGAACTGTCTGACTATTCTATTCTGCTCACAGAATTCTTTGAATAAGGTAGACATGTATTCACCTCCTCTATCTGACCTGAGCACTTTAATGGTTTTCCCCAATTGATTCTCAACTTCATTTTTATATTTGATGAAGAAATCTAACACATTAGACTTGTAGGAGATGAGATATACATATTTATACTGAAAATAGTCATCAATGAATGTGACAAAGTAGTATGAACTATTTATGGCTCTCACATTCATAGGCCCATAAAAATCAGAATGAATGATACTCAACAGTTTAGTTGATCGAGTAGCCTTTCGAAATGGTTTCTTGGTTGCCTTTCCACATATGCAGTACTCGCATGTAGTGAAATCAACATCTTTCAAGAAACCCAACAAACCATCTCTACATAAGTGTTTCATTCTGTCTTTACCAATATGGCCCAGCCTCGCATGCCAATTCAGACATTCAGAAACACTAAAATTTTCATAATTCACTATTGATGAGGTGATAGGAAAGGAGCAAGATTTGAATTCAACTTCTAACTTGAAAAGATTTTCATACAATCTGCCACAGGCAAAAATTACATTGTTCAGCCTTATGGACACCTTTTCACCAGAAAATCGAACATCAAAATTATTTTTACATAACTGGGAGACAGACACAAGATTCTTTCTTATATTGGGAACATACAAAATGTCACGAAGCTCCAAAACACGTCCAGTCTGCATGTGTAACTGGTATGTGCCGATCCTCAAAACATCCTCCGCAGCATTGTTCCCCATATATAACTTGTGTTGTCCTTTAGAAATTTGGTGAAACTCCACAAAGCCTTCCCTTTCCTTCGTCACATGCTTGGTTGCCCCTGAATCCACAAACCAATCAGGACAAGCCTCATCAGTAAGGAGAACCTCAGAACAAACATTAACAGAATAGGAGGGAGAGACAGGAGGACATACTGTTTTCTTGTCCTTGCATTCTCTAGCGAAATGTCCTCGTTGACCATAAACAAAGCATGTGATCTTGGACTTATCAACTCTGCCCTGAAATCCTCCTCTCGGCCTAAACTGTTGTTTCCCCTTAAAGGTATTATCATGCTCGGTCCTCTTCTCATGAGGCTTCTTCTTATTTTGGAACTTTCTTTTCTTCTTAAACTTCTTAGGCCCCTTTTCTTCTATATTCATGGGATTTCGTTCTTTGTGGAGTAAGCGAGGGAATTACAGTGCTTTCCTCGCAACAGGTAATTTTTATTTTACCATTTCCAAATGAGATGTGTATTAATTATTAAAATAGGCTTACGTGATTGTAAGAAAATGAATTAATTTTATTATCTTGATTGATTGCATTTGATTTCTGCACATGGTGTTGATTTTGGTGCAGTTGTCTTGATGATACATTTTAATTCTATTTCCTATGAATCACGTAGGTTATGTTGTGTAAAAATGATAATCACTATGAGATAAATTTTAACATCAGTCACAGCATGCATGATTTGTTGATGGATGTGCATATTCATTTATTTGCAGTAAAATATGGCATCTAAAAATATTATCTCGGACTTAATCAAGGGAGATAAATTAGATGGCACCAATTATGATCAGTGGCAGAGAAAGATGACATATTTGTTACATGAACAAAATGTTGAATATACACTGCGAGAAGTTAAGACTAAACCTGGTAGTGGCTCTTCTGATGCACTTGTAGAAGCCTATAATAATTGGGTGCATGATAACACAACTGCTAGATATACTTTGTTGAGCAGTATGATGTATGATCTGATTGGGGAATATGAGGTCTATGTAACTGCAAAAGAAATGTGGGATGCGTTGAAAAAGGCCTATTCAAGCTATAGTGCTGCAAGACTCAGAGTAATGAGTGTGCAGTTTGAGAACTATAGAATGCCTCATAGTCAGTCCATGTCAGATCATTTGAGGAAAATGTCCCAAATGATTCGTGACTTAGCTGCAGCTGGGAATAAACTGAGTGAAGATCAAAAAATTCTAGCTGTATTAAGGTCACTTCCTCCATCGTGGGAGCAAATGAAGCTCTTGATGACTCATGATAAGTCTGTTAAGACTTTTGAGGATTTGAGAACTGCTCGCTTCTTATTTTTTTTAACTGGTAGCTTTATCTAAGATATCAGTCACTTATGTCACGCCTCAGGGCGGCCGTCCCCGAGACGTGGTAAATATATAAATGATATCAGTAATCCATACACGAGGTCAAATAAATACTCCACAAGAGAAAAAGCAATAAACAAGTAACTGACATCAAATATATACAAATGGCGGAAGCTCAAATGGCTAAGTCTGTAATTCAAAGACATATTACAGACTAGAGTACACAATCAACTATCCTGTGAGAGCCAATATATACAATAACAGACGTCAACAGTCTACATACCGTGCACAAGCACCAGTATAATACATACAATGAAAAGGGAATGCTGATAGCCTCTAATTCGCAAGACATCCAACACGAACGCGGGTCTCCTACTCGTATTGCGCCAGGGGAGCTCTTCTCTTGGATCCGACTCAGCGTCATCTGGAGAAAAACATAGGCGAGGGGTGAGCTACAAGCTCAGTGAGTGGTCAGAAACCAAACACCAACATAACATTCGATACTAAGGCAATCTCCTATCAAGGAAATCATGGGTAGAAACCCAACGGTTAACAAGGTCACACGGCGGTGCGACCATACCCTGCCCTCGCCCTAGCCCCCACAGGGATGAGTCTAGGGACTTGAAGGACAAAACATGCTGTTCTACACCGTTCGTCATCCGGTAGCGCTCTCCCGGGCAGCCTCTACCTGGGGCCAACCACGGTCAGTACACTGTCGACAGCGTCGAAGGTACCTACAGGTGGGGGTCCACCCAGGGCGGCTCGTACCTAGGAAGCATCCACTCGGATCCGGCGAAGGGGAGAACGATAATTCATGCTCGCAACGCAAACCCCACGGGAAAACCATCTATACAAGCTGATGGGTCGAGTATCAACTCGAGCCCGCCCCATTCACGCCAATACCCTCACCCTCACCCCGACGGGTGACATAGGATCTTGGGAGCAATACCCTCACCCTCACTCCAACGGGTGACATAGGATCTTGGGAGCAATACCCTCACCCTCACTCCGACGGGTGACATAGGATCTTGGGAAATTGCACAAACTGGCAGATCGAACTAACGCCGTCCCACCACACCCTCACCCTCACCCCCTCCTCGAGGTGACATAGGCTCTTGGGGAAGAGGTCGATTGTTCCACACCGCTCGTCTTCCGGTAGTCTCTCCCGGTGTGGCCTCTACTACCTCGTGCACAGGGTTCAGGCCTCTACCGGACTAGTCTCCCAAGACCGCTACCTCAGCCGTATGGGCACACCAACACGCGTCATGAGTAGTACCTGGGAGATTTCCACCGGACTTTACTACGCCGGGCAGTCTCTACTCGGAGCCGACGAAGGAAAGAACACTCGACACTCGCGAATACGATCCCCATGGATCCATCATCATCGGTTATCAAACACCGATAAGCGCAATGAATTCTCATGAATTCCCTCCAGGGCGTATAACTCAGATGCGGGGAAGACATTTTATTCTAAGTGTCAAAGGCATGGTATGACCCCATAGGAGGTCATACACTTGTCTAATCTCATTAAACAAGGCTCATGGCCCAAATAAGCATATATATAATATGCAATTAACTACCCAACGATGGCCTACTTAAACATGCATACATGGCTTCAAACAGGTAAACACATAACTTACAACCTAATATACGTTGGATAACACCAACTCAAAGGGGAGGGTTAAGCGCGATCTGCGCAACAACAGGTGCATGCCAATAATTCCAAGCAAGCCTGAGTAAAGTAGGAACCGCATCTACTTACTTGGCTCGCGAAAAGAGGGAGGGCGAGAGAGAGGAAAAACCTCATCCTCTCTTGAAGCGGGTCATAGTTTTGCCCCAACCAGATGGGTGCAACAACTATACCAAACCTTCGAGTACTAAATCAGGAATATTACGCATACACCCCGCTATTAACCCAAGTTAAACATGCTAGATGTGTCCGAATAATAATAAGGGTAGTAATTCAAACCAAATACCTAAGTCATGCCATATTCTAATACAATACATAGGCAAGTATAAGGTAGAATAGGGGTTCTACACAATATACGACCTATACAACCTAGCATGCATGATATCTAACATATTTAGGGTGCAAATAAAGCCCCATGGAAGCGCGAAGCACGACTACGTGCCTCGAGCGCTCCCGGAAGGGTTGGAATCAAACCACTCACCGATACCCGGGTCATCGCGCATCCCAACCGACGAGGTCTGCAAGTTAAGGGTACCAAAAGGGGTGAGTAAAACCACATACAAACATATAAAATCAAATAGGGATGCCTAAGATTGGACATCCACGCATACGGGCTCGAACGCACGCAAGCATGCACGCACGCACGCGTGCCCGAGCCCCCCGGACACCCACCCGAGGGTGCCGTCCTTCAGCACACCCAAACCAGGCCTCGAGCAGCCCAGCACGCGCCCCTGGGAGCCCCCGGGCGCAGCCCCGGGAGCCCTGCATGCGTGCCCCGCGCGCAGACACGCGCGCATGACCCGCGCGCACCGCGCGACTCGCCAGCCCTCCGCGCGCGCCCGACAGCACCCGCGCGCACGCGCGTACGCGCATGCGCGCGCCTGCGCGCCCGTCTGCGCCCTCCTGCGCGCCTGCTTGCGCGCGCATGCGCGCGGACGGCCCCGCGCGCGCGCCCAGCCTCTCCCAACCACTTTTTAACCCTCTCCAACCCCTCACACACATTCTAACCCATATGCATAGCATGCATGAACACCCCAACAGCCCCCAAGCCATGAAAACCAAGAAAAGAAGGGGAAGAGCTCACCTTTTGGAGGGGGAATGAAATGGGGAGACTCGGGGCCCTCGATGCACCCGCGACCGCCTCAACCACCACCACCATTACCACCACCTCCTCAGCCTCTCTTCAGCCCTCCCTTGGCTTGACTTGCACTTCCTTCCTTTACTTCTTCTTCCCCTTGATGCATAACCACAAACACTTGGTGGGCTGGTATTCAAAGGGGAAAGGAAAATAATGGATCAGCTAGGGGAGGAGAAGATGAGAAACAACAACACAACAACCACCATCCAAACCTACCTTCTTGGACTCCTTTGTTTGCTCCTTCATCTCCATCACCTTCACCACTTCCACCCAAACACACACAAGAGGAGGGGCTGGAACAGCTCAAAAAGAGCCCAAACAGAGTCTGAACTCGTAACATTTTGGGGGGTTTAAATAGGCTAAGGTCGGGCTGAAAGACCAAGCCGTCCTCGGACTAAAATCTCTGCTAAGCCTTCACTTAAACGGCCATAACTTCCTCAATACAGCTCCAAATTGCACGATTCTAGTGGCATTGGAAAGATAAGACGATTATCTACAACTTTCATGTTTACACCCAGATCAAATAACCTCTCCAGCGATTTCAAAATCTAGGCTAAACATCTTACGGGGCTGCTGCCTGGATTTCTCAACTTCGGGGTATACTCGGAAAAATACCCATAACTTTTAATATACGAATCCAGTTGATCCAATTCCACTTCTATATGGAAGCTATCTCAAAACTGAACATCTCGTAATAATATCGGATTTTTACCTCATCATCTTGGATTTTAACAAAATCAAATCCGAATATCAATCCAAAACTGCATAATTCCAAAAACTTTATCGGAATTAAACGAAAATTTTATGGGCAGTACTAAACAGTAGCAGGACCCATAATATACAGTTATATCTTCAATCAGAGTTCTCAAACCCCCGAAGGTAGCTAAAAATCAAAATTTTAGCGACTCCGATCGAAATTAGGACTCTAAATGACACAGGTCTATCATTCTCCCCACCCCTTAGGAAATTTAGTCCTCGAAATTTAAGGAAACCCAAAGGGAAGACCGAACGTAGAAGTGTCGCCCATAGAGTCCCTTGGCTACCGAGTGGTCCGGGCACCAAGCTGGTCCTACCACGCACTTTAACCGAAGGAACGGTCTGGGTGCGGAACCTCTTCTCACATTGGTCCATGGTCTCGATCAACTGCTCCCCGAACGACAAATCCTGCTCGAGGATGAGCGACTCGAACGGAATGACATGAGCAGGATCATGGACATAATGTCTCAGCTGGGACATTGGATGACGTCTCAGGCACGAGTCAGCCACGGGGGCAAGGCTTCATGACAGCCACCTCCCCTAATCCACTCAAGGACGAAAACTGGTCCGATGGAAGGCCGACTCAACACGCCCTGAACGTCGAAACAGAGGATGCCCTTAAACCGGGACACCTTATGCCAGCATGGTCGCCGAACCCCGAAGGTAGGCTCCTGGCGACAATGACCTGCGTAGCCCTTCCGACAGTTCTAGGTGGTGCAGAGGCACGCACGAACCATCTCAGCCACCGCAAGGTCAATTAAATAACTTGTGGCCACTCCAACTGGCGCTCAACAACCGTCCCAACACAAGGGAGGTATAAAACCGCGCCCGTAGAGTGCCTTTTTCCATTTCATCTAGGTGCTAGAATGGCAGTCGTCTCACAGGCAGACCCCTACCCAAAGGGTGGTGCCTCATCCAACTGCCCCAAGTCGAGCACGCAGGCAAATAGCATGTCCTCCAAAGCCTAAATCGTCCTCATTGCCTGGCTGTCCGTCGGTATCGAAACGCTGTACTTAAAAGGGAGGCTCGCGCGAAAAGCCTGCCAAAGGCTGCGCCAGAACCTCGAAGTAACCCACGCGTCTCAGCCCGAAATAGCACCGACCGGAGTGCCATGAAGACGAACAATCGCGAAGGCTCAAACCCGCGTCGAAGCGTCCAGAGACTCAGTCAGTTGGATAGGGAGGAAAGTGCGGGCCTAGTCAATCGGTCAATGATCATCCAGACGGCATCGTGACCCGAACGTGACTTTAGCGAGCCCACAACGAAATCCAAGACAACTCACTCCCACATCCACTGAGGATTCTCGACGGACAAACGCATTCCAACGCGACGATCCACCACTTCGCCTGAGGGCATGCCAACCAACATCCTCAACGAAGGCTACCTCAGAACAGCCCACAGAGGTCCAATGACATATTCGAGATCCTTGTAGGCATCTGGCGTATTCGTCTACCCCGACGGCAGTACACAAAATTCGTAGTGCCCGAAACGGTCACGAAAGGCCAACTAAAGAATGCCCAACTCCCGGATCTCCAAATAGGGTACCTTGCGCGAAGATCGATCAACAGAAAGACACTGGCTCCCAAAGCTGGTCTAAACAGATCATCAATTCGCGACAAGGGGTACTTGATCTTCAACCCCTATGGGGAGATCAAAAATAATTCCTGGGACGATTAAGTCCAAATCTGCTCCTCGAGCAAGGCTGACGCTCATGATGACTCTTACACGCTGGGTAAGCCGCTCGACCGCACTTAATCCGCAAGACACGCAATAGGAGGTCGTCGATTCCCGACAACGCCTAAGCGACGTCATCTACCTGATATGACGGTTGAGTCCCATCACGAACGCTTAGCGTTGCATCTCCTCATTTACGATCCATGTGGGGCAAAACGCGACAGTACCGCAAACTGTGCTTCCGTGCCGCCACCAATTGGTCGCCCAACTATAACAATTAGAACTTCAGCATCATGCACTCAATGGGCAGATTCATCACGGGGAGTCCAAGCTCTCGACGTCATCCAGTAGCACTCTTCCGATGTGGCCACTACCTGATAGCCTCCCAAGTCCACTATCTCTGCAATGTGGGCTCCCCAACATGCGTCGTGGATAGTCCCAGGGAGCACCTCACAGGACTCTTGCCTCCACCGGGTAGCTACTATGCACGATGATATATCGAAGCGACTCCAGATATGGCTATGGGACCCCAGTCCATAAGCTATCGCCCACTAAGCTGCAACAAGATGCACTCAATCTCGATCATATGCATCACCACCCGCTATCGCACCTTCCAAGTGAGGAAAAAAAATCAATCATCAATTTGATGCTTCAAAGGTATTCTTGACTGGGAAAAGAACCTCGGGAGGGCCTCATGAGGTCCCGATATAGGATATCCCGACAACCAAACAAGGAACACGGAGTACCCTAGCCCGGGTCTCAACGCTGACCCTGCAAGGCCCCTTATCCTAAGTAGGAAGGCTAGAGGAAGACATCACCCCTTAATGAATACTACACCACATCCTCAACACTTGAAACTAGTGCCGCACGCAAACTCTATGGTATACCCCCGATAAACAGAACGGAGGAGAATGCGGTCTCCAACCGGTACATGGGGTATCTCTGGCACCACTGGTGGATCTGCCGCTAAGGGTATCTACGGGATCGCCACGCGGGCCGCCCGCAGCTCCTGGATCTCTCACGCCTGCTCAGCCAACGCTCCAGTCTATGCCTCCAGTGCTCTAGTCTCAGTCTCCAGAAGATCTGCCATCTCAGCGTAAGCACGCGCCCACGCTGGAGGCATCCTGCGCAAGTCCTGGCCTAGCAGCCGAGAACTCTCTAGTAGACTCCTCGCCTCCGGTAGGTTCGAAAACCTCCGAAGCCCAAGGGTGACCACGTCCACGCGCCCATCTTCGAGGAGGCATATCAGCAACTAAGGAATCAGCACTAGGATCAGAATACTCATCTCGAAATCCTAGGACTCATCTCAAAGAAAATAATTGGCTCTGACAGGACATGGCTCTGATACCAACTTTTGTCACGCCCCAGGGCGGCCGTCCCCGAGACGTGGCAAATATATAAATGATATCAGTAATCCATACACGAGGTCAAATAAATACTCCACAAGAGAAAAGGCAATAAACAAGTAACTGACATCAAATATATACAAATGGCGGAAGCTCAAATAGCTAAGTCTGTAATTCAAAGACATATTACAGACTAGAGTACACAATCAGCTGTCCTGTGAGAGCCAATATATACAATAACAGACGTCAACAGTCTACATACCGTGCACAAGCACCAGTATAATACATACAATGAAAAGGGAATGCTGATAGCCTCTAACTCGCAAGACATCCAACACGAACGCGGGTCTCCTACTCGTATTGCGCCAGGGGAGCTCTTCTCTTGGATCTGACTCAGCGTCATCTGGAGAAAAACATAGGCGAGGGGTGAGCTACAAGCTCAGTGAGTGGTTAGAAACCAAACACCAACATAACATTCGATACTAAGGCAATCTCCTATCAAGGAAACCATGGGTAGAAACCCAACGGTTAACAAGGTCACACGGCGGTGCGACCATACCTGCCCTCGCCCTAGCCCCCACAGGGGTGAGTCTAGGGACTTGAAGGACAAAACTTGCTGTTCTACACCGTTCGTCATCCGGTAGCGCTCTCCCGGGCAGCCTCTACCTGGGGCCAGCCACGGTCAGTACACTGTCGACAGCGTCGATGGTACCTACAGGTGGGGGTCCACCCAGGGCGGCTCGTACCTAGGAAGCATCCACTCGGATCCGGCGAAGGGGAGAACGATAATTCATGCTCGCAACGCAAACCCCACGGGAAAACCATCTATACAAGCTGATGGGTCGAGTATCAACTCGAGCCCGCCCCATTCACGCCAATACCCTCACCCTCACCCCGACGGGTGACATAGGATCTTGGGAGCAATACCCTCACCCTCACTCCGACGGGTGAAATAGGATCTTGGGAGCAATACCCTCACCCTCACTCCGACGGGTGACATAGGATCTTGGGAAATTGCACAAACTGGCAGATCGAACTAACGCCGTCCCACCACACCCTCACCCTCACCCCCTCCTCGAGGTGACATAGGCTCTTGGGGAAGAGGTCGATTGTTCCACACCGCTCGTCTTCCGGTAGTCTCTCCCGGTGTGGCCTCTACTACCTCGTGCACAGGGTTCAGGCCTCTACCGGACTAGTCTCCCAAGACCGCTACCTCAGCCGTATGGGCACACCAACACACGTCATGAGTAGTACCTGGGAGATCTCCACCGGACTTTACTACGCCGGGCAGTCTCTACTCGGAGCCGACGAAGGAAAGAACACTCGACACTCGCGAATACGATCCCCATGGATCCGTCATCATCGGTTATCAAACACCGATAAGCGCAATGAATTCTCATGAATTCCCTCCAGGGCGTATAACTCAGATGCGGGGAAGACATTTTATTCTAAGTGTCAAAGGCATGGTATGACCCCATAGGAGGTCATAAACTTGTATAATCTCATTAAACAAGGCTCATGGCCCAAATAAGCATATATATAATATGCAATTAACTACCCAACGATGGCCTACTTAAACATGCATACATGGCTTCAAACAGGTAAACACATAACTTACAACCTAATATACGTTGGATAACACCAACTCAAAGGGGAGGGTTAAGCGCGATCTGCGCAACAACAGGTGCATGCCAATAATTCCAAGCAAGCCTGAGTAAAGTAGGAACCGCATCTACTTACTTGGCTCGCGAAAAGAGGGAGGGCGAGAGAGAGGAAAAACCTCATCCTCTCTTGAAGCGGGTCATAGTTTTGCCCCAACCAGATGGGTGCAACAACTATACCAAACCCTCGAGTACTAAATTAGGAATATTACGCATACACCCCGTTATTAACCCAAGTTAAACATGCTAGATGTGTCCGAATAATAATAAGGGTAGTAATTCAAACCAAATACCTAAGTCATGCCATATTCTAATACAATACATAGGCAAGTATAAGGTAGAATAGGGGTTCTACACAATACACGAGCTATACAACCTAGCATGCATGATATCTAACATATTTAGGGTGCAAATAAAGCCCCATGGAAGCGCGAAGCACGACTACGTGCCTCGAGCGCTCCCGGAAGGGTTGGAATCAAACCACTCACCGATACCCGGGTCGTCGCGCATCCCAACCGACGAGGTCTGCAAGTTAAGGGTACCAAAAGGGGTGAGTAAAACCACATACAAACATATAAAATCAAATAGGGATGCCTAAGATTGGACATCCACGCATACGGGCTCGAACGCACGCAAGCATGCACGCACGCACGCGTGCCCGAGCCCCCCGGACACCCACCCGAGGGTGCCGACCTTCAGCACATGCAAACCGGGCCTCGAGCAGCCCAGCACGCGCCCCGGGAGCCCCCGGGCGCGAACCCGGGCGCCCTGCATGCGTGCCCCGCGCGCAGACACGCGCGCGCTCGCGCGCGCCCCCTCGCGCACCCTCGCGCACCGCGCGACTCGCCAGCCCTCGCACGCGCCCGACTGCACCCGCGCGCACGCGCGCGCCTGCGCGCCCGTCTGCGCCCTCCTGCGCGCCTGCCTGCGCGCGCACGCGCGCGGACGGTCCCGCGCGCGCGCCCAGCCTCTCCCAACCACTTTTTAACCCTCTCCAACCCCTCACACACATTCTAACCCATATGCATAGCATGCATGAACACCCCAACAGCCCCCAAGCCATGAAAACCAAGAAAAGAAGGGGAAGAGCTCACCTTTTGGAGGGGGAATGAAAGGGGGAGACTCGGGGCCCTCGATGCACCCGCGACCGCCTCAACCACCACCACCATTACCACCACCTCCTCAGCCTCTCTTCAGCCCTCCCTTGGCTTGACTTGCACTTCCTTCCTTTACTTCTTCTTCTCACTGATGCATAACCACAAACACTTGGTGGGCTGGTATTCAAAGGGGAAAGGAAAATAATGGATCAGCTAGGTGAGGAGAAGATGAGAAACAACAACACAACAACCACCATCCAAACCTACCTTCTTGGACTCCTTTGTTTGCTCCTTCATCTCCATCACCTTCACCACTTCCACCCAAACACACACAAGAGGAGGGGATGGAACAGCTCAAAAAGAGCCCAAACAGAGGCTGAACTCGTAACATTTTGGGGGGTTTAAATAGGCTAAGGTCGGGCTGAAAGACCAAGCCGTCCTCGGACTAAAATCTCTGCTAAGCCTTCACTTAAACGGCCATAACTTCCTCAATACAGCTCCAAATTGCACGATTCTAGTGGCATTGGAAAGATAAGACGATTATCTACAACTTTCATGTTTACACCCAGATCAAATAAACTCTCCAGCTATTTCAAAATCTAGGCTAAACATCTTACAGGGCTGCTGCCTGGATTTCTCAACTTCGGGGTATACTCAGAAAAATACCCATAACTTTTAATATACGAATCCAGTTGATCCAATTCCACTTCTATATGGAAGCTATCTCAAAACTGAACATCTCGTAATAATATCGGATTTTTACCTCATCATCTTGGATTTTAACAAAATCAAATCCGAATATCAATCTAAAACTGCATAATTCCAAAAACTTTATCGGAATTAAACGAAAATTTTATGGGCAGTACTAAACAGTACCAGGACCATAATATGCAGTTATATCTTCAATCAGAGTTCTCAAACCCCCGAAGGTAGCTAAAAATCAAAATTTTAGCGACTCCGATCGAAATTAGGACTCTAAATGACACAGGTCTAACAACTTATCTGAAGTTCATTGGCTGTTTCAGGAACACTGCTTATGACTCCCGAGAGACAAAGAGCCGTTTGGGCAATCTATGGTATATTCTCACCCATCAGGTTTCTTTTATTGACATAGTTCTAGTTTTCAAAATTTAATTCTGCTGCTTTATTAACTTGATATTTGCAATTCTTTTCTTTAAGGTATCTCCAATTTTATAATAGACACATCGCTTCTGTTGCAAATCTGAGTTTCTAATCACGTGTTACTTGCATTTTTTTGTCCAGTATGGTGTAGACGAACTGATGAACTGGTGGACGGGCCTAATGCTTCATGCATAAACTCTACTGCTCTCGATAGATGGGAGAAAAGGTTAACAGATCTCTTTGAAGGCCGCCCATTCGACGTGTATGATGCTGCTCTATCGGATACCGTCTCAAAGTTCCCTGTAGATATCCAGGTTATAGTTGCATCTATACTTCAAACTATACTAAATATACGAATGAATGCATAGGTTTATGCACTTCATGCATATTGTTAATCACTTAATTTGAAAATCATGATAAATAGGCATCCTAAGTAGAATATCTGTTTCTTTTTTACAGCCCTTCAAAGACATGATTGAAATGAGATTGGACTTGAGGAAATCAAGAAACAAAATATTTGATGAGCTATATCTCTACTGCTACTATGTTGCGGGAACAGTTGGGCTGATGAGTGTCCCTGTCATGGGCATATCTCCCGATTCAAAAGCCTCCACGGAAAATATTTACAATGCTGCATTAGCCCTTGGGATTGCCAATCAGTTAACCAACATACTGAGGGATGTCGGAGAAGAGTAAGTTGGAAAAGTGTGAACGCAATTCACATTCGAGTGGTGAATCTTAAATAACATGAATCAAACTGCATTAATATATCAGAAAGATTTATAAAACATTTATTGTCGTAAAGAACTTGCTTGTGTTTTGAAGTCGAAAAATCCATGAATGAGAACTTGTACAAATTTATAAGGTGTCTCTCTTACATGCTTTTTTTAAAAACATTTAGTGCCAGGAGAGGAAGAATATACCTTCCACATGATGAACTAAAACTTGCTGGCATATTGGAAGATGATATATTCCGAGGAATCGTGACTGACAAATGGAGAAATTTCATGAAGGGTCAGATCAAGAGAGCTAGGATGTTTTTTGATGAGGCAGAGAAGGGAGTTATTGAGCTCAACTCCGCCAGCAGATGGCCGGTAGTGAATCAGTGTCTCTTACTTTTGAATTTCACTTATCTAAAAGTGTAGTGAATATGTATTTATGCATTCAAGAATAGTATAATGGTACTTCTATATCATTGGTGTCACAACACTTAGATCTAAAATCGTTGGAGAAATGTTTTTCAGTTATAGTTTTAATAGCTTGATATGCTGAACATCGTAGGGGTATATATTTTTCAGGTTTGGGCATCGTTGGTGTTGTATCGGCAGATTCTGGATGCAATTGAAGCAAATGACTATAACAACTTCACTAAACGTGCTTACGTAGGGAAGGCTAAGAAACTATTGTCATTTCCCGTGGCTTATGCAAGAGTGCTTGTAGGCCCCTCCAAGTTGACAGGAATGGTAAATACATGAAGCTTTTTTATCTCCCTGTTTGGAGATTTATTTAAGTCCTGAGGTGTGATCTCACTCAAAATTATTTTAAAGATGAAATTCTTTTCAGGCACCAAGCCGACTTATAGATTTGTATTTCAAAAGTTTACAAAGAAATAAATGGAAATACACAGTCTCTTCTTTTGTGGGAGCATGCTTAATTTTAATTGTACATATATACAACACACATTCACTGTGCACGATATAAACACAGAGGGAGGCATAAGAGTTAAGGATGCAGTAGTACTTTTTTTCTTAATCAACTCTTGCTACATTGAAGGGGAAAGTATTATAATTTCAACACTGCTTTGGCTACTTTGTGAGTGTCATGGATGCCTTTGGTCAAATGCAGCTCAAGATTCACCTCTAGGAAGAATATTGGCATCCTCTGTTACTATTTGGAATACTGAAGCAGAAGTATACAAATTTCTTAATTGTTATACTCTTAAGACTATTGGATTTGTGCGTTATACAACTCATTATAATTATTTCTATCAACAATCTCCAACAGCTGGTGCTCAACTTACTCACTTGTGGCAATCTCCAACAGCTGCATCTGATTCATATTTCCCCACTCACGTTTCATATCTACAGAAAATATGGAAGTTCTTGTCTACATGAGTTTGGTAGTGTTTGAAAACGGGTTTGGAAATGAGTTTTTAAGAGCTTTTCACTTAAAATTGCTTTTCAAATTAGTTAAGGGGCCGTTTGGTACTACGATTAGGGCGCGTTATTGATTAGCGGAATCAAATGGGTTTTAACCGTCAACCAAACATCCCAAATCAACTTAAGTTTTCAAAACCCAGACCTTACGATTGTGTGTAAATTCGAGCAAAAAAATTGGGATCTGAAAAGCTAGGTGAAGGAGCTTCCCGAAAACGCAAGACGGCAAACCAATTAAAACAGAATGAAATGACAATTTTACCGTTGCCTTTACATCATAATTTCCACCATATAAATACCCCATAGTGAAACCCTCGACCACTCTCTCCCCTAAAGAGGTGCCTCATCTTCGGTCGATCGTCCCTCTCACACTGATGAAACCCTAGAAAATATGAAGCCCTAGAAAATCTGAAGCCAACGATCAGGTTCGTTTCATTTTCTTTTTCGCAACTCCAACTTTGGAAACATATATCTTCAACATGATTTCCTAATATCTCTCTCAAATTTTCTCTGACTTTGAGTGTGTAATCGAGCGGGATATCAGTCGAACCCCTCATTTATTGCTTTAGGTTCTTATTTCATGATGCTTGAAACTTTTTTTTAATTCTTTAGGGTTTTGTATAGATTCTTTAGGGTTTGGGGCTTTTCTTCATGTTCATACAATTCGGTTCTCCCATGAATTCTTTAAATGATAATGTCATGTTACTATCAAGTTTATTTAGGTTCATCTCCATAGATTATATATACATCAATATACTATCATGTTAATATATTCATGTTAATATTCTATTTGGTGAAGATTAAAATTTCAATGACTTTACAGAGGACAAGAGGACATATTTGGGAACCCATTTTCACCCCATTCATACATTGTTGTTGCATGATTATGAATTCTCACAATGGTACTGTGTAAAAGGGACCTAAATTAGAGTAAGGAGTTTGGACATCATGAAATCTATAACATGCGACATTACAATGATATGTCATCTGGAATGTGAAAAACTAGTTGTAGTGTTGTTTAATTACTTCAGATTTTTATAAAAAGTAAGGGGGATTCAAGTATACATTAAGGCTATAGAACTCCCCATTCCATATTTATACATAGCTAACTGATCTGATATTTGGTTTCCAGAATTTATAATACCTCATGAATCTATTATTGACCAGAAACTAATTTGGGTTTTCCGTCATTCTTTATTGTTCAAGTAAATTTGTTCGTAACCAACTCCTAATCATTTAACCATTTATAGTAAATACTGGTAAACATGAAAGTTGAATGACAGATCTGCATTGTGTTTGTTGAACAAGGAGTATAGAGCCATAGGGAGCTTAATGACTGTCACTTTTTTTCTAGTTCAACCCTTCATTGATGCCCTTACACCTGAAGTTCAGTCAATCATACAATCCCATTATTGTTCTTTGATTTTAGTGCAGATGGATAACCAAGGGACAACAATCCCCCCAGTTTTACATCGACTGTGCAGAGATTAACAGTCAAGACAAAGGAAAAAAGAATATCGGACCCATATCGGAAGAAGGCTGTGTGGGATAGTCACAAACATGGTGTTTTCATTTGTATATGTTTGGAGGAATTGCAAGCTGGCAATAAGACAGGCCAAACTTTAAATAAAGTTGGTTACATGAACTTAAGTAGGAAATTCCATGAGAGATGTGGAGTCTTGTATGAAAAAGACCAGCTGAAAAATCATTGGGACACTTCCAGAAAAGATTGGCAGGTTTGGAAGGCTTTACAAAAGCAAACTTGTTTAGGATGGGATGAACAAAAGAAGACCTCTAAAATGCCTAATGAATGGTGGGCCCAGTTCACACAGGTACTAATTGATATGATGACTTCAAAACTTGCATTTTAATCATAGAGTTTTATAGGCTGTTTGCCTACCATATGATCAATTTTGGAGGTTGTTTGCATTTATAAAATTTTGGAGGCTGTTTGCCTACCATATGATAAAACAAAAATCATAGAGTTTTAGTATATCTAACAATTAGCATGTAATTCATATAGAGGCATACCGGTGGAGATAAGTTTGCACACTACCCTTTGGCGCATGAGGAAGAATTGGACATACTTTTTGGCTGTAGTGCTGCTATGGATGACCACAATAAAATCCCGGCATCAGTCAAGTGGCCATTGATGAACCAAAAGTCAATCACACCCACCGAAGAAAATAAGGCTCATGTTGAAGAGACAGATCCACAAATCGAAGTTTTACCAAATGAAACACCAAATACTCAACCTTCCGGTACAAATGTAGGTTCCGAGGTGACGAGTCCTCTTAGAGCAACAACAACACCACGTTCTTCTAGTGGAGGTAAAAGACCTAGAGGTACCACAGTACAAGTCCTAGAGAACTCAATGGATCGTATTTACAATTTACTTGAGAAGAGAACCAGAAAGAAGTCTAGCTCCAGATCCACTGATGATGTCCCATCTGTTGCGCATGCCTTGCAAGTTTTGGCGAACACTGAAGGGTTGCCCCATTCATCTTAAGAATACATGTTTGCAATTGGGGCATTACGCGTACCTGTGAACCGTCAAACTTTTTGTTCCATGGACACTGATGAGGTTCGGGCCCATTGGATCTCGCATGAGTACCAACTCTCCCGTTAGAGTTAGGTTATTATCGGTGATTATGGCAATATATAACTTAACCCGTGTTTAGCTCTAATGTATGCGTAGTCTAGATACTTTGGTGATTGTTTTTTTTGTTTTTTTGTGTTACCAAAGTGTATAATGTATTTGTATGGTTCTATGATGATCATCAGGCTATGTAATTTTGGTACAGTCATTATGAAGCATATATATAAATGGAGATGTTCAGGTGTTTTGGTTGCATCTTTATGTGATTCTATGATATGCTCTAAGAAATATTTCATAAATGGCATTATGTGATCTTTTCTAATGTTGCTATTATATAGTGAATTTGCTCATTTCTTGCAGAAGTTTTGACATAAATAGAAACATGGAATCTTCGTATGGCTCAAGTACCTCGACTACTTCATCAGAGGGGACGTAAGTTCTATTCAATTCTCTCAATTAATTTGTCAATTTACAGATGACTCATACATATCCTACACATAAATAGAATGTCCGACTCTGAAGATGACGAGCTCGAGATTGACATAGTAATATGTTTGCTTCTCGCACAAGTGGAATATTACCGAGCAACATATCTGAATAAACAACCAATCCATGATCTCACATATACCGGGAACCAATTAGTGCATGATATGATACATGGGCATTGGAGCTTATGCTATGACATGTGTCGTATGATGCCCAAAGTTTTTGTTAAATTGTGCAACTTGTTTAGAGAGAAAGGATTAGCCCAAAGTTCCCGCTCTATGTCAGTAAAAGAGCAAATGAGAATATTTTTACAAACCATAGGACACAATGACAGGAATAGAGCTGTGCTACACACACTGAAACATTCCGGTGAGACTATTAGTCGCTATTTCAACAAGATATTGGATGTTATATGAGCATGGGCTCCAGAGATGATCAGGCCAAGAGACTCATTCACTGCAGTTTTTGACCATATTAGGGAGTATGGTGGCGGGAAGTACTATCCCTTCTTCAAAGGCTGTGTTGGAGCCATTGATGGAACACATGTTCATGCATGTGTGAATGCTGAACGACAGCTAGCCTTCAGGAGCGGTAGATCAAAAACAACTAAAGGGGTTATTGGATCTCGGCATAAACATGAAAGTTGTAGATAATATTCTTGGCTTTCCAATGGACTTTTAATTGTACAATTCGGAGCTAGATTGTAGAAGTTATAGTTGTTCTAGTAAAGTCTTCAGGATTTCTGGACAGGGGCAACATAGTCTTTTCAGCCCATTGGAAGCCCCTATTTGTTATTGAATCTCTCTCTCTCTCTCTCAAGCAAAAGAAAGCCATCCGAGGCTTCTTTTTCTCTTCTCTCCCTCATGTGTGTGTTATAGAAGAGAAATAGAAGGAGAAGGTGATGGAGAAGAAGAAGCACTTGAAGGAAGAGCAAGGTTGGTGTGTGCATATGTTGTGTTGTTGCCTCTTCTTTCTCCTCCTCCTCTAGCTCCCTCATGTATCCCCTGTTTTTCCCTCCCCTTTTTAGTCTAGCCATGAAGAAGAGAAGCAAAGAAGGTGGTGGTAGTGGTGGTGGTGGTCGAGGTGGTTGTGGGTGCGCTCAAGAGCCCTTGCACCTCCCCTTTTCCCTCCCCCTCTATTGGTAAGCCTTTTCCTCTTCTTTTCTAATTTTGTGGCACATTTGGGTACTGTTGGGAGGGTTATGTTAGGTGTAATTGCTACTGCACATGAGGTGTTTGTGTTTATGTATGGATGGTGGTAGCTTTATGTTGTAAGTGAGGCAGATTTTCTGTCTCCTTAAGATCATTGTGAAACTAGTACCTAGAGGCATATTTTGAGGCTTATGTCTTCAGTAATATGATCATCTATGTGTCTAGATGCTATATATGAAATTTGGTATCCATATGCAATCTGTGTTGTAAGTTATGACCCATTTTGCATGGACTATCCAAATTTGTGTGGGAGTTGACCAATGTCTACAAATATTTTATTTTGAGCATGTAGAGGCTAAATTGTGTTATGATATCTTCATGGATTATGATCCCAACATGTCAGAGAACATGTATGATTTATTTCATAATTTTTAGATGTATACTTGGTGCTGTGAAAATCAAATTGTAGGGCTGGTTGCATTAGATTTACCAGTTTGGCTTGATTGTGTGTCAAGAAGTTGTTATGCATGTTGTGGAAACTATCAGAAGTTAGGTAGTCTTTGTTTGAAGTACTCACCCCTCTTTTGATTCCCTTGTCTTGCAGATCTCGTCGGTTGGATGCGCAACAACCCGGGTACTCACCCCTCTTTCGATGCCCTTGCTTTCCAACCCTTCGGGAAGTGCTCGACGCACGTAGTCATGCATCGCGCATCCATGGGGCTGCTTTGCACCATAAATATGCTAGATATCTTGCATGCTAGACTTGTATAGCTTGTATATTGTGTAGAACCCCTCCTTTTCTACCATATACATGCATATGTATTGTATTCATGTTTGAATAGTCATGTTTTCATGCACCCTTCTTGTTTGGCATGTATTTTTCGTATGAGTTATGGATGTATAGAATATGCATGCCTTAGGCAATCCCTATTTATAATACTATCCCCTATGTTAGTGTTATCTAGCATGATTAATCCTGGGTTATAACAGGGTACATACTTAATATTCCCTAGTCATCAGACTTGAGGGCATGGTATAGCTGTTGCACCCAAATTGTTGGGTTGTATGACCAGCTTCTAGAGATGATGAGCTCTCTCTCGCCCTCTCTCTTCGTGCGTACTGAATAAGTAGATGTGGTTTCAACTTGACTCAAGTTCGCTTGGGAATATTGGCGTGCACCTGTTAGTGTGCGAGATCGCGCTTGACCCTTCCCTTTTTAAGTTGGTGTTGTCCAACGCACATTAGGATATACTTTGTATGCTTGCATGTTTAATTAGGCCTTTCCTTGTATGCATAATATGTTGTTTATGCTTTTATTCATGTTAGAGAGAAACCCCTATAGTTAATCATGTGTTAGCGTGCATGTGGATCATGTATATAACTGCAATAGAATTGTCACGCTCTAGGGCGGTCGTCCCCGAGACATGGCAAATATATATATGATATCAGCAATCCATACACGAGGTCAAATAAAGACTACACAATATAAAAGGCAATAAAGCAACAACCAAGTAACTGACATCAAATATATACCAATAGCGGAAGCTCAAACGACTAAGTCTGTAATTCAAAGACATATTTACAGACTAGAATACACAATCAACTGTCTTGTGAGAGCCAATATACACAACAAAAGATATCAATAGTTCACATATCTGTAGATACCCCAATTTTGACCGTCCAGAGAGACAGAAATACTTCAAGTAACACACGGAAATATCCCACATCTGAACATCCAATAGAGAACCAAAGTTCGGGAAACCCTAGCCTTGACCTAAACTGGAAACCTTAAACCAACCCTAACCCTAAACCCTAGCCCTAAACCCAAACCCTAAACCTACCCTAACCCTAAAACAAACCCCCCCACTCTAAAAACCCAAAAACCCCAAGTCCCTGGAAAGGGGCGGCTAGCCCTAACTAGCCGCCCCATACCAGACGGCTAGTTTACACTAGCCGCCCCACTGACCGCCCCCCGGCCGACTTTGGACCAGTCCCCTGGATGGGACATAAAGCAGCATTAAATGCTGATCATTGCGGCGGGTTATGACCTTTAGCCGCCCTCTCTTGGCCGGATCAAACCAAGTAACCGACCCAAGCCACCGCTTGTCAGAGATGGGACGTTTGGCAGGTCATGATTGGGGCGGCTACTAGGAAGTAGCCTCCCCATCCTGGGCGGCTAGTTAGGACTAACCGCCCTTCACTGGTCTCTGACAGAAGAACCAGAGATTTAATGAGGGGTCTAATCGAAGCCAACCCACTCCATTACCCCCGGGATATTTCCCTGCCTCTCTTTTACTATAAATAGAGGGTCCCAAAGCCCAAATACATCATCTTCAATCACCAATCCACCATCCTCACTTGATCAAACCCTTCCACCACTAGAAATCCCAAGAGAGAGAGAGAGAGAGAGAGAGAGAGAGCCCCTTTTGTGAGAGAAACACCCATTCCCTACATAAAATACCCTCTCATCTCACCCTCCAGAAACCCGGGCTAAACCCAGCTTAGCCTCTGTCCAAAACCAAACCCATTTCCTACCGAAGTTCTGCCCAAACCAACCCAGACCCTGGACGGCTAACCCTAGCTAGCCGCCCCCTGGCCGACGGCTAAACACAACTAGCCGCCCCCTATCCACACCCCTTTGTCCCAAGACTCCTTTAGTCAAGTCCCGGAAGTAGAATAGGATACTGTTTTTCACCTTTGTGTACGGTATATCCGTGTCTCAGAGCGGAGACCCCACAAACTCCCCACGTAGGCGACCAAAACCAAACCCAACCTTTTCCTGCTTTTAGATAAAGCAGGTGGTGATCACACAAACCCCTGAATCCTCTTGAGCCGCTATCGGGCGCCTCAACCAGGACCGACACACCCTCACCCCTTCCGAGAAGACGATCCGACCGAGCCCGCCAGGGCACGCATCCGATCCGAATCTCCGATGAACCCCCACACACGCACGCGCTCACCGCGCACCCCGCCGGGATCCGCTCTGACACACCGACATCGGAGGCCTTCCCGACGGTACCGACAATATCGTGCACAAGCACAAGTATAATACATACAAGGAAAAGAGAATGCTGATGGCCTCTCACTCGCAAGACATCCAACGCGAACGCGGGTCTCCTACCGTATTGCGCCAAGGGGAGCTCTTCTCTTGGATCCGACTCAGCGTCAACTGGAGAAAAACATAAGCAAGGGGTGAGCTACAAGCTCAGTGAGTGGTCAGAAACCAAACACCAACATAATCATTCGATACTAAGGCAATCTCCTATCAAGGAAAGCCATGGGTAGAAACCCAACGATTAACAAGGTCGCACGGCGGTGCGACCATACCCCGCCCTCGCCCTAGCCCCCACAGGGGTGAGTCTAGGGACTTGAAGGACAAAACTTGCTGTTCTACACCCTTGGTCCACCGGTAGCCCTTTCCCCGGGTAGCCTATACCTGACATACCCCCACGATCATTACGTTCCGAATGCATCGGTAATACCTACGGATGGGAGCCTGGTGCCAGGATAGCGTTTTCAATGCCGGGAAGTTCCTACACGGATCCAACGAAGGGGAGAACGATTCATGCTCGCAATATCGTCCAGTTGCCCACCGTCATGCAATCTCTACCTGGTATGCTCTCATGATCAGTACATCAGCCGAATGCATCGGGAGTACCTACAAGTGGGAGCCTTCTGACCAAGCAGCTTCAACGTCGGGACCACGACATATGACGATATTGGGAGGAACCACTACTTATTAACAGTGTGAATCCTCTGGGAAAACCATCAACACGAGCTGGTGGGTCGAGTATCAACTCGAGCCCACCACACTCACACCAACACCCTCACCTCCGAAGGGTGACCTAGGATGTTGGGAGTAACTGTACCAATCCCCCACCTTCACCCCCAAAGGGGTGACCCAGGCTCTTGGGAAGAGACTAGATCGTTTCTAAACCCTTGGTCCACCGGTAGCCCTTTTCCCGGGTAGCCTCTACCCGACATACTCCCACGATCAGTACACTGTCGACCGCAGTGATGGTACCTACAGATGGGAGCCCGGTGCTAGAACAGCGTTTCCGACGCCGGGAAGTTCCTACACGGATCCAACGAAGGGGAAGAACAATCTACGCTCCCGAATACGATCCTCTTGGATCCGTCGTCATCGGTCATCAAACACCGATTAAGCGCAACAAATTCTCATGAATTTTCTCCAGGGCGCATAACTCAGATGCGGGGAAGACATTTTATTCTAAGTGTCAAATCCATGGTATGACCCCATAGGAGGTCATACACTTGTCTAATCTCATTAGACAAGGCTCATGGCCCAATAGGCATATACATAATATGCAATCAATACCCATGCATACATGAAATCAAACAGGCAAATACACAAATTACAACCTGACATACCTTGGATGACACCAACCTAGAAGGGAAGGGTTAAGCGCGATCTGCGCAACAATAGGTGCATGCCAATAATTCCAAGCAAACCTGAGTCAAGTAGGAACTACATCTACTTACTCAGCTCATGAAAAGAGGGAGGGTGAGAAAGAGGGAATGCCTCCTCCTTTCTCGAGCAGGTCATAGTTTTACCCCAACAGATGGGTGCAACAACTATACCACACCCTCGAGTCCTAAATCAGAGGAATATTACGCATACACCCCGTTATTAACCCAAGTTAAACATGCTTGATAAATAGGGGTAGTATTTCAAACAAAATTACCTAAGTCATGCCATATTCTATACAATACATAGGCAAGTATAAGGTAAAATAGGGGTTCTACACAATATACGAGCTATACAACCTAGCATGTAGGATATCTAACATATTTAGGGTGCAATTGTGGATGATGTTTAAAGGCTTGGGACCTCCTCTATTTATAGTAAAAAAGAGGCAGGGGAATACCCAGGGGGTAAAAGGGTGGCTTGGCTAATAGTGTGTGTGATTAGACCCCTCATTAATTCTCTGGTTCTTCTGTCAGGACCAGATGAAGGGCTGCTAGTGCTAACTAGCCGCCCAGGATGAGGCGGCTACTTCCTGGTAGCCGCCCCTATCATTACCTGCCAAACGTCCAATCTCTGACAAGCGGTGGCTTGGGTCGGTTACTTGGGTTGATCCGGCCAAGATAGGGCGGCTAAAGGTCATGACCCACCGCAATGATCAGCATTTAATGCTGTTTTATGTCTCATCCAGGGAAGCGATTCAAGGTCGGCCAGGGGGCGGCTAGACCTAACTAGCCGCAACGGCTAGTTAGGTCTAGCCGCCCCTTGCCAGGGACTCAGGGTTTTTTTTGGGTTTTAGAGTTTTTCTTTCTGGTTTGGGCCAGGGTCTGGTTTAGGGTAGGGTTTATGGTTAGGGTTAGGATTTCCGGTTTAGGTTAGGGCTAGGGTTAGGGTTTCCGGTTTGGGTTAGGGTTAGGGTTTGGGTTTGGGTTAGGGCTAGGGCTAGGGTTAGGGTTTCCGATTTCTTGAACTTTGGTTCTCTACTAGATGTCCAAATGTGGGATATTTCTGGGTGTTACTTGAAGTATTTCTGTCTTTCTTGACGGTCAAAATTGGGGTATCTACACCATGAAAGCGCGAAGCACAACTACGTGCATCGAGTGCTCCCGGAAGGGTTGGAATCAAACTACTCACTGATACCCGGGTTGATGCGCATCCCATCCGACGAGATCTGTAAGTCAAGGGTATCAATAGGGGTGAGTATAACAATTATACAAACCTATAAAATCAATTAGGAATGCCTAAGATTGGACATCCACACATACGGGCTCGAACGCACGTATGCGTGCCCGAGCCCCCCGGACACCCACCCGAGGGTGCCGACCCTCAACATGCCCATCCGGACCTCGGGCAGCCCAACAATCACCCCCGGGAGCCCCCGGGCGCTGCCTCGGGCGCCCCGCACGCGCTCCCCGTGCTCACCTCGCGCGACTCCCGCACGCACCCCCACGCGCTACCGCGCTACGCGCACGTGCACGCCCGTGCGTACGCGCCCGCCAACACCAGCCCACGCCCACCTGCGCGCGCACGCGCGCGGACAGGCCCGCGCGCGCGCCCTGCAGCCCAACACCCCCCTCCAGCCCCCCCCCCCCCCTCACACTCCCTAATACCAACATCTAGCATGCATGACTTCCCAACACACCCCCAAAGCCATAAAAACCATTTAAAGAAGTGGAAGAACTCACCAAACATAAGAGGGGGAGGGAAGGGGAGATGTTGGGGCCCTCGAGCACGCCACGACCATCTCGACCACCACTACCACCACCTCTCTTTGGCTTCTATTCTTCACATGGCTTTACCTTGGCATATCAACAAACACATGGGGGGCTGTTTGATACAAAAGGGAGGGCAAAACCATAAGGGGGGAGGGCTTGAGAGAGAGAAGAAGGAAAGAACAACCAAACAACAAAATCACACACACCTTGATCTCCTCCAATGGAACTCTTCTTCTCCATCACCATCACTTCCTTCTCCTCCACCCTCTCCTTCTCCTCCAATCACACACAAGGGCTGGAACAAGAGGAGGTCGTGACATTTTGGGGGGGTTTAAATAGGCAAAGGTGGAGTGAAAGACCAAGTCATCCTCGAACTTAAAACTCTGGACAGCCTTCACTTAAACGGCCATAACTTCCTTAATGCAGCTCCGAATTGTACGAATCCAATGCCACTGGAAAGCCAAGAAGATTATCTACAGCTTTCATGTTTACACCCAGATCAAATAAGCTCTCCAGCTATTCCGAAATCTAGGCTAAACATCTTACAGGGCTGCTGCCTGGATTTCTCATCTTTGGGGTATACTCGGAAAAATACCCATAACTTTTGATATAAGAATCCAGTTGATCCAATTCCACTTCTGTATGAAAGCTAGATCAAAACTGAACATCTCGTAATAATATTGGATTTTTATCTCTTCATCTTGGATTTTAACAAAATCAAATCTGAATACCAATCTAAAACTGCATAATTCTAAAAACGTTATTGGAATTCAATGAAAATTTTATGGGTAGTACTAAACAGTACCAGAACTCATAATATGTAGTTATATCTTCAATCAGAGTCCTCAAACCCCAACAGGTAGCTAAAAATCAAAATTTTTAGCGACTCCGATCGAAATTAGGACTCTAAATAACACAGGTCTAACAAGAATTCCCCTATTATATTTGTGCATGTTATACTAATCGTGCCTATCTGTGCTAGGCATGGGTAAGACCCGTTATCGGGTTGTACTATAGTTAGTTAGAGCGCAAGCGATGTAATCGTCACCCTACATCCATGTGATGCACTTGTTGAAATTCAGGAGAATTCGATGTTGTACCGGTGTCTCAAGCCGGTGGTTATGGTGTTTAATCTAGGCTTACCCGTGCTAGACGCGTGTATGAACCGCCCATTGGGTTATGCCTTGGGCTTATTTTTGGTGCGAGAACCGAGGTAACTCCCTACGTCTGAGCGACACATCTGTGTGGGAGTTCATATGTATTCGATAGCATCAGTAGGCGATTACCGAGAGTAGTTGTTTTTCCATTAGGTTCACTTTGTGAACATGGCGTGTTTTCTCCCAATATCGTCCGTGTTGAACCGGCCCAGATTGTATTTGTCCTGACAGAGGGCCCCCACCTGTAGGTACTAACGATGCATGTGGCGAGATGTACCGATCATGGGAGTATACCAGGTAGAGGCTACCCGGGAGAGGGCTAACGAATGATATTGCGAGCGTGGAATCGTTCTCCCCTTAGTCGGATCTGTGTCGATATTGTCCGGCGTTGTAGCTTTCCTGACATAGGGCCCCCATCTGTAGGTACTATCAATGCATGCGGTGAGATGTACTAATCATGAGAGTAGAACAGGTAGAGGCTACTCGGGAGAGGGTTACCAGATGATGAAGGGTGAAGAGCGAATGGATTTATCCCAAAAGTCCCTAGGGTCACCCCTCCGGGGGCTAGGGTGAAGATGAGTTATAGTCACGTCGTCACGTGACTCTTATACCCATCGAGTATACTCTTGGTAGGTTACAACATGTGTTATGGTTAACAGTTGTTCCTCCCCGAGAGTCCCAAGAGCTCCCTCTGGGAGTAAGAGTGAGGACGAGGTATGGTCTCATTGTCGCGTGACCTTGTTATCCTTTGGATTTCTACTCATGTTATTCCTTGAAAGGAAATTGTCTTGCATTAAATTGTTGTAATGGTGTTTGGTTTCCAGTCACTCACTGAGCTTATAGCTCACCCCTCGCGTACTGTTTCTTCCATAGGGGCAATGTTGGGCGTGGAGCTAGAGTTTCCCTGTGGCGTGGTCTTACGTTGGTTGTATTTCATTTGGACTAGACTTGGCTCTCACATGATAGTGATTGTGTATTCGGGTTTGTAATAATGTTTTTGTTTATAGACTTATTGATATTTTATGCTTCCACATTTCAATTGAGCTATGAATTATCATTGCTTTGCCAGCTTTGTGTGTTATTTATTGGAGTCATTGTTGACCTCTTGTATGAATTACTGATATTATATATATTGCCACGTCTCGGGGACGGCCGCCCTAGGGCATGACAGGAGGATGAAAGAACTCCTTATTGATCAATTTCTACCATGAGATTATGAATGATATTTGCCCCAATTGTAACAAAATTGTGGTCAAGTTATAAGGGTGGAATCACGACTAGAGATGTCAAAGGTGCAAGAGGCGACAAGAACAAGTCCTACAAAAGATGGGGATGTGTAACACCTGTAAAATTTTACTATTTATATATTGATTTAAATATATAAATAGAGCAATTAAATTATTGGATCATCTTTATGTTCATATAGGTTTGCCCATAGAGGTAGGCCCAAATGAGTTCAATTTCATTTGTAATTTTCAAGAATTATTAAATGAAATTGAAATAATTATTTTATAATTTTTCCGGATATCTTAATGGTGTCAAGAACCATTGTGTGAGATTGTATAAAATTTGGAGTTGGAGAAGTCATGTTTTGAGGTCTTTTGGAAAGGAGCATGTGGTAATGGATCTTATTGTGAATATTAGAAGTCTGATTTTTTTTATTTATATAGAAGTATCCCTTCAGGACCCTAGATAAGTATGATAGGACTCACTTGAAAATAAAGAGTCAGCTTGGGCCTTTTCAAAAAAGAAAAAACATCCCATATCCCATGGAATTCTATAATGGATTGATGGACGATTTTAGGGTGACAGATTAATACCACTTTTTAACCTCAATCATCCTTCATATTTTATCACCCTGGTCGTGAAGGTTCTTCATCCAACATATATAGGTATCCTCTAATCTTTTCCTTGAATTTCTTGGTAATTATAGGTCTAGATTCTTAAGTCTATTATATTGGGGACATGGATCCCTTGCTTCATGGATAACATGAGGTATCACTAGAATGAAAGGGAGAGGTGCTTGTATGCCTTCAGAGAGGTTACTGACGCCGTGTGTAGAAAGAGATAAATGGGTCAGGTGTAAATGAATATGAGAGGAATAGAAGGGTTGATGACTAGATTTAGAGATTTAATGAAGTTGTATCTAATATAACTTGGTGAATGGCATGGAATATTATTTGGAATGTCAGACTAATGTGTGTTGTTTGGAATGATAAACGGGTCATGATGATGAAGGCCCAGCCCATATACTGGTGTTTTTGCATGAGGGTTGGTTGGTTTAGTGGGCCGCACGAGGGTGGACGGATTAGTGGATCGATGTTGAATTAATCTTATATGTTACAGTAATGTTAGATTGAGTTGTCAATTAATTGATTATTTGGAAGCTGGGTGTTTGGTCTATAAAAGTCATTGGGATGATTGGGTTTAGAATAAATGGGTAGTTTATTTAATATAGTTATTAAATTTTCTTTTATTTGTTAGAAATATTATTTTATTTCATGCGGTTCTCATACTGGTTAAGCCGATATTGTGTCACGAGTGTTCTTGTTAGAGGTGAGTGAATACCTATATATTATTTAAAAATCATAATATATATTTATACATTTCGGCATCATGTTATTTTTATGATTATGAAATATGTCTTGTATGAAACATATGAGCATGTAATCATCATATATGTTGATATTTTGGATATGTCGTATGCATTGGAAATTATGGGATTTATGGAAATTGTCGCATGCTGTATACTTGAAAGAATAAGTAGTTTTGATTGTACATGCATTCAATTGTCTAGGTGGCTCAGTCTAGGTGGCTGTGGTCTAAAATGGACCCAAGTCTAGATGGTTATGTCTACGTGATCTGACTTTTAAAGAAAAATCTCTACGGTTAGGTGTTGTGGAAAGCGGGCATGTGTGTCCATTACATTCATATACATCATGTAGTTTGAATTCATAAGAAGATTCTTTATGACATTATATTTTATTTAAAAGAGAAATGTTATTATAGCCTTGTATGTATTAAATGGCTTCTTTATTACAAGATTTCCATTATAGTACAATTATTCCATAGACACTTTATAACTGATTATTTTAAAGCAGAATATATTATTGAAAAACTTGTGTTCATTCACTGAGCGCGTGGTAGCTCATCCCACTCTTTTTCCTAACCTTTTAGATTAACTGTTGGTGGTTGTCGATCTCATTAAGGCGTTGGAGGTTGAAGCTCGTATTTTCTTTTCGTTACATTGTAGGTGCTTGAATTAAGCCTTTCGTTTGCCATGTAGTTTCCTTAGTCCTTTCAGCAAAAACCGAGGGCATTTGTCACGCCCCAGGGCGGCCGTCCCCGAAACGTGGCAAATATATAAATGATATCAGTAATCCATACACGAGGTCAAATAAATACTCCACAAGAGAAAAGGGCAATAAACAAGTAACTGACATCAAATATATACAAATGGCGGAAGCTCAAAAGACTAAGTCTGTAATTCAAAGACATATTACAGACTAGAGTACACAATCAACTGTCCTGTGAGAGCCAATATATATACAATAACAGACATCGACAGTCTACATACCGTGCGCAAGCACAAGTATAATACATACAATGAAAAGGGAATGCTGATAGCCTCTGACTCGCAAGACATCCAACGCGAACGCGGGTCTCCTACTCGTATTGCGCCAGGGGAGCTCTTCTCTTGGATCCGACTCAGCGTCATCTAGAGAAAAACATAGGCGAGGGGTGAGCTACAAGCTCAGTGAGTGGTCAGAAACCAAACACCAACATAACATTCGATACTAAGGCAATCTCCTATCAAGGAAACCATGGGTAGAAACCCAACGGTTAACAAGGTCACACGGCGGTGCAACCATACCTCGCCCTCGCCCTAGCCCCCACAGGGGTGAGCCTAGGGACTTGGAGGGCAAAATTTGCAGTTCTACACCGTTCGTCATCTGGTAGCGCTCTCCCGGGCAGCCTCTACCTGGAGCTGGCCACGGTCAGTACACTGTCGAGCGCATCGATGGTACCTACAGGTGGGGGTCCACCGAGGGTGGCTCATACCTAGGAAGCATCCACACGGATTCGGCGAAGGGGAGAACGATAATTCATGCTCGCAATGTCGTTCGGTGGTCCACCCTCGTGTAGCCTCACCTGGTACACTCCCCTGATCAGTACATCTGCCGAATGCATCGGGAGTACCTACAAGTGGGAGTCCTCTGTTAGGGCAGCTTCCACATCGGGACCCCGGTATACGACGATATTGGGAGGAACCTTTACATGTTCGCAACGCGAACCCCACGGGAAAACCTTCTATACAAGCTGATGGGTCGAGTATCAACTCGAGCCCACCCCACTCATGCCAACACCCTCACCCTCACCCCGACGGGTGACATAGGATCTTGGGAGATTGCACAAACTGGTAGATTGAACCAACGCCGACCCACTACACCCTTACCAACACCCTCACCCCGACGGATGACCTGGGCTGTTGGGAGTAACTGTATCAATCCCTCACCTTCACCCCCAAAGGGGTGCCCCAGGCTCTTGGGAAGAGACTAGATCGTTTCTAAGCCCTTGGTCCACCGGTAGCCCTTTCCCCGGGTAGCCTCTACCTGACATACTCCCACGATCAGTACACTGTCGACCGAAGCGATGGTACCTACAGATGGGAGCCCGGTGCCAGGACAGCGTTTCCGACGCCAGGAAGTTCCTACACGGATCCAACGAAGGGGAGAAGCAATCTACGCTCGTGAAAACGATCCTCTTGGATCCGTTGACATCGGTCATCAAACACCGATAAGCGCAATGAATTCTCATGAATTCCCTCCAGGGCGCATAACTGAGATGCGGGGAAGACATTTAATTATAAGTGTCAAAACCATGGTATGACCCCACAAGAGGTCATACACTTGTCTAACACATTAGACAAGAATCATGGCCATATCGGCATATATATATATATGCAATTAACTACCCAACGATGGCCTACTTAAACATGCATACATGGCATCAAACAGATAAACACACACAAATTACAACCTATCATGCGTTGGATAACACCAACCTAGAAGGGAAGGGTTAAGCGCGATCTGCGCAACAATAGGTGTATGCCAATAACTCCAAGCAAGCCTGAGTCAAGTAGGAACTACATCTACTTACTCAGCTCACGAAAGGAGGGAGGGCGAGAGAGAGGGAATGCCTCATCCTCTCTTGAAGCGGGTCATAGTTTTGCCCCAACTAGATGGGTGCAACAACTATACCAAACCTTCGAGTACTAAATCAGGAATATTACGCATAACCCCGTTATTAACCCAAGTTAAACATGCTGGATATGTTCAAATAATAATAAGGTAGTAATTCAAACAATATTACCTAAGTCATGCCATATTCTATACAATACATAGGCAAGTATAAGGTAGAATAGGGGTTCTACACTATATACGAGCTATACAACCTAGCATGCATGATATCTAACATATTTAGGGTGCAAATAAAGCCCCATGGAAGCGCGAAGCACGACTACGTGCATCGAGCGCTCCCGGAAGGGTTGGAATCAAACCACTCACCGATACCCGGGTCGTCGCGCATCCCAACCGACGAGGTCTGCAAGATAAGGGTACAAAAAGGGGTGAGTAAAACCACATACAAACATATAAAGATCAAATAGGGATGCCTAAGATTGGACATCCACGCATACGGGCTCGAACGCACGCAAATGTGCACGCACGCACGCGTGCCCGAGCCCCCGGACACCCACCCGAGGTGCCGACCCTCAGCAGCCCAAACCGGGCCACGGCAGCCCCGCACGCACCCCCCGAGGAGCCCCGGGCGCAGCCCCGGGCGCGCGCGTGCCGCGCGCAGGCACGCGAGCCCCTGCGCGTACGCGCGCGTGCTCCCGAGCGTCCCAGCACGCCCCCGCCAGCCCCCTGCGCGCACCCGGCCCCTGCACCCGCGCGCACGCCCCCGTGCGCGCACGCCCGTGTGCAGACCCGCGCGCCCAAAACTTCAAACACTCCCCCAAGGCCCCCACATGCACCCAAACTCTAACACCCCACATGCATGCCCTCCCATGCACCTTAACATGAATTAAAACCAACAAAAGAAGAGGAAAACTCACCCAAGGAGAGGGGGGAGGAAAGGGGGACGTAGGGGCTTGCAAGCGCACCCTCGGCCACCCCGATCACCACCACAGCTACCACCACCTCTTCTATGCTTCCCTTGCTTCTTCTTCTTCACTTGGGCATTTCAACAAACACCTAGGGGGGGTGACTGGTTTAGAGAGGGGAAAGGAAAATAGGCTAAGGGGGTGGGGGAAGAGAGAAAGGAAGAATCAACAACAACAACAACAACAACAACAACAACTCACCTTCTTCAACTTCTTCTTCTCCATCACCAGCACCTCCTTCTCCTCCACCCAAAACACCTTTCAAAGGGGCTGAACCAGACCAAAAGAGGTGAAAAAATGGCTAAGGTCGTAACATTTTGGGGCCTTTAAATAGGCAAAGTCGGAGTGAAAGACCAAGTCGTCCTCGGACTAAAAACTCTGTGCATCCTTCACTTAAACGGCCATAACTTCCTCAATACAGCTCCAAATTGCACGATTCCAGTGGCATTGGAAAGATAAGACGATTATCTACAACTTTAATGTTTACACCCAGATCAAATAACCTCTCCAGATATTTCAAAATCTAGGCTAAACATCTTACAGGGCTGCTGCCTGGATTTCTCAACTTCGGGGTATACATGGAAAAATACCCATAACTTTTAATATACGAATCAAGTTGATCCAATTCCACTTCTATATGGAAGCTATCTCCAAACTTAACATCTCGTAATAATATCGGATTTTTATCTCTTCATCTTGGATTTTAACAAAATCAAATCCGAATGCCCAATCCAAAACTGCATAATTCCAAAAACGTTATCGGAATTAAACGAAAATTTTATAGGCAGTACTAAACAATACCAGGTCCCATAATATGCAGTTATATCTTCAATCAGAGTCCTTAGAAGGTAGCTAAAACCAAAATTTTAGCGACTCCGATCGAAATTAGGACTCTAAATGACACAGGCATTTATTTTTAAACTATTATGTGTGTATTTCATCCGTGTTTAGGATGAATTATGTTTAGATCCTGGTTAAGTTTTATAATTTGGATGTTTGACTAAAATGTTAGTTGTTTTTCAAAAAAAAAAAAAAAGAAGAAAGTTTTAAATAGGAAGCTATATATTTTAAGGATTTAATGTAGCGTAACCGAATTCATTTCTTCAAAATGGAGTAGTGAATTTTTGTGGGGTTACAGGATGATTCGAGGGACAACACTTATTATCAACCATCATTAGAGAAGTATGACTACTGCAATGAACTAGATTTTTGCTCAAATCAAATTCACTAAGAGAGCAAAGTTCTGGTAGAACCAAAGTTGATGTATATAATGACACTGAGTTCATAGAAGAAGAAGGAGAGCGGTTCAGCTTTGTCATTGAACCAGATATTGATGAGGATATGACAAGCAAAGAAACAATGAATGTTGTCTTCTTTGTTGATTTTTTCAAGAGGTTATCGAAGGAGAATAAGGTGAGTCATTTGCCTTAATGGTGACCCCAAAGATAGAAGAGCCATTGCAGAATTTTGCATTGTAGACTTTGTGCATCATCGATAAGAGCGTTTTTGATGCCATCATCAGGGACCGGATCCAGTCAGGATTGGATCCGATCAGTTCGGTCAGTACCGAACAGGACGACGTAAAAATTGAACTGCACCACTTATAAATCGAACTGCACAACAAATTGTTGAGTATATATATTTCACTCTCTAATTAGATCCAATTAACTATTGGATGAAATATGAATTCTTAAGTATCATCAGTATCCAATAGAAGAGTGAAATATATACCCAATAATTGGTTGTGCAGTTCGATTTATATGTAGTGCAGTTCAGTTTTCACGTCATCAAGTTCGGTACTGATCGAACTGACCGGATCCATACCTGACTGGATCCGGTCTCCATCATCAACAACATTAATGATGAGAACATTGCGAATACCAAGAAGCTTGGGCTACAAATCGATGTACATCCAACTTTCTACATGATCGATTTGATTGAGAAGCAATTTGAAGTCAAGAATACGTCTCTCTGTTTGTCAAAGGTAAAATATAAGGATATATCAATTGAGGAGCAGAATAACTTGAGGATGAGTTCTTTTGAAGAAGAAGAAGTGTCTAATGTAGGATAGATTATGTAGATGGGACCACCATAAGAGGTCCATCATATAAATTACAAATTAAGGGTCACAATTTCATAATCGTTTGAAAGTTTACATGGAGAAATATAATGAGGAGATCTTCTGGATTAATGCTTAATTTTTGAAAATTTCTTCATGTAGGCCCTCAAATTCGCGATTTTAGTATTTTTAATAATTTTTAAATTTGAGATATCTATATCATAACATATCAGAATTGATCTCTATCAATTCCTATTATCATATCAGAATTGATCTCTATCAATTCCTATTATCATTTAGGATCTCATAGAATCCAAAAAGTCAGTTTTTAAATTTTACTAGTTTTAGACATTTTTTAATTTCTGTTATTAGTATAAATAGGAGACTTGTAATATGGGATTTTCAGTTGTCTCAATAATATTTCAAATTTTCTCCTTTTTGGGGTTTTTTTCCATGTGTATTTAAGGATTCCTTATAGATTCAAGGGGTTATAGAATCTCAACGCTTATTGAATATTTTCTACTGGTTCATGCTGCGTTAAAATGTGAAGATCTAATGAATCAAAAGCAACAGATTCAATGTGTTTTATCTAAACAATCATAACAAATGAAGATTCAATATCGGGGTCATTTAAATGCTTCGGTTGATTGCGTAAAATTCCTTTGCATCAAGGGTTAACTTTTCGTGGTCATGTTGACTCAAGTAATAAAAGGAATTTTCTAGAGCTTCTTCAATTCTTGAATCTATCAATGAAGTTGTGTTGCATAATACTCCAAAAAATAACAAGTTATGGCACCATGATATTCAAAAGGACATCGTAAATTAATGCAGCCAAAATTGAAACTACTAATGCTATCATCATAGACCTTGCAAATGAGTTATTTTTAATTTTAATGACTGAGTCTTGTGATATATCAATGAAAGAACAAATGGCCATCATTTTGCGTTATCTAGACAAAAGAGAAATTGTTATAGAATGGTTTATGGATATTGTACATGTGATAGATACCACAACTTTATATTGAAAACAACAATTGAATCCTTATTTTCTAAATATCGATTTAATTTATCAAGACGTTGTGGCCAAGGTTATGATCAAGGGCGGTGCCACCTTTTAAGTGAAGGGGTTAACCATATCAGATTTTTATTAAAGAAAGAACAAAACAGCCCTCCCAAAATTTAAACAACCATATGTCCATATCAAATTAGGTAGACCCATTTAAAACCATAACATTTTAGCCTGGCTGAATTTTATCCATTAAAAACCTTAAATCCACATAGTGGGACCCTAAAACAATAAAGCAAAACCTTAAAACACTACCCAATTAAAAAAAAATTGTGGGACAGCCGGACAGGGACCCCTTAGCTGACTCACGGATCATCTATGCATGGACAGGGATTGCTTACTATTTTAAAAAGGTGGGTGGGTCTTCAGTTGATTAGTTGTTTAATTAATTTTTTTATGTATTTATGTTTATAAATTTTATTTTACAGATTATGTCATTTGTTCAAAGGATAAATTTTGAAGAAGAAAATCAACTACAGAGCAAGATTTTTCTCACTAAAGAAATTGTGGTGCTAAGCAAAGCTGTGTTGATGTGAACAATCTTCCTTCAGATCCAGTGCTAAGAAGAAAAAAATTTGAATTATCATCCTAATGATCATGACGAAATAAGAAGAAAATATATCCAAAAGGGTCCATGTCAACCTTTTGAGCACAAATTCCCTCAAAAGAGATATTGGTGGTCTTGTGTCGATTTAAACCCACTTGGTTTAAAGAATATGGAAATTGGTTGGAATAAATTTAGGTTTGGTATCAATTTTCAAGTGGGAAGTGATTCTCTTGTTGTAGGGGATTCTTAACTTGGAGTAAAGAAGAAAGATTGGGAGTTCATGTTGGGGGGCTAAATAGTGCCCATAACCAAGCTTGGAAGACAGGTGAAGATCTAATGAATAAAAAAACAGCATATTCAAAGTATTTTTTCTAAACAATCAGAAGAAATGAAGCTTCAACATCAAACTCATTTAAATGCTTCATTTAATTGTGTAAGATTCCTTTTGTGTAAAGGTTTAGCTTTTAATGGTCATTATGAATGTGATGACTCAAATAAAAATGGAAATTTTCTAGAGCTTCTTCAATTCTTGGCTAGTCATAATGAATCTATCAATGTAGTTGTGTTGCATCATAAATGACAAGCTTTATAACCATGATATTTAAAAGTACATCATAAATTAATGAAGCCGCAATTGAAATTATTAATGCTATCATCAAAGACCTTGCAAATGAGTTCTTTTCAATTTTAGTGGATGAGTCTCATGATATATCAATGAAATAATGCAAGGTCATCATTTTGCATTATGTAGATAAAAGAGAAATTGTTACATAACAGTTTCTCGGTATTGTATCTATGATAAATACCAAAACTTTATCATTGAAGACAGTAATTGAATCCGTATTTTTTAAATATGGTTTGAGTTTATCAAGACATCCTGGACAAGGTTCTGATCAGGTCCGGCCCTACGCCTACGCCTACGCCAAGTAGGCCATCGCCTAGGGCCCTCACCTCAAATAGGGCCCTTAAATCTAGGGAAAAAAATCTAAAAAAATAACTAAGTTTTAAATTAACATTTAACTTATTTGTTTACAAAATTGATCATATCTTTGCTTCATTAATTTTATTTAAAATTCTTTATTTCAATAATATGCATCCTATATCCTCGACTTTAGATTTAATTGAAAGTTAATTTAGTTTTCTTTATGTTTCATCACTTTTGTATTGGTTTATTAAAATAATCGTATACATTTCTTTATTTTGATTTTCCTTTATATTTAGTTGTGTCACGACCCAGGGCGGCCGTCCCCGAGACGTGGCAAGTATATATATGATATCAGTAATCCATACACGAAGTCAATAAATACACCACAATGTCAAAGGCAATAAAGCGAAACCAAGTGACTGACATCATATACATACCAAAAATAGCGGAAGCAAAAATGACTAGTCTGTAATTCAAAGATATATTAACAGACTAGAGTACCCAATCAAATTGTCCTGTGAGAGCCAATATATATACAACAAAAGACAACACCAACCCATACACTGTGCTCAAGCACAAGTAGAATTACATACAAGAAAACGGGGGATGCTGAAAGCCTCTCACGCGCAAGATATCCAACGTGAACGATGTCTCCTACTGGAATCGCGTCTCAGGGAGCACCTCCTTCGGATCCGGATCAGCGACAACTGGAGAAAACATATGCGAGGGGTGAGCCACACGCTCAGTGAATGGAACAATTCATGCATCACAACTTATATAACTTCCAAACATCATCAAAGTCCCTTACCCTCACCTCCGAAGGGTGACCTAGGTTGTTGGGAGTAATTGTACTAATCCCTCACCCTCACCCCCAAAGGGTGACCCAGGCTCTTGGGAAGAGACAAGATTGTTCTAAGCCCTTGGTCCACCGGTAGCCCTTTCCCCGGGTAGCCTCTACCTGACATACTCCCACGATCAGTACACTGTCGACCGAAGCGATGGTACCTACAAATGGGAGCCCGTGCCAGGACAGCGTTTCCGACGCCGGGAAGTTCCTACACGGATCCAACGAAGGGGAAAGACAATCTACGCTCGCGGATACGATCCTCTTGGACCCGTCGTCACCGGTTACTAAGCACCGATACGGAAATGAATTCACAAGAATCCCCCCCCCAGGGCGCATAACTCAGATGCAGGGAAATCCTATCATCGTAATATCGATGTTTTGGTATGACCCCACAGGTGGTCATACGCTTGCCTAAAAACATTATGAAAGGATACATGGCCTAAGCATGCACTAAACACTTAACGAGAATCAAGATTAATCATGGAAGCATCTTAAATTAATTAATATAACAAGACATGATTTATCAAAGGTATACTTATCTTATGCAACCACATATATATATGTTTAATCAATTTAAACTAGGTGGGGACATGTATAAGTCGGGGTTATGCTAATCATGAGACATGATATCTAGGCAAGGATGGCTTTCATACATTATACATGGATGCATAATACCTAGCATACTACATACAAACATGACATGGTTGCACTCTTAGCGAAACAGGCATTTACATGAACATTTATACAATATACAACATGTTATATGTAGTTATGGTACCCCAGGGGAGGGCGATGCACTCCAACGTGCATCGAACGCCTCCCAACTGGGTTGGATTGACCCACTCAATGAAATCCGGGTTGTCGCATGACCGCCCGCCAAGATCTGCAAGACAAGACATCCAATTATTGGTGAGTAAGACCCCATAAAACACATAAAATTAGCTAGAAGTACCCAAGACTCGAATATGCACGAATACGTGCACGCACGCGTGCGAGTACGCACGTACGCACGCACATCCGAGTCCCCGACACCTATCCGAACCCCCCGGGCAGCCACATGCGTGGCCCCGCACGCGTACGCACGTTCATGCACACGCGCACGCGCACCCACACCCGCCGGCGCACTGCCCCGTGCCCAGCCGCGCACCCAGACCCCCCACCAGCACACCCAGACGCGCTGCCCGTGCGCCCAGGCGCGCAGCCGCACGCGCACGCGCCCGTTCGCGCGCGCCTGCAGCTCCCCGCGCGCCCATACGCGCCCGATCGCGCGTACGCGCACGCCCGCGCGTACGCGCACACCCACTCGCCCGCTCGCCTGCTCGCCCGCAGTCCCTACGCTCGCACGCCTGCGCGCACGCCTGCCTGCGCCAGTGCCAGCCTCTGCGCGTCCGACTGCGCGCGCACGCGCGCGGACAGACCCGCGCGCGCGCCCAGAAGCCCAGCACCCCCTCCCAAAGCCCCTCTCACACCCAAACTAAAACACTAGCATATCAGGTCCCTCAATAACCCAAAACCCATGAAAAATCACATACAAGGGGGGAGAAAGGCTTACCAAGAGAAGGGTAGTGCAAGGGGAAGACCTGGGCCCTTCACGCACCCGAAATCGTCACAACCACCACCACCACTACCACCATCCTCTCATCCTCACAACAGCCTCTTCTCAGCCTTGAAAACAGTGGATCATGGGGGGGGGGGAAATAAGGGAGAGAGCTTGGGAGAGAGAGAAGTATTACAAGGGAATCACAACCACAATAAAACTCACCTTTGATTCCTTCTTCTTGTGCTTCTTCTCAACAAAACATACTCACATACACTTCTAAGAGAGGCTGGAGAGGGAGAGGAAGAGAGAGACAAGGAGAGGTGAGGAACTCGTAGACCTTAAGAGAGGGGGGGGGTAATGAGAAGGAAAAGAAGGGGAGGTCATTTTAGGTTTAAAGCCACCCACACACACAACAAATAACCAAAGACTTGCTTAGTTATTAAGAAAGGGGTGGTGAGGTTACCAAGAGTCACCACATACACATAAATATCTAAATACTATTCCACCTAACAAAGCAGTTTCGAAGAAAACCCAGATGCGGTTCGGAACTACATATTTTCCAAAACGTTACCGGAATTCGATGAAATTTTTATGGGTAGTACTGAATGGTACCAGGACCCATAATATGCAATTAGATTTTCAATCGGAGTCCTCCAGCTTACGCAGATAGCTTAAAAATCAAAATTTTAGCAGTTCCGATCGAAAAAGAAAATTTCAAAAATGGCCAGAATTGACCCAAACGTTACCCATAGGCTAAAAACTGACACATATATAACATTCTTCCCCCCTTAGGAAATTTTGTCCACAAAATTTAATACAAAAACATCTAAGAAAGAAAAAGATGTGGATATGCGTCACGCATGGCGTCCTCGCGCTCCCAAGTGGCCTTGAAGACCAACTGGACCGTCTTGGTGCGGAGCTTCTTCTCGCACCGGTCCAGGATCTCGATCGGCTGCTCCACAAATGACAAGTCCGGCTCGAAGACAAGCGGCTCGAACGGGATGACGTGGGCAGGATCGTGGACGTAATGCCTCAGCTGCGAGACATGGAAGACGTCATGGGCTTGGGCCAAGTGTGGGGGTAAGGCTAGGCGATAGGCCACCTCCCCAATCCGCTCTAGGATGAGAAACGGGCCAATAAAACGCGGACTCAGCTTGCCCCGCACACCAAAACGGAAGATGCCCTTCGACGGGGACACCTTCAGGAAGACATGGTCACCAACCTCGAAGACGAGCTCACGGCGACGACAGTCGACGTAGCTCTTCTGACAACTCTGAGCGGTGCGGATACACTCACGAATCGTCTTGACCTTCTCTGAGGTCTGGCGAACGATCTCTGGTCCCTCCAACTGGCGCTCTCCTACCTCATCCCAAGACAAGGGAGACCTACAGCTGCCGCCATAGAGTGCCTCATAAGGTGCCATCCGAAAACTCGAGTGGTAGCTATTGTTGTAGGCGAACTCCACCAACGGAAGGTGCCTCTCCCAACTACCCCCGAAGTCAAGGATGCAAGCCCGCAACATGTCCTCCAAGGTCTGAATCGTCCTCTCCGACTGGCCATCGGTCTGCGGATGAAAAGCGGTACTGAAGTGGAGGTTCGTACCAAGGGCGTGCTGGAGGCTACGCCAAAACCTCGAAGTGAACCTCGCATCCCTATCAGAAACGATGCTGACCGGAGTGCCATGGAGACGAATGATCTCTGAGACAAACAACTGTGCCAGGGTGTCCAGAGAATCGGTGAGTCGGATGGGGAGAAAATGGGCGGACTTGGTCATTCGGTCGACGATCACCCAGATGGTATCGCGACCCGAACGTGACTTCGGCAGACCCAAAACAAAGTCCATAGTAATCTGCTCCAACTTCCACTAAGGGATCTCCATGGACTGCAGCTTCCCCGCAGGACGTTGATGCTCTGACTTCACCTGCTGGCATACCAAGCAACGGGCAACGAAACGGCCAACATCCGCCTTCATCCCACGCCACCAGTAGCCACGACGAAGGCCCCTGTACATCTTCGTGCCACCTGGATGCACGGTGTACCTCGAACGATGGGCCTCGTCCAAGATCTTCTGCTTCAGCTCTGCGTCGTCAGGAATACATACTCGGCCTCTGAACCGCAGGATCCCATCCTCATGAATCTAAAAATCTGGTCGCTCACCCCGGGCGACGCCTTCAGAAAGGACCAGAAAATGAGGATCCCGCCCCTGAGCCTCGCGGATCTCATCGAGGAGAACGGGCTGCACCACCAGCCTGGCCAAGAAGCCACCAGCAGGCGTCTCCCGAATACTGATCCAGCAAGCGACCTCCTCCAGAAGCCTCCAACGACGTACAGCCAAATGGGCGGCCATGCCCAAGGGCTGCCTACTCAGAGCATCTGCTACGACATTCGCCTTACCCGGATGGTAAGCGATGTCACAATCATAGTACTTCAGGAACTCGACCCAACGTCTCTGACTCTTGTTGAGTTCCGGCTGGGACTGCAGATAAGTCAGGCTCTTGTGATCCGTGAAGAGCTCAAACACCTCACCATAGAGGTAGTGCCTCCAAATCTTCAGCGCAAAGATGATCGCTGCTAACTCCAGGTCATGGGTGGGGTAATTCTGCTCATGGGGCTTCAACTGACGCGACGCGTAAGCAACAACCTTACCGTTCTGCATCAGGACGTAACCCAAACCCAGCCGCGACGCATCGGAGTAGACTGCGAATCCACCACTCCCCGTCGGAATGGTAAGAACGGGCGCTCAGGTGAGTCTCCGCCTCAACTCTTGGAAGCTCTCCTCACAAGATGGGGACCACTCGAACAGGACATCCTTCCGAGTGAGGCGGGTCAGAGGGACGGCTATCTTCGAGAAACCCTAAACAAACCTCCGATAATAGCCTGCCAAACCCAGGAAGCTCCGAATCTCGGTGGGGTTCGACGGTCGCCGCCAATTCGACACGGCAAGCGTCTTCTCCGGGTCCACAGATATACCCTCACCGGAAATGACATGGCCAAGGAAGGCCACACGCTCTAACCAAAACTCGCACTTACTGAACTTGGCGAACAACTGATGCCTGGCCAAAGTCTCCAAGACAGTGCGAAGATGGTCAGCGTGCTCCTCAAGGCTCCTCGAGTACACCAAAATATCGTCAATGAAGACTACCACGAAGGAGTCGAGGAAGGGTCGAAACACCCGATTCATCAAATCCATGAAAGCTGCCGGCGCATTCGTCAACCCAAACGGCAGTACTCGAAACTTGTAGTGCCCGTAACGGGTACGAAAGGCCGTCTTCGGAATATCCGACTCCCGGATCTTCAGCTGATAGTAGCCCGAACAGAGATCGATCTTAGAGAAGACACGCGCTCCCTGGAGCTGGTCAAACAGATCGTCAATCCGCGGTAAGGGGTACTTGTTCTTCACGGTTCGCTTGTTCAGCTGTCTGTAATCAATACAAAGTCGCATCGAACCGTCCTTCTTCCGGACAAACAGGACAGGGGCTCCCCACGGAGAGACGCTCGGACGTGCGAACCCCTTCTCGAGCAACTCCTCCAGCTGCTCCTTTAGCACCTTCAACTCTGCTGGGGCCATCCGGTACGAAGCCCTCGAAATTGGCTCAGTCCCCGGAATTAGATTAATCTCAAACTCGATCGCGCGATCCGGTGGTAGACCCGGAAGATCATCGGGAAAAACCCCCGGATATTCTGACACAAACGGAGTCTGACTTAACTCTTTCCCCAATGGTGCATCCTCTTTCACAATGCACGCCAGATAACCCTTGCATCCGCCCTGTAGGAGTCTCCAGGCCTGGATGGACGACACGAACCCCAAAGGAGCTATGTCCCGATCACCTACGAACTGGAAAGACCTCTGGCCTGGGATGCGAAAAGACACCGATTTAGCAAAACAATCGATGCTGGCGTGACTAGCAGAGAGCCAATCCATTCCTAGGATGGCATCAAAGTCCGACACGGCGAGCTCAACCAACTCTGTTAGACCTGTGTCATTTAAAGTCCTAATTTCGATCGGAGTCGCTAAAATTTTGGTTTTTAGCTACCTTCTGGGGTTTAAGGACTCTGATTGAAGATATAACTGCATATTATGGGTCCTGGTACTGTTTAGTATTGCCCATAAAATTTTTGTTTAATTCCGATAACGTTTTTGGAATTATGCAGTTTCGGATTGTCATTTGGATTTAATTTTGTTAAAATCCAAGATGAAGAGATAAAAATCCGATATTATTACGAGATGTTCAGTTTTGAGATAGCTTCCATATAGAAGTGGAATTGGATCAACTGGATTCGTATATCAAAAGATATGGGTATTTTTCCATGTATACCCCGAAGTTGAGAAATCCAGGCAGCAGCCCTGTAAGATGTTTAACCTAGATTTCGAAATAGCTGGAGGGGTTATTTGATCTAGGTGTAAACATGAAAGTTGTAGATAATCGTCTTATCTTTCCAATGCCACTGGAATCATGCAATTCGGAGCTGTATTGAGGAAGTTATGGCCGTTTAAGTGAAGGCTGCGCAGAGTTTTTAGTCCGAGGACAGCTCGGTCTTTCACTTCCCTTTTGCCTATTTAAGAGCCCCTTGTGCACGAGCTTGGCCTCATTTTCCTCTCTTTTGCTGCTGGTCCAGCCCCTTTGAAGGGTGTATTGAGTGGAGGAAGTGAAGGTGATGGAGGAGAAGATCAAGAGAAGGTGAGTTGTTATTGTTATTGTTGTTGTTGTTGTTGTTGTTGATCCCTTCTCTCTTCCCCCACCCTTTCTCTTTTTCCTTTCCCCTCTCTAAACCAGCCCCCCATGTGTTTGTTGATATGTCTAAGTGAAGAAGGGGAAGCAAGGGAAGCATAGAAGAGGTGGGAGTAGCAGCGGTGGTGATCGGGGTGGCCGAGGGTGCGCTTGTGAGCCCCTACGTTCCCCTTTCCTTCCCCCCTCTCATTTGGTGAGTTTTTCCCTCTTCTTGTGTTGGTTTTAGTGCATGTTTAGGTGCTTGGGAGGGCATGCATGGGTGGTAATTAAGTTTGGGTGCATGTGGGAGCTTGGGGGAGTGTTTTGGAGGCAGGGCGCGCGGGTCTGCACGCGCGAGCGCGCGCGCGGGCGCGCGCGGGGGTGTATCGCGCGGGTGGAGCGCGCGGGTCGTGCGCGCTGGTGCGGGCGCGCGGGAGCGCGCGGTAGCGCGCGGTAGTGTGCGCGGGGGGTCGCGCGAGGTGCGCGCGGGGTCGCGCGCGAGCGCGCGCGCGTCTGCGCGCGCAGGGGTGCCCGGGGCTGCGCCCGGGGCTCCCCGGGGTGCGTACGGTGCTGCCCGAGGCCGGTTTGGCCGTGCTGAGGGTCGGCACCCTCGAGTGGGTGTCCGGGGGGCTCGGGCACGCGCGCGTGCGTGCGTGCTTGCGTGCGTTCGAGCCCATTTTCGTGGATGTCTAGCCTTAGGCATTCCTAATTGTTTCTATGTGCTTGTATGTGATTTTACTCACCCTTTTGATACCCCTTGACTTGCAGACCTCGTCGGTTGGGATGCGCGACGACCCGGGTATCGGTGAGTGGTTTGATTCCAACCCTTCCGGGAGCCCTCGAGGCACGTAGTCGTGCTTCGCGCTTCCATGGGGCTTTATTTGCACCCTAAATATGCTAGATATTATGCATGCTAGGTTGTATAGCTCGTATATTGTGTAGAACCCCTATTCTACCTTATACTTGCCTATGTATTGTATAGAATATGGCATGACTTAGGTAATTTTGATTGAATGACTACCCCTATTGATCAAGCATGTCTAAACTTGGGTTAATAATGGGTGTATGCGTAATATTCCTCTGATTTAGGACTCGAGGGTGTGGTATAGTTGTTGCACCCATCTGTTGGGGCAAAACTATGACCAGCTCGAGAGAGGATGAGGCATTCCCTCTCCCTCGCCCTCCTTCTCTTCGCGAACCGAGTGAGTAGATGTAGTTCCTACTTGACTCGGGTTTGCTTGGAATTATTGGCATGCACCTGTTGTTGCGCAGATCGCGCTTAACCGTTCCCTTCTAGGTTGGTTTTATCCAACGTATAATAGGTTGTAATTTGTGTGTGTTTATCTGTTTGATGCCATGTATGCATGTTTAAGTAGGCCATCGATGGGTAGTTAATTGCATATATATATATATGCCGATATGACCATGATTCTTGTCTAATGTATTAGACAAGTGTATGACCTCTTGTGGGTTCATACCATGGTTTTGACACTTATAATTAATGTCTTCCCCGCATCTGAGTTATGCGCCCTGGAGGGAATTCATGAGAATTCATTGCGCCTATCGGTGTTTGATAACCGATGATGACGGATCCAAGAGGATCGTATCCGCGAGCGTAGATTGTTTTTCCCCTTCGTTGGATCCGTGTAGGAACTTCCCGGCGTTGGAAACGCTGTCCTGGCACCGGGCTCCCATTCGTGGGAGTATGTCAGGTAGAGGCTACCCGGGGAAAGGGCTACCGGTGGACCAAGGGCTTAGAACAATCGACCTCTTCCCCAAGATCCTATGTCACCCGTCGGGGTGAGGGTGAGGGTGTTAGCGTGAGTAGGGTGGGGTCGCGTTGATACTCGACCCGTCAGTTTGTATAGATGGTTTTCCCGTGGGGTTTGCGCTGCGAGCATGAGTTATCGTTTTTCCCCTTCGTTGGATCCGTGTAGGAACTTCTCGGCGTACCATTGCTGTCTTGGCACCGGGCTCCCATCTGTAGGTACCATCGCTGTGGTCGACAGTGTACTGATCGTGGGAGTATGTCAAGCAGAGGCTACCCGGGGAAAGGGCTACCGGTGGACCAAGGGCTTAGAAACGATCTAGTCTCTTCCCAAGAGACTGGGTCACCCCTTTTGGGGTGAAGGTGAGGGATTGGTACAGTTACTTCCGACAACCTAGGTCACCCTTCGGAGGTGAGGGTGTTGGTGTGAGTGTTGTGGGCTCGAGTTGATACTTGACCCACCAGCTTGAGTGATTGGCTTTCCATAGGGTTCGCGCTGCGAACAAGTAGTGTTTCCTCCCAATATCGTCGTATACCGGGTTCCCGACGTAGAAGCTGCCCTGACAGAGGACTCCCACTTGTAGGTACTCCCGATGCATTCGGCAGATGTACTGATCAGGGGAGTGTACCAGGTGAGGCTACACGAGGGTGGACCACCGGACGATGTTGCAAGCCTGAATTATCGTCCTCCTCTTCGCCGGATCCGTGTGGATGCTTCCTAGGTACGAGCCGCCCTGGGTGGACCCCCACCTGTAAGTACCATTGATGCGCTCGACAGTGTACTGACCGTGGCCGGCTCCAGGTAGAGGCTGCCTGGGAGAGCGCTACCGGATGACGAACAGTGTAGAATAGCAAGTTGTCCTTCGAGTCCCTAGACTCACCCCTGTGGGGGCTAGGGCGAGGGCAGGGTATGGTTGCACCGCCGTGTGACCTTGTTAACCGTTGGGTTTCTACCCATGGTTTCCTTGATAGGTGATTGCCTTAGGATCGAATGTTGGTGTTGGTGTTTGGTTTCTGACCACTCACTGAGCTTGTAGCTCACCCCTCGCTTATGTTTTTCCCCAGTTGACGCTGAGTCGGATCCAAGAGAAGAGCTCCCCTGGCGCCATTCGAGTAGGAGACCTGCGTTCGCGTTGGATGTCTTGCGAGTCGGAGGCTATCAGCATTCCCTTTTTATTGTATGTATTATACTTGTGCTTGTGCACGGTATGTAGACTGTTCATGTCAGTTATTGTATATATTGGCTCTCACAGGACAGATGATTGTGTACTCTAGTCTGTAATATGTCTTTGAATTACAGACTTAGTCATTTGAGCTTCCGTTTTTTGTATATATTTGATGTCAGTTACTTGTGTATTACCTTTTCTATTGTGGAGTATTTATTTGACCTCGTGTATGGATTACTGATATCATTTATATATTTGCCACGTCTCGGGGACGGCCGCCCTGGGGCGTGACAAACTCCACCGGAAACTCGTGCTCCTCAATCGCCACAGAACAATCCCGGTACACAAAACGAAGGAGAATACGGTCTCCGACAGGTAGTGATATCTCCAGCAAGGCATCAAGAGGGACCGACACCGCACCCATCCGTCTCGCGAAAACGGGAGTCACGAACGAGTGCGTGGCCCTGGAGTCAAATAGCACATAAGCAGGAAGCTGGGAGTTCAGAACAATACCTCGGACGACGCTACCCGAAGCCTGTGCCTCCTCGGCCGTAAGTGCTGCCACACGCCCCCGAACAAGCTGCGGCTGAGGAGCAGGGGCACGACCCACAGGCTGCACTGGCTGCTTCCCCTTGTCAACTCGGCCGGCCTGTGGCTGCTGATACTGGCGTGGCTGCTGCAGCTGTGGCTGCTGACGAGGCACAGGAGGTCGACCAGCATCGGGGCAAGCATAAGTGAGATGCCCGGCCCGATTGCAGTGGTAGCAACGTCGCATCTCCGGTCGCCTGGCCTGGGATGGAATGGCAGCAATGGGTGCAGGACCCCGCACTAGCACCGCATCTACTGGAGTAGTGGCGGTCGCTGACTGATCAAAGCGCGCCCGCTTGTTCTTGCGACGCCCCGAATCCCGACTCCTGGGTGGCTTCTGATCCTCAAATGGAATAATAGCTGACGAGAGCCCAAGATCACGCTCGACTGTCCTCGCCCGAGACACCAGGTCGGTATACCTCGAAAGTGCCTCTGAGGAAACGTGCACCCTGATGGCGCTGTTGAGACCCATCTCAAACCGACGGCATCTCATCTCCTCGTCCATCACCAAGGCAGGGGCAAACCGCGAGAGCCTCATGAAACGCATGGAGTAGTCCGACACTGACATTGTACCCTGCGTCAGCTGCTCGAACTCCCGCATCACGATCTGCCGCATCGAGAACGAGAAGTATTCCGCCAAGAAGTAGTTCTGGAACCCGGCCCAAAGGAGTCGCTCCACACCCTCCGGAATGTCCACAGATCGGGTGGCCCACCAGTCAGCGGCGCTACCCTTCAACATGAACGTGGCCAACGAGACACGCTTGTCCCTCATCGGGCAGAGTCTTTGGGCGGAGCGAGAAAGACTTCGACCGATGATAAGGAAGGAGACCCCTATTTTGGCCGGCCCGACCTTTAAGAAGTTATGCCAACACGAACAGTACTATTCGGGGAGTTGATTTAGACTGTCAGAGGCTAGGTCTTGACTTAGAATTTTAGTCTAAAGGATGATCCAGGTGGAAGGCGGGGAAAAGTAAATGGTGAGTGATCCAACCCGCGGTCGGGGTTCTTAGCTATCGTGCACGGAGCAGCCCAGTGTCAGTTTCCTCGTGCCTACCGTTCCCGTGCTTGGGAAAACTCAGCAAGGAGGGGATATCGCCGACAGAAAGCAAGTAAAAGTTGATTTGGGTGAATTGGATCATCCGAAGGATAAGAACTCTGGAAAAGAACCAGAACTGAAGAAATTCAAATTTTGAATGGTACTGAAAGTGTGGCGAAACTTCAGGAAAGTCGTGTTTGATCAGGTAATGTCTGGAAATAAGCCAATACATGGCTGTTTGGTATGGAGAACCTTGAAATTTAGGGCTGAAGAGATTGGAAAGGGGTTTTTAAGTGAAAGAGAAAAAACTGGGAGGGGTGGCTAGTTGTAACTAGCCGCCCAAGAGGGGGCGGCTAATCGCGGGTAGCCGCCCCTCGATTGGGTCCCTTTTAACCGAAAAGACCATCTCTCTCCCCTTACGTTTTAAAACGGTTTCTCTTCCCTCTTCTCTTCTTCCCTTCGGTTTCAAACTCAAAAACCCTGATTTCTTTGCCTTTCCTTCCTCTATTTTGGCCTCAATCTCTCTCTTTCTCTTGATTCCGAAACCCTAGTTTGGGTTCTCCTTTTCCTTTATCAAACCGAGGAGATGACGAGGTCGAAAGCGATTGCTTCGAGGGGGAAACGACCACGGGTGGCTCGTGGAGAGCGTAGCCCGAGCTCTTCATCATCGGAGAGCGATAGGCCAGAGGTCGAGGCCGTGGGGGAGGGTATGGGTACGACGGAGGTGCCGCCAGTGGATATTGGCGTGGGTGAGGTCGGGGGTTTGCCTTCGGGGGCTGTCCCGGAGGTAGGGGGGAGTGTGATAGGATATATACGCAAGAGGAGGCGTGGGGATCGACCGGTGGTGGCCGAGGCGGTGGTTCCGGGGGTTGGAGGATCGATTGAGGGTGCAACCGAGGGAGTAGCTGTCGAGGGAGTTAGCGAGGAGGTGAGGGCGTCGTTGGATGCCCTCGTCGGGATGTTGGATAGGGAGGCCATAGAGGCCTGGGCTGAAGAGGAGGAGAGTAGGGCTATGGGGGCCTTTGCGGAGTTTATCTCCGGCGTGGGGAGGGTGGAGGGGATAGGAGAGGCTAGGGACGGGGCCGGGGAGGCCGAGGGTATGGGTACTAGGGTCGCCGAGGCCGGTGTGGGTGTTGGGGCTGAGGCCGAGGAGGCCGTGTTTGAGGAGGATGAGGAGGAGGATGACGACGGGATGGACGATCCCGACGAGGCCGAGGTGGATGCCCCTGGGTCCACACGGGCCGTGGTATGTTCCTAACTTCTTAGTCTTTAGCATTTTATTTGGTTGTATGTGCATGTCTATTGGGTGGTATGAATAGGTGTTTTAGCATATTATACTCGTATATGTGTGTTTTTAAATAGGCATGCTTGTGTATAAGTTAATCACGGTGGGATGTGTAAGCATGCTGATATGGTTTTATTATTTTTTTAGGAAGGGGTGCAATTTCTATATATCCATGTTTGTTATATGCATATAAAGGAGAGAGAAGTGATATGGTTAGTATGCTTGCATGCGATACTTTTTCACGTGTAAGACTTCGTACGTGTTTGATCGTGATAGAGCATGAGGGAGTGTATGCATGAATTTCATGGGTCCAAGTGTTCTATATGCTTAGGTGTGTTTAGGGAAAGTGTAAGCATGATAGGCTGTGATGTGAGTGGTGACCATGATGGGATAAGAGGGTGTATTTTGAAAAATGAAACATACGAGTAATGACCACGGGGGATAAGAGGGTAAAGCATGTGATCTTATGGGTATGTTTTGCAAATAAAGGAGGGTAAATTTTCGTATAAAGTCTCATATTTCATGCCTCTTTTTCTTGTTCTTTTAGATTTTGATATGTAGGAGTTTATTGTGCTAAGCATGGTTTCTAGAAAGTGAATTCGTTTAGACTTGGATCCTTACCTCTCGATCGCTTTTAAACTAACCCATGTTCCCTTCGTTTGTTTTGTAGAGGCCGAATCGTATCCGGGCTTTATGGCACGGGACGAAGAGGTGGTACAATGCCCTGGGGCAGGAGGAGATGAGTTTAGTGGATGGAGCGGGCTTCCGTTCCTTCTTTTTGATCGAGCCATTCCACGTCCATCGCCCATATGTGGAGGCATTGGCGGAGAGATGGGACCCGGAGAGTTGTACATTCATCCTTCCTACCGGCGATGTTATGCCGACGCTCGAGGACGTCTATCGGATCACCGGCCTTCCGGTTCTGGGGGAGGTAGTGATTGTGGCCACCCTAGCTGACTATAGGGGGCTTTTCCGAGAGTTGATCGGGGAATGGGAGTTCGTGGAGCGGGAGCGGACGCTGAACCGGATCCCTTTGGGGCGGCTTTCGGGGCAGTATGGCCTCGGTTCCTTTACAGAGCGCCAGAAGGGCGAAGCTGCAGCTAGCTTTGAGAGGAGGCGGGCGATGATCGAGGTGAGAGAGGCGGCCGCGTGCCCACAGAGGGCACGGAGGGAGTTGAGAGCGTTCTTCCTCTAGTTCTTTGGCCGGGTCCTTTTCTCGACGGCCTCTGATAAGGTCTCTTCGCATTCCCTTCTACTGATGCGGGACTTGGAGGGCATGGGGCGCTATGCTTGGGGAGCGGCGATGCTCGCCCATCTCTTTGCGGAGCTCTCGAAGAAAGTCAAGAGGGCCGGGGGAAAGAACCTTGGCGGCTTTGCGCCATTTCTTCAGGTATGTGTAAGTGATTGGTAAATGTCTTTTTTAGTTTAGTTCACTTTGATCGTGATGGTTTTCCTCTCGCTTTGTCAGATCTTCGGGTACGAGCACTTCGCCATCGATCGCCCGACTTTGGCTCCGTTTGATCATGCCCTCCCTTGGGCCATGAGATGGGAACCCCAGGGATCTTCCCGCTTGCACCGCCTCGCCCAATTCTGAGAGGCCTTCCGCGGTTTGTCGGAGGAAAAGGTACGAGTTTTCTTTGAATTTCTTTGGCTTGTATTTGGTTTTCTTTTGACTAAGCGCTCTTCCTATCTTTCGATGCTTTTTTAGATGACATGGTGGCCTTACTCGGAGGAGGTTCCCGAGGCCCTGGCGCGAGACGTCTGGCTGATCTACTTCAATGAGGTCGTGTTCCATGCGATCAGCCGGGTTGTCCTCCAGCTTGGGTACCATCAGTGGGTGCCCGATCCTCTTCCGCGGCGTCCTTCGATTCCGGTGGCCGGGATTCCTCGGGACACGAATCTCCCGAGGAACTACGCGACGTATGTGGCGGGATGGATGAGTCGAGGCGTCTTGGTGGAGCGTCATCCTGAGGTGACTTCGAGTGACGAATACCTAGCTTGGTATCGTCGGGAGCATGCGGATATCCTCGGGACGATGGAGGAGGAGATCCCGGACGCTTATGTAAGTTGAAAATTCTTTTTCCTTTCCTCGTTCTCTCTTGCTTGAGCATCTTCTGAATGGTGCTCCCTTTTGCAGGTTGAGTTGAATGAGATGGAGAAAAGGCTCAAGACCGCCAATGAGCACCTCCAAGCACGGGCCAGGCAGATAGAGGCGTTGCGGGCACAGAGAGGACGCTTGCAGGACCAGGTCCGGGTCCTTGAGGCTCAGGTGGATGCTCTGTCGAGAGCGAGGGCCGATGGCGCTTCTTCTTCTTCCGTCCCTCCTCCTTCCATGGTTTCCGAGCAGGAGCTTTAACTGACGAGGGAATTGGATGTGGCCCGAAGCGAGTTGATGGCCACAAGGATGGAGTTGGGCCAGGCAAGGGGCAGGGCTTCTCGGGCTGAGGAGGAGGCAGACCGGCTGAGGTCCATGGTGGCCTTGAGAGAGGAGGTTCGTTACCCTAGGCCGTGAGAGGGACTCCCTCCAGATGAGGGTGTCGGAGTTGGAGGCTTCGGCGGGCATTCCTGGAGGTTTGATGGGAGACCTGGTTCGTTCTCTCCAGGCGGCCGGGGATAGGGATCGAGAGGCGGTCAGGGTGTCGGAGGCGAGGGCGCGGGAGTTGGAGGAGAGGTTGAGGGCTGCTGAGGATCGGGCCAGAGGGACAGAGAGTCACCTCCGACAGAGATTGGAGAGGAGAGACAGAGACATGCAGCAGGTCCGTCTCTGGGAGGCCACTATGAGGGGGAAATTGGTCGGAGGGGGCTCTATGACCGAGGCGGACCTTGATCTTCTTCCACTTGAGCCTGACCATTCTCTCTCGGCTTCCTTGGCTACCGGGGCCACCTTCAGCCGTGCCTCTCGTCCTTCGGTGTCTCGGAGTCGTGGGATATACGCGAGGGCTGCGTCTTCGGTTCGAGAGACTCCTGCTGCTCCCGATGTTCCAGAGGTTCAGTCTTCTCCTCATCCGCCGCTCCCTTCTCAGCCAAGTCAGGACGTTCCTCCTACTCAGCCTCCAGCGGATGACGATACGCCGAGGTATAGCTTTTGTGTCTTGGTTTTAAGTAGAAGAATAGTATATACGCGATGAATTCATGCTTTTCTTCTTTTGTTTTGACTCAGGTGAATATTTCGATGATGCATAGCTCAAGACTTTGAAGTTTGGAGCATTTTTGGAGAAAAAAAAGATCCTTTTTTTATGCACTCTCTTAGGTTTAGAAAGGCAGTCTATGTTTGTGGTTTTGGCGGGACAATTTAAATTCTCGTTTATATGCATGTGTTAGAGTAGTTTAGTATGGATGGTTCATGGATATGTATGTTTGTGTAGATGAATCTTGGCTTTATAGGTTTTGATTCATGGATGGACATATGATTTTGAGATATGGTTGTTTTTCGAAGTGTATTTATATTGGTTTTATGAATGTATATGCGTATGAAATGTGTGTATGCAATTTTTGGAACGAAATGTTCTTAACAGGTATTGGAGACATGAAGATTTGATTAAAATAGGACTGACAGCACTGGAATAGGTGCAGGCAGGGGGCGACTAGTGTGAACTAGCCGCCCAGTGAGGGGCGGCTAGTTGTGTTTAGCCGCCCCCTGCCTGGGGCATCCTTACCTGGAACAAAGGGCAGGGGCGGCTAGTATAAACTAGCCGCCCAGTGAGGGGCGGCTAGTCGAGCTTAGCCGCCCCCTGCCTGGGGCAGTTTGGTCCTGCTGCTCCTGTCTGCTGCTGCCGCTGAAAGTTTTTGCGACCGTTCTAACCTTCAGTACCTATAAAAACATTCTTTCCATGGACCAAGTATTAAATCTGTCCAGATTGTGCCCCTGCACTGACTTTCGAGCCCTTCTTGCTTGAATTGTCAAGGGCTACAATCCATCTTAAGGCAGAATGGAAATATAAATGCGAGAAAGTAAAAGTGCGGGAGACCAGGCTTTAGTGCGCAAGGAAGGGATTCCAAGTGCGTGAGTGAAGAAGAACTTATGTGTAGGAGGTGGGGACAATTTCTTCTCACGCATGTGCGGAAGGGCATGAGGTGAGTGGGGTTAATTCTCACATGAGTGGGGATAGTATTAAATTTCGTGGGGACAATTCTCATATGAGTGGGGATAATTCTAATATTCGGGGGGGGGGGGGGTTAACTTTAATGTTTCAAGAAAATCATATGCCAAGGTGTTTTTGGAAAAGGAAAATGTAAGCTTATGCGTAAGTATAAGTGGCATAAGGGGGCATTTTAGTTCTTCAATGACTTTTTTAGGTAAGAGGGCAATGCTCTCGATTTTCACAAGTAAAAGACACCATCAAGTCCCCGTGGAGGAGCCCTTGTGCTCACTCATGTCCAAACCAGGATTGTATTTGAGAGGTATAAGCCTTAGGCGTCGATTTTCCTAGGTTCATGGTTTTCAAATGCTTAATCGTATTATTCTAAACATGCTGAAAAATCCATGAATGTACCAAGAGTCAAGTCAAATAAGCTTCCTTTGGATAGGCAAGTTTCTAAGTGAACTCGTGTGAGCGTGTGTGTAGGTGTAAACCTGGACGTGATCTACCCTTGGTCAAAATTTCGCTTTTCCCGGTGGACATAGCTCAATTTTTAACCCCCATTGCAAAAAAAATAAAAAGGGGAGAGGGTGAATGAGGTAAGAGTAATATCTTCCTTTCGGGCAATGTTTTAGAATTGTCTCAGTCTAGCACATGTCTTACTTCCTAGGTCCCTCTGGCTTTCTTCTTTTACCACTTCTTCATTTTTGGGTGGAAAGGTACAGTCCGTTGTTTGGATCTGTACTGGTATAGCCGTTGTTTAGCGTATACCGTGCGTAAAGACGTGAAAGCCTGCTAAATAGAGAGTTTAACCCGTTCACTTGGGTGTTTGGCCTCCCCTTGCCTGATTTTCTCTTTTTGTTGTTTTTTTTTTATTTTTTTTGTTTTGTTTTGATTTGAGGGGGGGGGGGGCTCTTCTGTTTTTTACCCCGATTCTTTTCATGCTTCCCCTCTAGAAGTGTTTATATAGTGCCAGAGCCAGTTTTTGGGACATATGCTAGGTCCGGGTAATTCTACATTTTGACCTAGGGTTAATACGAGCGGGGCGGAAATAAGAGACATTTTGCTTTGGGGAGTTTTTAAATTGTCCCAGTCTACGGGGTAGGCAATTTTTCTTCTATCAGGCAAATCTAGTCCAGTTATACGTGTGTGAAGGGAATGACATGATTTGGCGGAAACGTGTTCAAATAGATACGAGTTTATCTTTGAGAGTCTTACAATTCTATCATCAAGTACTAAACGCTGGAAATCGCAGGAAGGAAGAATAATAGTTCTTAAGTATTGAAAGCTTTTCATGCATGGAATTTCTTCAGATAAAGTGCATTCCACGAACCTGGAACCTCGACTCCTTCGGCATCTACCAGGCGGTAGGCATTACCGGAATAGGCATGGGTGATCACATTGGGTCCCTCCCATGTGGGTTGCAGCTTTCTTCTCGGGTGAGGCTGTCTTGATGGCATGATTTGCTTAAGTACTAATTCCCCGATTTGAATTTTCTTTTTATCACCTTCTTTTCAAATGCCCTAGCCACCCTTCTTTGGTAGGCCTGGGCATGGTCTGCCGCTCTTAATCTCTTCTCGTCCAGTAGTTCGAGGCGTAGTAAAGACAAATGTATACTTATGTTTTTGAAAAGGGGCCTGTGTCGGCGAAAAGATATGTTTTTGGAAAGAAAAGAATGGAGATAAAGTTTGAAAAACGATTTTTTTTAGAAGACAAGTATGGAAAGATAGTTTGTAAAACGTTTTTCGGTGGAAATCATGGAAGTACGGCTTTGTAAAATATTTTGCTTTGAAGAAAGGTGTGGAAGCGCAGATTTGGAAAACATTTTCGTTGTGAAGAAGAGTGTGGAAATGTAGTTTGTAAATATTTTCGTTGTTTTTAGAAATGATGTAAAGACAGTTAGAAAATATTTTTGTTTTGAAGAAAGGCGTGGGGGTAAAGCTGGAAACAAGTATGTTCAAGGTTGAGAAATGAAAGCTGATTAGCATGTATTTTTTTGGATTTTGGTTTCTTTTTTGGAAGCAGGTAAACAAATATGTATAGGAGTTGAAAGCGAAAGCTAGTAAACAAATATTTTGGTCTTTTGTATTTTTTTGGAAAAGCTGTAAACAAATATGTACAGGATGATGAAAGACGAAAGCTGGTAAATAAATATTTTGATATTTTTGATTTTTAGAAAAAGCTGTAAACAAATATGTACAGGGTGATGAAAGACGAAAGCTGGTAAACAAATATTTTGATCTTTTTTATTTTTAGAAAAAGCTGTAAACAAATATGCACAGGGTGATGAAAACTTACCCGGGAGGATCGGTACCTGGTTCTTGAATTTGTATTGCCTCCTCGGGTCGGCTTCTTTTTGATGGCCAGCTGATGTCTGGTGGGGGTCCCCTGTTCCCAAATTCTCCCTCCCTAAGTCTCTTCAGGGGCCTCCCTTGATGGAGCAGTTCTTCGTCTGTGGCGCCTGGTTGCCAACATGCGAGTACCTCTAGCCGGATGCGCATGGCGCAGACGCTCCAATTCCGGGCCTGAGTATTATTAGAGCGCGCCTCTCCCATATGGATATTACTTTCCCGCGGTACGGGAAGCGAAGACATTGGTGTCGGGTGGATGAGACGGCTTCGATGCTGTTGAGCCATGTCCTCCCAACAATCAGAGGGTGGGGCGATTGAATGTTCATCACCATGCACTTAACGATGGTGGAGACTGGGCCGATCTTCAGTGGGAGCGTGACTAGTCCGCAAGCGTTCTTGCGTGTGCTGTCGAAGGCATAAATGTATTCGTCTGATGGCTCCAATCTGGGAACCCGGCCTTCTAGTTTTTGGTAGGCGGAATTTGTAAGGACATTAGTTTCCACTCCCGTGTCAATGAGAATGTGACGGAATTCCCTTCCCCCGAGTATGGCGGTGATAGCGAGGGGTGCGGAACGTGCTCCGGCTTTTGCGACTTCATGGGGGAGGAAGGTGATCGAGTTGGGCTCCATAGGATTGCTGGGTGGATGCGGGGTCCTAGCCGTTTCTTCTGAGGGAGAGTTGTTGTCATAAGGGGACCCAGGTGGGCTACCGCCTTCATTCTCGTTCCCCGGTCGGAGGGCTAGTGTGAACAAATTATGTATCGCCCAATTGTTCTCGTTCTCGTATTGGAGGCGTGCTTCTCCCCAATTTGTCAGTACATGATTCAAGAAGGGCAGTCGAAGGCATTGGTGCCAAGGGGAACAGATAGCTTGGATGCTGTCTAACCACGGTCGCCCCAACATCAATGGGTACCGCGTGTCGATGTCAGCCACGAAGCAGGCTACTTTGCAGATGAGAGGCCCGACGGATAGCTTGAATGTTCCGGGGCCGCGGAGAGTCTTCCCGGTATGGTTGAAAGCTTGGATAGTATGGTGGGCCGGTTGGACGGGAGGACGGCCTAGTCCGGGTATCTTCTGGTAAGTGGAGCATGTCATTATGTTCATGCCCGATCCTGGGTCTACAAAGATGTTGTTCAGCCACAACATCTGAAGTCGTCCGCGGATGTGTAGGGGGTAGACTCGCAGTCGGGGATCTGGGAGGTCTTCGTCAGCGAATGAAATGGTCATTGGGCGGCGGGGGCCATTGACAGTGTCGGTACTCTTGGAGGACCCGTTGTCGTCCGGATGCAGATCATCCGACGTACATTCCCCTCCTTCGGGTCCTTCGCTAGCTCCTTCGGGGATCTCCTCGAATGGCTCTTCTTCTTCGTCTTCTCCAGGGTTTTCTAGTCCGCTTTCGTCGGACTCGAGGTTGATGACTGCGGGAAGGGCGAGGACTGCGTCTTCTTGTTCGCCATAGAGTATGGCGAGGTCATGGTCGTCGAGGTTCAGCTGGAAGGGCTCGTTCTGCTCTTCCTCCTCGGACTCTTCGGATAGGCTGCCATCAGTAGCATCTTCCGAGCTGCTTGGTTCTGGCGATGGTTGTCTCCCTCTCCTGATCATGTTGACCGCGTGGGCTCTAGATGTGGAGGCTTGGGTGTGACCTGGCAAGGGGTCAGTCAATATGCCAAGTGGCTTGGGTGCTTGGGGATTTCCCTGGCTCAGATGGCCTTTCATCATGGCCCAGTCAAGGCGCCTGTCATCATTAAGATCATAAACGAAGTCCCGAAAAACAATGCATTGTTCTATGGTATGGCCATATTGTTGATGATATTGACAGTAACGCGCCGTGCTGGCCCCGAGTAGTGAAGGCCTGGCGTCGGGGAGGGAGATACTATTTGAGTCCAACATCACCCTAAAGATCCTAGTTAAAGTTTCTGGGAGGGGAGGGTAAGAGTCCCGCTTTCCCATTCGTCTTTGGTCGTAGGATGCGGGCGATTTAACCTCGTTATAAGAGCTTTGTATGGGCTGCCTAGGGGTTGGATTTTGTGCTCTTGGGGGAGCAGAGTAAAAGGGAGCCCGAGTTTGAGTTTGGCTCTGGATTATAGGGCTTTGGAGTGGGAAATTTTGGACCGTGGGGTTTTGTCGTATTGGCACGGGGACGGGTACTGATCGAGGGGTAAAATGTTGATTCGCTTGCCGAGGCGGTGCATATCCGGATGAACCGGGCATGTACTATCTCGAAGTTGTTCCTCGGTCAGGAACTCGAGCTCCGTTCGGGTAGAGTGCCGATACTTGGCTAATGATCCCCTCTACCGTGGGGGTTTGTGCCTTACGAGGCAGTTGTCCAACCCTATGGCAGATAGGTTGGGACTGGGTTTGGACTGTTGGGGCTGCACAACGGGAAATCCTGTTGTGGCGGTCAATCAGAAGTTGATACGTAGTACAGTCTCCGTACGAAAGGCTCGTACGAAGTTCTGGACTCAGGCTCTGTAACATCATGTCAATTTCTTGACATTCTGTGAGTTGCAGACCGGTTCGGTGGACAAGGGTGCACCACCGAGACACGTATTGTTCGAATTCCTCCCTAGGCCTCATTCTCTCTACTACGGTTAAATCTGAAATAGAGGGGGTCCTAATCCGCTGGTAACCGTAGCGGCCCAAGAATTTCTCGCTTACAGCCGAGAAATTCGACAAGTGATCTACAGGGAGGGTGGAGAACCATTGTAGTGCTTCTCCTTCCAATGATTTCTGGAAGAGGAAGACTAGTAGAGGTTGATTATCTAGAAACGGGCGTGCGTCTAGATAAAAGGCAGTTAAATGAATGTCTGGGTCTCCACGACCGTTGTACCGGTGGAATTTGGGGATTTTGAATCCCTCCGGTAGATGGACTGATGGGATTTGTCTCAGGTTATGTATAGACATGTGTTTGGGGGCCGAGGGACCAGTCTCGGAGAGAATTCTCCGGATGGTATCGTCCAGTGTTTCTCCCCGAGGAGGGCTGCCTAGCGGTCGCGGGTTTGGGTTGGTCTGGTAGGGGCCTGGGGTGGAAACGGCTGGGAACATTGGATTCGCGGGGGAAAGGGGGGTGAACGAAAAGAGGCTCTGTTATGTCTGTGTCACTTTTTGGCTGTTAAATGTTGGATTGTATTTATTCTTATAGTTTGGGCATTCAATTTCAAAATCTAACTGCATATCTATTCTCCTGGTACTGGCATTGGCCTACCTATAAATTTTCATCGCATTCTGACGTTTTTGGAATTATGCAGTTTTGATTTGGTATTCGGATTTGGTTTTGTTAAAATTCAAGATGAAAAGCTAAAAATCCGATTTTATTATGAGATGTTCAGTTTTGAGATAGCTTCCATATAGAAGTGGAATTGGAACAACTGGATTCGTATATTAAAAGTTATGGGTATTTTTCCGAGTATACCCCGAAGTTGAGAAATCCAGGCAGCAGCCCTGTAAGATGTTTATCCTAGATTTCGGAATAGCTGGAGAGGTTATTTGATCTGGGTGTAAACATGAAAGCTGTAGATAATCTTCTTAGCTTTCCAATGCCACTGGAATCACGCAATTCCGAGCTGTATTGAGGAAGTTATGGTCGTTTAAGTGAAGGTTGCGCAGAGGTTTTAAATCCGAGGACAACTTGGTCATTCCCCCTCTTTTGTCTATTTAACCTCCCCCAATTGTGCACGACCTGGGGTCTCTCCTCCTCTCTATTTCTGGTCCAGCCCCCCTCTTATGTGTGTTTTGGGTGGAGGAAGTGAAGGTGATGGAGAAGAAGAAGCTCAAGAGAGAGTGTAAGAATGTGTGTATAGTGAGTTGTGTATGTTGTGTTGATGTTTCTCCTCCTTCTCCTCCTCTCCCCTAGCTGATCCAATGTTTTTCCCTCCTCTTTGGATCAGCACCCCTCATGTGTTTGTGGAAATGCCACAATGAGTGGGAGAAGGAGAAGATGGTGGAGCAAGGAGAAGAAGAAGATCATGATGTATGTGAGTGCTTATGGTGTTGTTGTTGATGTTTATCCTTCCTCTCCTCCTCCTCTAGCTGATCCCCTGTTTTGCCCTCCCCTTTTGGTCCAGCCAAGTAGAAGGTGTGCTGTGAAGGAGATGGTGGTGATGGTGGGTGTGTGTGTGTGGTGTCATTGTGAGCCCAACACCTTCCCTTCTCCTCCCCATCTTTTGGTAATCCTCTACCCCTACTTTTATGCTTGCTAGGATGTTGTAGAGGGCATGCATGAGAGTGTTGTTATGAGTAATTGATGCTGCACATAGGATGGTTGTGTTAATGTATGAATGGGGTGGCTTTGTGTTGTAAGACAGATTTTCTGTCTCCTCAAGATTCTTGTGTTTGGGGTATTTAGAGGCATATTTTGAGACCTATGTCTTCATTTCATATGATCATCTATGTGTCTACATGTTACATATGAAATTTGGTGTCGTTTGGTTACCTGTATTGAAAGTTATAGCCTAATGTTCATGGCCTGTCCAGATTCGCGTAGAAATAGACCTGGTTCTGAAAATAATTTATTTCGGGTATTTCAAGGTTAAATCAGGATTTGATGTCTTCACGGATTATGATCCTAACATATCAGAGTATGCACATGATTTATTTCAGAATTTTTGGATGTGTATTCTATGCCGTGGAGACCAATGTTTGGGGCTGATTGCTGTAGATGGACTAGTCTCGTATAAATGTGTCAAAGAGCTATTATGCATGGTGTGGACAATATCAGGAGTTGTGTTCTTCATGAAATAGGCTTATATATAGGTGCCAAGAAACTTCATGTCTGATTTGATAATCATTGGTTGTGTTTTGCAGCTTTCGTTGGCGGAACTCGCAATGAATGGGTTTTTGGTGAGTGGTTCGATCCACCCCTTTTGGGAAGCGCTCGATGCATGTGATTGTGCGTCGCGTACCCATGGGGTTCTATAGCCATACTCATTATTGATTTTCAAATAACATTGCTATTATCACTTTGTAGCTTTTATATATATAGCATGGAATGTTGGATATGTTATATTAAAGGTGTCCTTGCGTAGTATTGCCTTCGTGTTGGTAGATGCCTAGTGTGGTTAATTCTTGAATGCTAGGTTCCTTGGACATGTGGTCTATGCACTCTTGTTGTGATAGGAACTCTCATGTGATAATTGTGTGTATGTTTAATTGTTTGGCCTTATCTGTGATAGGTATATCTATGATCTATTGTTTATCAGGAGCATACTTGTTTTAGTGGGCAATTATAGTAGCTATCTTGCCTGCATCCAAGTGATGCAACTCTATGGGAATTCATGAGAATTCATTGTTGTATTGATGTTGGTTATCTGATAGCTATGATGATAGAATGTCAGACCTATCTGTGTTAGACGCGTGTATGACAGCCCTTAGGATCATGTCCTATCCTGATTGAGTGCAAGGACTTATTTCCCATGTCGAGAGATGCATCCGTGTGGGAATTCATAAGAATTCATTAGCAATGGTATTAGTTAGATGATAGTAGTTGATTCAGGAGGATCGTCATGCGAGCATGGAGTACCCCCTCCCTATATCATCGTGCGTCGAAGCTACCCAGCGTTGGAGCTACCCTGTGTGGTGCCACCGTGCCACCGGAAGGCCGCCAGGGAGAGGGCTACCTGGGAGAGGGCTACCGGATGATATCGCGAGCGTGGAGTACTGTTTCCCTACATCGTCGTGCGTAGAAGCTACTCGGTGTTTGTTACCCGATAGCTATGAAAATGGTATGTTAGGCCTACCTGTGTTAGGCGTGTGCATGACCCGCCTTCAGGATCATGTCTTGTCATAATTGAGTGCGAGTGTTTAGCTTCTTTCCCCTGCATCCAAGTGATGCATCTGTGCGGGAATTCAAGAGAATTCTGTATATCAATTGATAATTGCTAGATGATAGTAGTTGATTCGGGATGATCGTCTTGCGAACATGGTGTACCCCCTCCATATATCATCGTGCGTCGAAGCTACCCAGCGTTGGAGATACCCTGCGTGGTGCCACTGTGCCACCGGAAGGCCGCCAGGGATAGGGCTACCTGGGAGAGGGCTACCGGATGATATTACGAGCGTGGAGTACTGTTTCTCTATATCATCGTGCGTCGAAGCTACCCAGCGTTGGAGCTACCCTGTGTGGTGCCACCATGCCACCGGAAGGCCGCCAGGGATAGGGCTACCTGGGAGAGGGCTACCGGATGATATTACGAGCGTGGAGTACTGTTTCTCTATATCATCGTGCGTCGAAGCTACCCAGCGTTGGAGCTACCCTGTGTGGTGCCACCGTGCCACCGGAAGGCCGCCAGGGAGAGGGCTACCTGGGAGAGGGCTACCGGATGATATTACGAAAGTGGAGTACTGTTTCTCTACATCATCGTGCGTAGAGGCTATTCGGTGTTTGTTACTTGATAGCTATGACAATAGTATGTTAGGCCTACCTGTGTTAAGCGTGTGTGGATCGTATTGCGAGCACGAAGTGCTTCCTCCACATATCATCGTGCGTCGAAGCTACCCAGCGTTGGAGCTGCCCTGCATGGTGCCGCCGTGCCATCGGACGGCCGCCAGGGAGAGGGCTACCTGGGAGAGGACTACCGGATGATATTGCGAACGTGGAGTACTGTTTCCCTACATCATCGTGCGTCGAAGCTACCCGGGGTTGAGTCTGTCCTGCATTGTGCCATAATATCGTTAGGAATGCCTAGAGTTGATGTGACTATCATACGAGGCTAGGAGTACCGACCACGGGTGATGCCGTATCGTCGGGAATGCTCAGAGTATAACGTCACTAACATACGAGGCTTGAGTACCGACCACGGATAAATCCATATTGTTGGGAATGCCTAGAGTTTGATGTGACTATCATACGAGGCTAGGAGTACCGACCACGGGTGATGCCGTATCGTCGGGAATGCTCAGAGTATGACGTCACTAACATACGAGGCTTGAGTACCGACAATGGGTGAATCCATATCGTGGGGAATGCCCAGAGTATGATGCCACCATCGTTCAAGGCTTGAGTACTGACCATGGATGGCCCTTAGGATGAGAATTACCCGGGAGAGGGCTACCGGATGATGCGAGGGATTGATATGTATTTATCTAGATGTGGAGAATCTTTGTAGCTTGGTACTAGTTTCTGTTATAACTCGTTAGTGTTAATGGATTAGCTGTTTCCCAAAAGTCCCAACAGTTTTTCCCCCTTCGGGGTGAGGGTGAGGGTGATATGTGGTCACGACTCTACGTGACATTTATATATGTCGGTGTTCTCCCATCCATATCTTTCCTTGAAAGGAAAATATGTTAGTGTTATATTATTATTCTTGAGTTGGATTCTTGCCACTCACTGAGCTTGTAGCTCACCACTCGTGTGTTGTTTTCCGCCAGGGACAGTGGGGCGTGGAGGTGGAGCATCCCTCTAGCGTAGTTCGCGCGTGGCGTGTCTCAGCTTCCGGTTGGCAAGTGTGGGGCTATCAGTAATCCTATTTTTGTGTATGTATTAGTAATTGTGCGTGTCGCACATATTGTTGTATTTGGACTAGACTTGGGCTCTCACAGGACGGTAATTGTGTATTCGAGTCTGTAATAATGTTTTTGATTTACAGACTTAATTATATATTATACTTCCGCATCATTTCTTTTTATTGGCTACCACTTCCCTGTAGCCTTGTTATCTTATTTGATCCTTTTGATTATTGTTTGATCGGTAACGCTTCGGGGACGGTCGCAGTGGGGCGTAACAGGCTCGGGTTGACCGAGTGACTGGGTGTGAATGGGGTTTTGGGAATGGATTTAGGGGTTTCGACAGGGGTTTCGACAGGGGTTTCTTGTCTCGAGGTCTTGGTATGACGGTAGTCAGCGAGGTCATGAAACATGTCCTCTACCGTTTGATACCCTAGACTAGCCATCCTTTCCTCTAGATGGGTCAGGAACTGTGTGGCCTGACCCTTTTGGTGATTCCTTTCCTATAATATCTCCTCTTCTATGTGGGATTCCATGACGTAGAGTGGGGGATGAATGCAGATTGAAAGCAGTAAATAAAGCAGTAAAGGATTGCGCAGCTGTGTGTGGCTTACAAAGCAATAAAGGATGTTATAATGCACAGTAGAAGAGGATTTAATTCAAGGAGTGAGAAACTCTAACCTTCCTAGAGGGTTGATAGCATTTTAGTCAAGCTTGTAAAAGGGGGCAGAAGAGGGTTACCTTTTGTTGTTTTTCACGAGGGAGGTCCCACCGTGATCGCCAGATTTTGTCGGTGTTGAAAAATCCGCGTGTGTGGGGGTTCTTCGGGGATTCGGATCGGATGCGTGCCCTGGCGGGCTCGGTCGGATCGTCTTCCCGGAAGGGGTGAGGGTGTCGTTCCTGGTTGAGGCGCCCGACAGCGACTCAAGAGGATTCAAGGGGTTTTGTGATCGCCACCTGCTTTTTCTAAAAACTAGAAAGGGTTTGGGTCGGATTTGATCGCCTACGTGGGGAGTTTGTTGGGTCTCCGCTCTGAGACACGGATATACCGTACACAGAGGTGAAAAACAGGTAATCCTATTCTGCTTCCGGGGCTTGACTAAAGGAGTCTTGGGACAAAGGGAGTGTGGGTGGGGTGTGAGTGTGGGGCGGCTAGTGGGTTTGAGCCGTCTGGATTGGGGCAGCTAGGTAGGGTTAGCCGTCCAGGGTCTGGGGGAATTTGGGCAGGGCTTTGGTAGGAAAAGGGTGGGGTCTTGGGCAGAGGCTAAGCTAGGTTTAGCCTGGGTTTATGGAGGGTGGGATGAGAGGGTATTTTATGTAGGGAATGGGTGTTTCTCTCACAAAAGGGGCTCTCTCTCTCTCTCTCTCTCTCTCTCTTGGGATTTCTAGTGGGGAAAGGGTTTAAACAAGTAGGGATGGTGGAATGGTGGTGTTTTTGTGGGTTTTGTTGATGTTTGTGGATGTTGTTGTAAGGCTTGGGACCTCCTCTATTTATAGTAAAAGAGAGGCAGGGGAAGATCCAGGGGGTAATGGAGTGGGTGGCTTCGATTGGACCTCGCATTAATTCTCTGGTTCTTCTGTCAGAGACCAGGTGAAGGGCGGCTAGTGCTAACTAGCCGCCCGGGATGGGGCGGCTACTTCCTGGTAGCCGCCCCTATCATGACCTGCCAAACGTCCCATCTCTGACAAGCGGTGGCTTGGGTCGGCTACTTGGTTTGATCCGGCCAAGAGAGGGCGGCTAAAGGTCATGACCCGCCGCAATGATCAGCATTTAATACTGCTTTATGTCCCATCCAGGGGACTGGTCCAAAGTCGGCCAGGGGGCGGTCAGTGGGGCGGCTAGTGTAAACTAGCCGCCTGGTATGGGGTGGCTAGTTAGGGCTACCCGCCCCTTTCCAGGGACTTGGGGTTCTAGGGTTTTGGGTTTTTAGAGTTTAGGGTTTCCGATTTAGGGTTTAGGTTTAGGTTTAGGTTAGGGTTAGGGTTTAGGGCTAGGTCAAGGCTAGGGTTAGGGTTTCCGGTTTAGGTCAAGGCTAGGTTTAGGGTTTCCGGTTTAGGTTTAGGTCAAGGCTAGGGTTAGGGTTTCCGGTTTTGGTTTAGGTCAAGGCTAGGGTTAGGGTTTCCGGTTTAGGTTTAGGTCTAGGCTAGGGTTAGGGTTTCCGGTTTACCGAACCTTTGGTTCTCTATTGGTGTCCACTTGTGGGATATTTCCGTGTGTTACTTGAAGTATTTCTGTCTCTCTGGACGGTCAAAATTGGGGTATCTACAACGCTGGCGGTCAGTGCTGTGCATGGTTGAGAAGATCTTGTCTATCTCCATCAACCACCGCTCTGGGGCAAGGGAGTCCCTCGTCGAGCCATGGAAGTGTCATTTTGCTAAGCATATGGAAGTGTCATTTTGCTAAGCATGGTTTTTAAAAATAATTTCGTAGAGTTGAACCCTTACCTCTCGATTGTTTTTTAAACTAACCCATGTTCCCTTCGTTCGTCTTGTAGAGACCGAACCGTATTCGGGCTCTGTGGCATGGGACGAAGAGGTGGTACGATGCCTTGGGGCAGGAGGAGAGGAGTTTGGTGGATGGAGCGGGCTTCCGTTCCTTCTTCTTGATCGAGCCGTTCCACGTCCACCGTCCTTACGTGGAGGCTTTGGCGGAGAGGTGGGATCCGGAGAGTTGCGCTTTCATTCTCCCTACCGGTGTTGTCATGCTGACCCTCGAGGATGTTTATCGGATTACCGGTCTTCCGGTGTCAGGGTAGGCAGTGATCGCGGCCACCCTCGCCGGCTATAAGGCACTCTTCCTGGAGTTGATTGGAGAATGGGACTACGTGGAGCGCATGAGGACGCTGAACCGGATCCCCCTTGGGAAGTTGTCGAGGCAATACGGCCTCGGCTCCTTTACAGAGCGTCAGAAGGGCGAAGCTGCAGCTAGCTTCGAGAGGTGGTGGGCGATGATCGAGGCGAGAGAGGCGGCCGCGTGCCCACAGAGGGCACGGAGGGAGTTGAGGGCGTTCTTTTTATACTTCTTCAGCCGGGTCCACTTCTCGACGGCCTCCGACAAGGTTTCCTCACACTCTCTTCTGTTGATGAGGGACCTAGAGGGCATGGGGCGATGCGCTTGGGGAGCGGCGATGCTGGCCCATCTATTTGCGGAGCTCTCGAAGAAGGTCAAGAGGGCTGGGGGAAAGAACCATGGTGATTTTGCGCCCTTTCTCCAGGTAAGTGTGAGTAGAGGGTGCTTTCTTTTGGGTTTAGCTCACTTTGATCATGATAATTTTCCTCTCGCTTTGCCAGATTTTCAGGTACGAGCACTTTGCCATCGATCGCCCGATTCTGGTGCCTTTTGATCATGTCCTCCCATGGGCCATGAGATGGGCGCCCCGGGGATCCTCGCGCTTACATCGCCTCGCTCAGTTCCGGGAGGCCTTCCGTGTCTTGACGGAGGAAGAGGTATAAATTTTCCTTCGAGTTTTCTTTGGCTTGTATTTGGTTTTCTTTGACTAAGCTCTCTTCCTATCTTTTGATGCTTCACAGATGACGTGGAGGCCCTACACGGAGGAGGAGGTCCCTGCGGAGTTGTCGCGGGATGTCTGGCTGATCTATTTTAATGAGGTCGTGTTCTATGCGATAAGCCGGGTTGTCCGCCAGCTTGGGTACCATCAGTGGGTGCCCGATCCCCTGCCGAAGCGCCCCTCGATCCCGGTGGCTGGGATTCCTCGGGACACGAATCTCCCATGGAACTACGCGACGTACGTGGCGGGATGGATGAGCCGAGGCACCTTGGTGGAGCGCCGTCCTAGCCTGGTATCGTCGGGAGTATGCGGGTATCCTCGGGACGATGGAGGAGGAGATCCCGGACGCCTACGTATGTTTGGAAGCTCTCCTTCTCTTCTTCGTTTTGCTTGAATATTTTCTGAGTGGTGTTGCTTTTGTAGGTTGAGTTGAACGAGATGGAGAAGAGGCTCAAGACCGCCAATGAGCACCTCCAAGCGCGGGCCAGGCAAATAGAGGCCTTGCGGGCACAGAGAGGACGCTTGCAGGACCAGGTCTGGGTCCTCGAGGCTCAGGTGGATGCTCTGTCGAGAGCGAGGGCCGATGGTGCTTCTTCTTCTTCCGCTCCTCCTCCTTCCATGGTGTCCGAGCGAGAGCTCGAATTGACGAGGGAGTTGGATGTGGCCCGGAATGAGTTGACGGCCACAACGATGGAGTTGGGCCAGGCGAGGGGCAGGGCTTCTCGGGCTGAGGAGGTGGTGGACCGGCTAAGGTCCTTGGTAGCCTTGAGAGAGGAGGGGTTCATCACCCTAGGCCGCGAGAGGGACTCCCTCCAGGCGAGGGTGTCAGAGTTGGAGGCCTCGGTGGGAGTTCCCGGGGGTTTGATGGGGGATTTGCTTCGTTCTCTCCAGGCGGCCGGGGATAGAGATCGGGAGGCACTTCGATTGAGCGAGGACAGGCTCCGGGCTGCTGAGGTGAGATCACGGGAGCTCGAGGAGAGGTTGAGAGCAGTGGAGACGCGTCTTCGAGGGAGGTTGGAACGTAGAGATAGAGATATTCAGCAGGTCCTCCTTTGGGAGGCGACTATGAGGGGGAAATTGGTTGGCGGGGGCTCGATGACCGAGGCGGACCTCGACCTTCTTCCACTTGAGCCTGACCATTCTCTCTCGGCTTCCTTGGCCACCGGGGCTACCTTCAGTCGTTCTTCTCGTCCTTCGGCGTCTCGGAGTCGTGGGATATACGCAAGGGCTGCGTCTTCGGTTCGAGAGACTCCCGCCGCTCCCGATGCTCCAGAGGTTCAGTCTTCCCCTCAGCCGCCACTTTCTTCAGGCCAGGACGCTCCTCCTTCGATTCGGCCTCCCGGGGATGATGATACGCCGAGGTAAAGCTCCTTTGTGTCTTGGTTTTAGGCAGAAGAATAGTATATATATGCGATGAATTCATGCTTTTCTTCCTTTTTTTTTGGTTTTAGGTGATATGCGATGAATAGTATATATATAAGCAGAGTTCTAACATATAATCATTATAGCATGGTATTGATACAGGTTTTGCGTATAAATATGTCTAAAATGTGTGTATGCATGTTTGGGAAAAGAATGCTTCGACAGGTATTCAAAGGAGTTGAAGAGTTGATTGAGACTGGGACTGACAGGGCAGATGGGGCAGCAGGTGAGGGGCGGCTACTCGCGTTTAGCCGCCCAGTGAGGGACGGCTACTTGTATTTAGCCGCCCCTTGCCAGGGTTTTTTACCTGGACAAGAAGAGCAGGGAGTAGGGGCGGCTAGTATAAACTAGCCGTCTCCAGGGGGGCGGCTAGTCGGGTTTAGCCGCCCCCTGCCTGGGACAATTTTCTGGTTTTTCTTCTTGTCTGCTGCTGCTGAAAGTCCTCCTGAGTGCTTTAACCTTCGAGACCTATAAAAACATTCTTTCCATGGACCAAGTGTTAAATCTATCCAGATTGCGCCCCTGCACTGACTTTCGAGCCCTTCTTGCTTGAATCGTCAAGGGCTACAATCCATCTCAAGGTGGAATGGAAATATAATGCGAGAAAATAACGTGCGGGAGACCATGCCTTAGTTTGCAAGGAAGGGATTCCAAGTGCGTGAGGGAAGAAAAACTTTTAGGTATGTAAAAGGTGGGACAATTTCTTCTAACGTATGTGCGGAAGGGCGCGAAGTGAGTGGGGACAATTCTCATATGAGTGGGGACGATTCTAAATTTTGTGGGGACAATTCTAATATGAGTGGGGACAATTTTAATATTCAGGGGGGGGGTTAACTTTAATATTTCAAGAAAATCAGATGCCAAAGTGTTTTGGAAAAGGAAAATGCAAGCTTATGCGTAAGTATAAGTGGCATAAAGGGGCATTTTAGTTCTTCAATGACTTTTATGTGAGAGGGCAATGTTCTTGATTTTCATAAGTAAAAGACACCATCAAGTCCCCATGGAGGAGCCCTTGCGGTCACTCATGTCCTAACCAGGATTGTATTTGAGAGGTATAAGCCTTAGGTGTCGATTTTCCTAGGTTCATGGTTTTCAAATGCTTAATCGTATTATTCTAAACATGCTGAAAAATCCATGAATGTACCAAGAGTCAAGTCAAATAAGCTTCCTTTGGATAGGCAAGTTTCTAAGTGAACTCATGTGAGTGTGTGTGTAGGTGTAAACCTGGACGTGATCTACCCTTGGTCCAAATTTCGCTTTTCCCGGTGGACATAGCTCAATTTTGAACCACCATTGCGAAAAATAAAAGGGGAGGGGGTGAATGAGGAAAGAGTAATATCTTCCTTTCGGGCAATATTTTAGAATTGTCCCAGTCTAGCACATGTCTTACTTCCTAGGTCCCTCTGGCTTTCTTCTTTTTACAACTTCTTTATTTTTTGGTGGAAAGTACAATCCGTTGTTTGGATCTGTACTGGTACAGCCGTTGTCTAGCGTATACCATGCGTAAAGGCGTTAAAGCCTGCTAAATAGAGAGTTTAACCCGTTCACTTGGGTGTTTGGCCTCTCCTTGCCTGATTTTCTCTTTTTTGCTTTTTTTTTGTTTGTTTTGATTTGAGGGGGGGGGGGCTCTTCTATTTTTCACCCCGATTCTTTTCATGCTTCCCCTCTAGAAGTGTTTATATAGTGCCAGAGCCAGTTTTTGGGACATATGCTAGGTCCGGGTAACTCCTCATTTTGACCTAGGGTTAATACGAGCGGGGCAGAAATAAGGGATATTTTGCTTTGGGAGTTTTTAAATTGTCCCAGTCCACGGGGTAGGTAATTTTACTTCTATCAGGCAAATCTAGTCCAGTTATACGTGTGTGAAGGGAATGACATGATTTGGCGGAAACGTGTTCAAATAGATACGAGTTTATCTTTGAGAGTCTTATAATTCTATCATCAAGTACTAAACGCTGGAAATTGCAGGAAGGAAGAATAATAGTTCTTAAGTATTGAAAGCTTTTCATGCATAGAATTTCTTTAGATAAAGTGCATTCCACGAACCTGGCACCTCGACTCCTTCGGCATCTACCAGGCGGTAGGCATTCCCGGGATAGGCATGGCTGATCACATAGGGTCCCTCCCATGTGGGTTGCAGCTTTCCTCTCGGGTGAAGCAGTCTTGATGGCATGATTTTCTTAAGTACTAATTCCTCGATTTAGAATTTTCTTTTTATCACCTTCTTTTCAAATGCCCTTGCCACCCTTCTTTGGTAGGCCTGGGCATGGTCTGCCGCTCTTAATCTCTTCTCGTCTAGTAGTTCGCGAGTGTGAAGACAAATGTATACTTATGTTTTTGAAAAGGGGCCTGTGTCGGCGAATAGATATGTTTTGGGAAAGAGAATGGGGATAAAGTTTGGGAAATGGTTTTGTTCTTTTAGAAGGGGAGTATGGAAAGGTAGTTAAAAAAAATGTTTTCGGTGAAAATCATGGAAGTACGACTTCGTAAAATATTTTGCTTTGAAGAAAGGTGTGGAAGTGCAGATTCGGAAAATGTTTTTGTTGGAAATGCGGCTTGTAAATTTTTTTGTTGTTTTGGTAAACAAGTAAAGAAAGTTTTGAAAAATTTCTTTGGAAGTATGGAAATATGGTTTTGTAAAAAAAGAAACCTTTGTTTTGAAGGGGAGCGTGGAAAACATTTTTTATAAAAACATTTTTTTGGTTTTTAAAGAAGAGTGGAAATAAAGCTGAAAATAAGTATGTTCAGAGTTGGGGAATGAAAGCTGATCGGCATGTATTTTTTTTTGGATTTTGGTTTCTTTTTAGGAAAGCGGGTAAACAAATATGTAGAGGGTTTAACGAAAGCGAAAGCCGATAAACAAATATTTTTTTTGGTTTTTTTTAGAAAAGGCTATAAACAAATATGTACAGGGTTTAACGAAAGCGAAACCCAATAAACAAATATTTTTTTTGGTTTTTTTAGATAAGGCTGTAAACAAATATGTACAGGGTGCAACGAAGGCTTACTCGGGGGGATCAGTACCTGGTTCTTGGATTCGCATTGTTTCCTCGAGTCGGCTTCGCTTGGTCGGCCGGCTGATGTCCGGTGGGGGTCCCCTATTCCCAAATTCTCCCTCCCTGAGTCTCTTCAGGGGCGTCCCTTGATGGAGCAGTTCTTCATCGGTGGAGCCTGGCTGCTAACATGCGAGCACCTCTAGCCGGATGCGCATGGCACAGACGCTCCAATTCCGGGCTCGTGTCTCGTTAAAGCGTGCTTCTCCCCATATGAATACTACTTTTCCGTGGTACGGGAAGCGAAGACATTGGTGTCAGGTGGATGAGACAGCTTCGATGCTGTTGAGCCATGTCCTTCCAACAATCAGAGGGTGGGGCGATTGAATGTTCATCACCATGCAGTTAACGATGGTGGAGACTGGGCCGATCTTTAGTGGGAGCGTGACCAGTCCGCAAGCGTTCTTGCGCGTGCTGTCGAAGGCGTAGATGTATTCGTCTGAGGGCTCCAATCTGGGAACCCGGCCTTCTAGCTTTTGGTAGGCGGAATATGTAAGGACGTTAGTTTCCGCTCCCGTGTCAATGAGAATGTGCCGGAATTCCCTTCCCCCGAGTATGGCGGTGATAGCGAGGGGTGCGGAACGTGCTCCGGCTTTTGCGACTTCATGGGGGAGGAAGGTGATCGAGTTGGGCTCCATAGGATCGCTGGGTGGATGCGGGGTCCTGGCCGTTTCTTCTGAGGGATAGTTGTAAGGGGATCCAGGTGGGCTATCACCTTCGTCCTCGTTCCCCGGTCGTAGGGCTAGTGTGAACATATTATGTATCGCCCAATTGTTCTCGTTCTCATACTGGAGGCGCGCCTCTCCCCAGATTGTAAGGGATATGACTAAAGAATGGCAGTCGAAGGCATTGGTGCCGGGGGGAACAGATAGCTTGGATCCTGTCTAACCATGGTTGCCCCAACATCAATGGGTACCTTGTGTCGATGTCGGCCACGAAGCAGGCTACCTCACAGATAAGAGGGCCGACAGATAACTCGAATGTTCCGGGGCCGCGGAGAGTCTTCCCGGTATGGTTGAAAGCTTGAATAGTATGGTGGGCCGGGTGGACGGGAGGACGGCCTAATCCGGGTATCTTTTGGTAGGTTGAGCATGTCATTATGTTCATTCCTGACCCTGGGTCTACAAAGATGTTGTTTAGCCACAACATTTGGAGTCGTCCGCGGATGTGTAGGGGGTAGACTCGCAGTCGGGGATCCGGGAGGTCTTGGTCAGTGAATGAAATGGTCATTGGGCGGCGGGGGCCATTGACAGTGTCGGTACTCTTGGAGGACCCGTTGTCGTCCGGATGCAGATCATCCGACGTACATTCCCCTCCTTCGGGTCCTTCGGTAGCTCCTTCGGGGATCTCCTCAAACGGCTCTTCTTCTTCGTCTCCTCCCGAGTTTTATAGTCCGCTTTCGTCGGACTCGATGTTGATGACTGCGGGAAGGGTGAGAACTGCGTCTTCTTCTTCGCCATAGAGTATGGCGAGATCATGGTCGTCGAGGTTCAGCTGGAAGGGCTCGTTCTGCTCTTCCTCCTCGGACTCTTCGAATAGGCTGCCATCAGTAGCATCTTCCGAGCTGCTTGGTTCATGCGATGGTTGTCTCCCTCTCCTGATCATGTTGACCGCGTGGGCCCTAGATGTGGAGGCTTGGGTGTGACCTGGCAAGGGGTCAGTTAATATGCCAAGTGGCTTGGGTGCTTGGGGATTTCCCTGGCTCAGATGGCCTTTGATTATGGCCCAGTCAAGGCGCCTGTCATCATTAAGATCATAAATGAAGTCCCAAAAAACAATGCATTGTTCAACGGTATGGCCATATTGTTGATGATATTGACAGTAACGCGCCGTGCTGGCCCCGGATAGTGAAGGCTTGGCGTCGGGGAGGGAGATACTATTTGTGTCCAACATCACCCTAAAGATCCTAGTTAAAGTTTCTGGGAGGGGAGGGTAAGAGTCCCTCTTTCCCATTCGTCTTTGGTCGTAGGATGTGGGAGGTCTAACCTCATTATAAGAGCTTCGTATGGGCTGCCTAGGGGTTTGATTTTGTGCTCTTGGGGGAGCAGAGTAAAAGGGGGCCCGAGTTTGAGTTTGGCTCTGGATTATAGGGCTCTGGATTGGGAAATTTTGGACTGTGGGGTTTTGTCGTGTCGGCACGGGGACGGGTACTGATCGAGGGGTAAAATTTTGATTCGCTTGTCGAGGCGGCGCATATCCGGATGAACCGGGTGTATACTGTCTCAGAGCTGTTCCTCGGTCAGGAACTCGCGCTCCGTTCAGGTAGAGTGCCGATACTTGGCTAATGATCCCCTCTACCATGGGGGTTTGCGCCTTACGAGGCGGTTGTCCAACCCTATGGCTGATAGGTGGGGACTGGGTTTGGACTACTGGGCTGCACAACGGGAAATCCTGTTGTGACGGTCAATCAGAAGTTGATACGTAGTGCAGTCTCTGTACGAAAGGCTCGTACGGAGCTCTGGACTTAGGCTCTGCAACATCATATCAATTTCTTGACATTCTGTGAGTTGCAGGCCGGTTCGGTGGACAAGGGTGCGCCACCGAGACACGTATTGTTCGAATTCCTCCCTAGGCCTCATTCTCTCTACGGTTAAATCCGAAATAGAGGGGGTCCTAATCCTCGCCATTGTAGTGCTTTTCCTTCCAATGATTTCTGGAAGAGGAAGACTAGTAGAGGTTGATTATATAGAAATGAGTGTGCGTCTAGATAAAAAGCAGTTAAATGAATGTCTGGGTCTCCACGACCGTTGTACCGGCGGAATTTGGGGACTTTGAATCCCTCCGGTAGGTGGACTGACGGGATTTGTCTCAGGTTATGTAGAGACATGTGCTTGGGGGCGGAGGGACCAGTCTCGGAGAGGATTCTCCGGATCGTTTCATCCAGCATTTCTCCCCTGGGAGGGCTGTTTGCCAGTCCCGGGTTGGAGGTGGCCTGGTAAGGGCCTGGGGTGGAAACAACTGGGAATTTTGGATTTGCGGGGGAAAGGGGGGCGAATGAAAAAATGCTCGGATTGACCGAGCAGCTGGGTGTGGATGGGGCTTTGGGAGTGGATTTGGGGGTTTCGACAGGGGTTTCCTGTCTCAAGGTCTTGGCATGACGGTAGTCAGCGAGGTCATGAAACATGTCCTCTACCGTTTGATACCCTAGACTAGCAATCCTTTCCTCTAGATGGGTCAAGAACTGTGTGGCCTGACCCTCTTGGTGATTCCTTTCCTCTAATATCTCCTCTTCTATGTGGGATTTCATGATGTGGAGTGGGGATGAATGCAGATTGAAAGCAGTAAATAAAGCAGTAAAGGATTGCGCAGCTGTGTGCGACTTACGAAAGTAGTAAGGGATTGCGCAGCTGTGTGCAACTTACGAAAGCAGTAAAGGATTGCGCAGCTGTGTGCGGCTTACAAAGCGATAAAGGATGTTATAATGCGCAGTAGAAGAGGATTTAATTCAAGGAGTGAGAAACTCTAACCTTCCTAGAGGGTTGATAGCATTCTAGTCAAGCTTGTAAAAGGGGGCAGAAGAGGATTACCTTTTGTTGTTTATCACGAGGGAGGTCCCACCGTGATCGCCAGATTTGTCGGTATGTAAAACTGGGGGTTCTGCGAACTTGGTCCTGGTCCGTCTCGTGACTTATCAGATCACCGCCCGGAGAGTCGTTCCTGAGCCGCCCGACTGCTTCTCAGAAAAGACAGGGTTTGTGTCATCGCCACCTGCTTTCTCAAAAAGCAGGAAAAGTTGGTGTTGGATTTGATCGCCTCACGGGGGGAGTTTGTGGGGTCTCCTCTCTGGGATACGGATATACCGTACACAGAGGTGAGAAACAAGTAAACCTATTCTGCTTCGGGGGCTTGACTAGAGGAGATATGGGACTAAAAAAGGGTTAGGAAGGGGTCGGCTAATGGGAATTAGCCGCCTGGTAGGGGACGATTGGTTAGGACTAGCCGCCTGGTACCTGGTTCTGGATTTTCTGGATTTGGGCAGAACCTAGGTAGGGAAGTGTTTTGGCTTTGGCTAGGGTGGTAATAATGAGGATTGAAAGTGGTGTTTGGTGATTTCCTCTTCTAGATTTGGGCAGCACCTAGGTAAGAATTTGGATTTGTTTGGCTAGGGCTAAGAGTGGTTTAGGACAATGGTTTAGAGGGGGGGGTTTATGGAGAGTGGAATTTGGTGGGGAATGACTTTCCTTCTCTCTCAACTAAGGTTCTCTCCCTCTCTCTCTCTCTTTCTCTCTTTCTCTAACACACACTTTGAAATGAAAATCACCACCCTTGATTCTCACCCCTACCCCTCCTTTTATAGTAGAAAGGGATGCATAGGTTTATTCATTGGATAATGGCATGGATTGGATAATAGAGTGGTTTAAGCAAACTTCACGTCTAAGGAATCCAGATATTTGTTGTGAAAAATTGTCCAGACATGGGGCGGCTACTCGTAACTAGCCGCCCCATGAGGGGCGGCTACTTTCAAGATGCCACCCCCATGATGACCTGCCAGTCAGCATTAAATGCTGCTTTATGTCCCATCAGGAGAAGCGGTTTGGGGTCGGTCAAGGGGCGGCTACTCGTAACTAGCCGCCCCGTGAGGGGCGGCTACTTTTAAGATGCCACCTTTTCTCTGCGTCCGACGGCTACTTGAAAGTAGCCGCCTGAAGAGGGGCGGCTACTTTCAAGTAGCCACCTTCCGACAGTTTTCTCTTTTTCCTTTTATTTTCATATCTATTCAACTTTGGGTAGTTTTCTATTTGATCCAAATGTGGTTATTTAAAAATGTTACTTGAAGTAATTTTCTTCTCTTTGGACGGTCAAAATTGGGGTATCTACAATTGTCCCTCATCGGACGGAGTCTTTGCGCGAAGCGAGAAAGACTTCGACCGATGATAAGGAAAGAGACCCCTATTTTGACCAGCCCGACCTTCAAGAAGTCTTGGTCTCATGACCAATACAATTCAGGGAGTTGATTTAGACTGTCGGAGGCTAGGTCTTGATTAGAATTTTCAACCGAAAGAAATGATCCAGGTGGAAGGCGGGAAAAGTAAAATGGTGAGTGATCCAACCCACGGTCGGGGTTCTTAGCTATCGTGCACGTAGCAGCCCAGCGTCAGTTTCCTCGTGCCTACCGTTCCCGTGCTTGGGAAATCTCAACAAGGAGGGGATATCGCCGACAGAAAGCAAGTAAATGTATTGAGTTGGTGAATTGGATCATCCAAAGGATAAAAATTCTAGAAAAGAACCAGAACTGAGGAAATTCGAGCTGAATGGTACTGGTAACGTGATAGGACTTCAAGTGAGTCGTGTTTTAATCAAGTAGAATTTTAAAATTAACCAAGACATGGCTGTGGTTGTAGAAAACTTTGAAATTTGAGTTTGTTTGAGATACTGGTAGGGAGTGCATGCATTTTTGATAGAACAGGATGCCCTACATGCATATGCATCATGGTGGGATTTAAACAAGCATGTTTTATATTTCTGAGTGTAAATGTGAGCATGAATTTTTAGAAAGGATTGTTTTCTGCATGCGTGTTCTGTCACGGTGGGATTTGAACTAGCATGAGTTTGAAAGTTTGCATGTATTGTCATGTTGGGATTGCATGCATGTGATGTGATTTGTTTGGAGCATAGCATCTAAGTTAAAAGAAGGGCAACTTTACATGCATTTCATCATGGTGGTATTGAGTTTAGCAAATGCGTGTTGTGACATGTATGAAGGTAAAATGTGTTGTGTGATGTTTAAGAAAAGAGAGGTTGAAGCAGGTTTTCTTGAGAAGCATAAAGGAGCCATTTGTAAATGAGCATGGGTGACAATTTTTGATGGTCAAGTATTAAGATGGATGCCAAATCATGCATTAATGTGAGAAAGGGGGGCAAATTTTGATCTTTCTACTCAAGGCATGTTGCTAATTTGAGGGAGAACGCCTTGTGATTCACTCATGTCCAACCCAGGACATTTGAAAGTGGTTTAGCTTGAGGGGTAAGTTTCTAAGTGGAGTAGTTTTCAAATATTTGATCATGTTACTCTAAACATGCTGAAAACTCCATGAATGTGCCAAGAATCAAACATAATAAATATCCTTCAGATATGCAAGACTTTAAATAGATTCATGTGAGAGTGTGTGATGTTGTAAATGTAAGGAAAGGTTCACCCTTGGTTGAAATTTCACCTAGCCAACAGACTTGGTTTAATTGAATCATGGTGGGAAAAGAGTGGGTGAATGGGGATGAGAGTAATATCTTCTTTGAATCACTTTAAAATTGCCCCAGTCCTAGCATAAATCTTACTTTCTAGGTCCCTCTGGCTTTCTTCTTTTTACCACTTCTTCTTTTTTTTTTGGTGGAAAGTACAGTCCTTTGTTTGGACCCTGTACTAGTATAGCCGTTTGTTCGGCATATACTTGTGCGTAAAGGCGTGAAAGCCTGCTAAAATAGAGAGTTTAACCCGTTCACTTGGGTGTTATTTTTCTTTTGTTGGCTTCTCATTGCCTGATTTTTTTTTATTTGAGGGGGGGGCTCTTCTGTTTTTCACCCCGATTCTTTTCATGCTTCCCCTTTAGAAGTGTTTGTATAGTGCCAGAGCCAGTTTTGGGACGTATGCTAGGTCTGGGGTATATTTCTTGTAAATCTTAGTTGACACGAAGCAAGAGAAAAGCAAGGGAAAGATAATCCCAAAAAAAATTAAAAAAAATTAAAATTAACAATTGCCCCAGTCCATGGGGCAGGCAATTATCCCTTTTATCAGGTGAACCAAGCCTTAAATCATACTCGTGTAGTGGAGGTGGCATGATTGGCGGATATGAGTCTAAGTAAAATGCAGGTTATCTTCAGGATTTTTAAATATTGTCATCAAGCACTAAACGCTGGAATTCACAATAAGGAAGAGTAAAATTTCTCAAATATTAAAAATTATGCATAGAATTTCTTTAGGTAAAGTGCATTCCACCGACCTGAAATCTCACCCCCGTTGGCGTTTACCAAGCGGTAAGCATTCTTAGAATAGGCATGAGTGATCACATAGGGTCCCTCCCATGTTGGTTGCAATTTTTCAATTGATGGGGTTGTCTTGATGGCCTGATTTTCTCGGGTACCATCTCCCTAATTTCCTTCCCCTTTTTCTTGTACCCCCCCTTTTTTGGTTTATATATTTTTGAAAATTTGAAAATGAAGGGCATAACTGAAATAAACTAGAGACTTTTTTTGTTTTTGTTTTGATGAAAGCTTTTAAATGCATGCATAATAGCTGAAATAAACAAACTTTGTAAAGGAAATTTCTCTTCTTTTTTTTTAGCTTTTAACATATTCGATTTTTTTTTGGATTTTGAATTTATAGAAAGCAGTAAACAAACAACATGCTATAAGGGAAAATAGTGTACAGTGCTGGAGGATGGCCTCCAGAAAATGATGGTGCAGGATGAGTCCTCTATGGAGGCTCAAATTGAAGCAATTTCAAAGGAACATTACTTGAATGATGTCGAAAGCGCGAGTGGCATTTGATCTGCCATAGATCCTCAGTCAAAAGAGAACGATCCCTCATAGAGGGGTCAGTCAACAAAGATGTGGATATGGAAAAACAGGTCGCGGAGGCGACTATTGACTGAACAGGTGCAAGGGAGCACAGTTCAGCATAATGCTGAGGCTCTAATGATGGTGGGGGTAAAGATTCCTCAATTGGTGTAATTAGGGGTTATGGATCAGATCAGAAATGATTGATTTGGATATGGCGGGGGAATCTGAGGAGAGCTCTTTGGACAGATGGGATGGTAAGTAGAATGGATCTGGCAATTGGGATGGTTCGATTTCTCCCTCAAATTGTGCATTTTTAAATATAACTGGTTCTGATTCGATGATACGCACAATTGATTGAACCGGATCTAGGTCAATCTCAGAATGTGATGAGCCAGAATCTGAGTCATCTGAGATGGTTAAGATGGGTTCAATAGGCCATGATATGATTGGATCTTGAGCAGTTATAGACAATGGATATTCAACCTCAATCAGGTCTAAGGGTTGGATGGTGGATTCAGGTTGTGTGGGAGTAGGGTAAGAGAGTTCCAATAGTTCTTCATCCAAAAACTCTTCATCATCATCAGAGTCCTGCTTGGGACATTCTATAGATTCTAAGATTTCAGGTGCCAGAGACTCATAGGATGATGGGGGTGGGATAGCAGTGTATTTCCTTTGGAGTGGTTGCCGGGGAACAAAAGTTTGTGTTTCTCGTGGAATAGGGGCATAGACAATGGGAACTTTGGCTCTATCACTATAGGCTTGACTAGGCTGTGTCTGGGGGACATGGTTCAATGGTCGAATTGGACCTCCCTCCATGGGGTGAATTGAGACAGACTCGGGTATTTGTTCTAGGTATGGGGGGAGGGGCTTGATAGGGTTTTGGATTATAGGGTGCTGTTGTAACGGCACAGAAGCGGGTACTAATCGAGGAGATAAGGTATTAGAATAAGTAACTTGCTAAGGCAGCATATATCCAGAAGGACCAGGTGTATACTGTCTCGGGGCTGGTCCTTGATCAAGAACCCGTGCTTCGTTCGGGTAGAGTGCCGAAACTTGTCGTGTAATCCCCTCTACCGTGGGGGTTGTCAAGGGTTTTTTCCTAAAGAGCCTTGACCAGTTTGTCCCTCATCGGATGGAGTCTTTGTGCGAAGCAGGAAAGACTTCGACCGATGATAAGGAAAGAGACCCCTATTTTGGCCGGCCCGACCTTCAAGAAGTTATGCCAACACGAACAGTACTTTTCGGGGAGTTGATTTAGGCTGTCAGAGGCTAGGTCTTGACTTAGAATTTTTATCCGAGAAGATGATCCAGGTGGAAGGCGGGGAAAAGTAAATGGTGAGTGATCCAACCCGCGGTCGGGGTTCTTAGCCATCGTGCACGGAGAAGCCCAATGTCAGTTTCCTCGTGCCTACCGTTCCCGTGCTTGGGAAAACTCAGCAAGGAGGGGATATCGCCGACAGAAAGCAAGTAAAAGGTTGATTTGAGTGAATTGGATCATCCGAGGGATAAGAACTCTGGAAAAGAACCAGAACTGAAGAAATTTGAATCTGAATGGTACTGAATGTGTTGCAAAACTTCGGGAGAGTCGTGTTTGATCAAGTAATGCATGGAAATAAGCCAATACATGGCTGTTTGGTATGGAGAACCTTGAATTTTAGGGCTGAAAAGATTGGAAGGGGGTTTTTTAAGCAAAAGAGAAAAACTAGGAGGGGCGGCTAGTTGTAACTAGCCGCCCGAGAGGGGGCGGCTACTCGCGGGTAGCCGCCCCTCGACTGGGTCCCTTATAACCGAAAAGACCCTCTCTCTCCCCATATGTTTTTAAAACGGTTTCTCTTCCCTCTTCTCTTCTTCCCTTCGGTTTTAAACTCGAAAACCCTGATTTCTTTGCCTTTCTTTCCTCCATTTCGACCTCAGTCTTTCTCTTTTCCTTGATTTTGAAACCCTAGTTTGGGTTCTCCTTTTTCTTTTCCAAACCGAGGAGATGACGAGGTCGAAGGCGATTGCTTCGAGGGGGAAACGATCACGGGTGGCTCGTGGAGAGCGTAGCCCGAGCTCTTCATCATCGGAGAGCCATAGGCCGGAGGTTGAGGCCGTGGGGGAGGGTATGGGTACGACGGAGGTGCCGCCGGTGGATATTGGCGTGGGTGAGGTCGGGGATTTGCCTTCAGGGGCTGTCCCAGAGGTAGGGGGAAGTGTGATAGGCTATACACGCAAGAGGAGGCGTGGGGATCGACCGGTGGTGGCCGAGGAGGTGGTTCCGGGGGTTGGAGAATCGATTGAGGGTGCAACCGAGGGGGTAGGGGTCGAGGGAGTCAGCGAGGAGGTGAGGGCGTCATTGGATGCCCTCGTCGGGATGTTGGATAGAGAGGCCACAGAGGCCAGAGCTGAGGAGGAGGAGAGTAGGGCTATGGGGGCCTTTGCGGAGTTTATCTCCGGCGTGGGGAGGGTGGAGGGGATAGGAGAGGCTTGGGACGGGGCCGGGGAGGCCGAGGGTATGGGCACTGGGGCCGCTGAGGCCGGTGTGGGTGTTGGGGTTGAGGCCGAGGAGGCCGTGTTTGAGGAGGATGAGGAGGAGGATGACGACGGGATGGACGATCCCGACGAGGCCGAGGTGGACGCCCCTGGGTCCACACGGGCCATGGTATGTTCCTAATCCTTTAGTCTTTGCCTTTTATTTTGGTGTATATGCATGTGTTGGTGGTATGAACAGGTTGTATGTGTGTATTATATTCGTATATGTGTGTTTTTTAAATAGGCATGCTTGTGTATAAGTTAATCACGGTGGGATGCGTAAGCATGCTGTCATGGGTTTGTTCTTATAGGGAGGGGGACAATTTTATATATATATATATCCATGTTTGTCATATGCATGTAAAGGAGAGAAATGATATAGCTAATATGCTTGCATGCGATAGTTTTCTATGTGTATGTGATTTCGTACGTGTTTGATCGTGGTAGGGTATGAGGGAGTGTATGCATGCATTTCATGGGTTCGAGTTCTATATTGCTATATTGCTTAGGTGCGCATGATAGGCTTGATGTAAGAAAGTGCGTGAGTGGTGACCACGGTGGGATGTGTTTGATGTTTGTCTAGCATGTGTGATCATATGAGGAGTGTAGTTTCTTACTTTCATTCTTTTAGCATGTGGGAGTCTTGATTTCGCTAATCATGGTTTAAACTGCTTTCGTAGATTTGGACTCTTACCTCTCGCTTGCTTTTAAACTAACCCATGTTCCATTCGCTTGTTTTGCAGAGGCCGAATCGTATCCGGGCTTTATGGCACGGGACGAAGAGATGGTACGACGCCTTGGGGCAGGAGGAGCGGAGCTTGGTGGATGGAGCGGGCTTCCGTTCCTTCTTCCTGATCGAGCCATTCCACGTCCACCGTCCATATGTGGAGGCCTTGGCGGAGAGATGGGATCCGGAGAGTTGCACGTTCATCCTCCCTACCGGTGCTGTCATGCCGACGCTCGAGGACATCCATCGGATCACCGGCCTTCCGGTTCTGGGGGAGGCGGTGATCGCGGCCACCCTAGCTGACTACAGGGGGCTTTTCCGAGAGTTGATCGGAGAATGGGAGTTCGTGGAGCGGGAGCGGACGTTGAACCGGATCCCTTTGGGGCGGCTTTCGGGGCAGTACGGCCTCGGTTCCTTCACAGAGCGCCAGAAGGGCGAAGCTGCAGCTAGCTTCGAGAGGCGGCGGGCGATGATCGAGGCGAGAGAGGCGGCCGCGTGTCCACAGAGGGCACGGAGGGAGTTGAGAGCATTCTTCCTCTACTTCTTTGGCCGGGTCCTTTTCTCGACGGCCTCTGATAAGGTCTCCTCTCATTCCCTTCTACTGATGCGGGACTTGGAGGGCATGGGGCGCTATGCTTGGGGAGCGGCGATGCTTGCCCACTTGTTTGCGGAGCTCTCGAAGAAAGTCAAGAGGGCTGGAGGAAAGAACCTTGGTGGCTTCGCACCATTCCTTCAGGTATGTGTAAGTGATTGGTAGATGTCCCCTTTTTTAGTTCAATTCACTTTGATCGTGATGGTTTTCCTCTCGCTTTGTCAGATCTTCGGGTATGAGCATTTCGCCATCGATCGCCCGACTTTGGCTCCGTTCGATCATGCCCTCCCTTGGGCCATGAGATGGGAACCCCGGGGATCTTCCCGTTTGCACCGCCTCGCCCAATTCCGAGAGGCCTTCCGCGTCTTGTCGGAGGAAGAGGTATGAGTTTTCTTTGAATTTCTTTGGCTTGTACTTGGTTTTCTTTTGACTAAGCGCTCTTCCTATCTTTCGATGCCCTTTTTTAGATGACGTGGAGGCCTTACTCGGAGGAGGTTCCTGAGGCCCTGGCGCGAGACATCTGGCTGATCTACTTCAATGAGGTCGTGTTCCATGCGATCAGCCGGGTCGTCCGTCAGCTTGGGTACCATCAGTGGGTGCCCGATCCTCTTCCGCGGCGCCCTTCGATTCCGGTGGCCGGGATTCCTCGGGACACGAATCTCCCGAGGAATTACACGACGTACGTGGCGGGATGGATGGGTCGAGGCATCTTGGTGGAGCGTCGTCCTGAGGTGATTTCGAGTGACGAATACCTAGTTTGGTATCGTCGGGAGTATGCGGATATCCTCGGGACGATGGAGGAGGAGATCCCGGACGCTTATGTAAGTTAAAGAATCCCTTTTCTTTCCTCGTTCTCTTTTGTTTGAACTCTTCTGAATGGTATTTCCTTTTGCAGGTTGAGTTGAATGAGATGGAGAAGAGGCTCAAGACTGCCAACGAGCACCTCCAAGCGCGGGCCAGGCAGATAGAGGCGTTGCGGGCACAGAGAGGACGCTTGCAGGACCAGGTCCGGGTCCTCGAGGCTCAGGTGGATGCTCTGTCGAGAGCGAGGGCCAATGGCGCTTCTTCTTCTTCCGTCCCTCCTCCTTCCATGGTGTCCGAGCGAGAGCTTGAATTGACGAGGGAGTTGGATGTGACCCGGAATGAGCTGACGGCCACAAGGATGGAGTTGGGCCAGGCGAGGGGCAGGGCTTCTCGGGCTGAGGAGGAGGCGGACCGGCTGAGGTCCATGATAGCCTCGAGGGAGGAGGGGTTCATTATCCTAGGCCGTGAGAGGGACTCCCTCCAGATGAGGGTGTCGGAGTTGGAGGCTTCGGCGGGTGTTCCCGGAGGTTTGATGGGAGACCTGGTTCGTTCTCTCTAGGCGGCCGGGTATAGGGACAGAGAGGCACTCAGGGCGTCGGAAGCGAGGGCGCAGGAGTTGGAGGAGAGGTTGAGGGCCGCCGAGGATCGGGCCAGAGGGACGGAGAGTCGCCTCCGACAGAGATTGGAGAGGAGGGACAGGGATATGCAACAGGTCCGTCTCTGGGAGGCGACTATGAGGGGGAAATTGGTCGGAGGGGGCTCTATGACCGAGGCGGACCTTGATCTTCTTCCACTTGAGCCTGACCATTCTCTCTCGGCTTCCTTGGCTACCGGGGCCACCTTTAGCCGTGCCTCTCGTCCTTCGGCGTCTCGGAGTCGTGGGATATACGCGAGGGCCGCGTCTTCAGTTCGAGAGACTCCTGCTGCTCCCGATGCTCCAGAGGTTCAGTCTTCTCCTCATCGCTGCTCCCTTCTCAGCCAAGTCAGGACGTTCCTCCTACTCAGCCTCCAGCGGATGATGATACGCCGAGGTATAGCTTTTGTGTCTTGGTTTTAAGTAGAAGAATAGTATATATGCGATGAATTCATGCTTTTCTTCTTTTGTTTTGACTTAGGTGATATTTCGGTGAGATATAGCTCAAGACTTTCGGATTTTGGAGCGCTTTGAAGGAAGAGATTCCCTTTTATGCCCTCTTTTAGTTTTTTTGAAAAAACAGTCTTTTAGTTTTTATGCCCTCTTTTGGGTTTTGAGTGGGACAATTTAATCATTCTCCTTTATATGCATGTGTTAGAGTAGTTTAGCATGAATGGTTCATGGATATGTATGTTTGTGTAGATGAATCTTGGTTTCATAGGTTTGATTCATGGATGGATATATGATTTCGAGATATGGTTGTTTTTGGAGTGTATTTATATTGGTTTTATGAATGTATATGCGTATGAAATGTGTGTATGCAATGTGTACGTGCAGGTTTTGGAAAGAATTTGATTTTAATAGGTAAAGAAGTATTGAAGAGTTGATTACATATGGGCTGACATAACTGACAGGGGTGCAGGCAAGGGGCGGCTAGTGTAAACTAGCCGCCCAGTGAGGGGCGGCTAGTTGTGTTTAGCCGCCCCCTGCCTGGGGCTTCCTTACCTGGAACAGAGGGCAGGGGCGGCTAGTACAAACTAGCCGCCCAGTGAGGGGCGGCTAGTCGGTCTTAGCCGCCCCCTGCCTGGGGTAGTTTGGTCCTGCTGCTCCTGTCTGCTGCTGCTGCTGAAAGTCTTTGCGACCGTTCTATCCTCCAATACCTATAAAAACATTCTTTCCATGGACCAAGTGTTAAATCTGTCCAGATTGTGCCCCTGCACTGACTTTCGAGCCCTTCTTGCTTGAATTGTCAAGGGCTACAATCCATCTTAAGGCGGAATGGAAATATAAATGCGAGAAAGTAAAAGTGCGGGAGACCAGGCTTTAGTGCGCAAGGAAGGGATTCCAAGTGCGTGAGTGAAGAAGAACTTATGTGTAGGAGTTGGGGACAATTTCTTCTCACGCATGTGTGGAAGGGCATGAGGTGAGTGGTGGCAATTTTAATATTTGTGGGGACAATACGTGGGGACAATTTTAATATGTGGGGACAATTTTCAAGAAAATCGGATGCCAAAGTGTTTTGGAAAAGGAAAATGCACGCTTAGGTGAGAGGGCAATGTTCTCGATTTTCATAAGTAAAAGACGCCATCAAGTCCCCGTGGAGGAGCCCTTGTGGTCACTCATGTCCAAACCAGGATTGTATTTAAGAGGTATAAGCCTTAGGCGTCGATTTTCCTAGGTTCATGGTTTTCAAATGCTTAATCGTATTATTCTAAACATGCTGAAAAATCCATGAGTGTACCAAGAGTCAAGTCAAACAAGCTTCCTTTGGATAGGCAAGTTTCTAAATGAATTCGTGTGAGTGTGTGTGTAGGTGTAAACCTGGACGTGATCTGCCTTCGGTCAAAATTTTGCGTTTCCTGGTGGACATAGCTCAATTTTGAACCCCCATTGGAAAAAAAAAAAAGGGGAGAGGGTGAATGGGGTAAGAGTAATATCTTCCTTTCGGGCAATATTTTAGAATTGTCCCAGTCTAGCACATGTCTTACTTCCTAGGTCCCTCTGGCTTTCTTCTTTTTACCACTTCTTTATTTTTGGGTGGAAAGGTACAGTCCGTTGTTTGGATCTGTACTGGTATAGCCGTTGTTTAGCGTATACCGTGCATAAAGGCGTGAAAGCCTGCTAAATAGAGAGTTTAACCCGTTCACTTGGGTGTTTGGCCTCTCCTTGCCTATCTTTCTCTTTTCTTTTTTTTTTGATTCGAGTTGAGGTGGGGGGGCTCTTCTGTTTTTCACCCCGATTCTTTTCATGCTTCCCCTCTAGAAGTGTTTACATAGTGCCAGAGCCAGTTTTTGGGACATATGCTAGGTCCGGGTAACTCCTCATTTTGACCTAGGGTTAATACGAGTGGGGCGAAAATAAGGGATATTTTGCTTTGGGGAGTTTTAAATTGTCCCAGTCTACGGGGTAGGCAATTTTTCTTCCATCAGGCAAATCTAGTCCAGTTATACGTGTGTGAAGGGAATGACATGATTTGGCGGAAACGTGTTCAAATAGATACGAGTTTATCTTTGAGAGTCTTATAATTCTATCATCTAGTACTAAACGCTGGAAATCGCAGGAAGGAAGAATAATAGTTCTTAAGTATTGAAAGCTTTTCATGCATGGAATTTCTTTAGATAAAGTGCATTCCACGAACCTGGAACCTCGACTCCTTCGGCATCTACCAGGCGGTTGGCATTCCCGGAATAGGCATGGGTGATCACATAGGGTCCCTCCCATGTGGGTTGCAGCTTTCCTCTCGGGTGAGGCTGTCTTGATGGCATGATTTGCTTAAGTACTAATTCCCCGATTTCGAATTTTCTTTTTATCACCTTCTTTTCAAATGCCCTTGCCACCCTTCTTTGGTAGGCCTGGGCATGGTCTGCCTCTCTTAATCTCTTCTCGTCCAGTAGTTCGAGGCGTAGTAAGGACAAATGTATACTTATGTTTTTGAAAAGGGGCCTGTGTCGGCGAATAGATACGTTTTTGGAAAGAAAAGAATGGAGATAAAGTTTGGAAAACGATTTTATTTTTAGAAGACAAGTATGGAAAGACCGTTTGTAAAACGTTTTTCGGTGGAAATCATGGAAGTATGACTTTGTAAAATATTTTGCTTTGAAGAAAGGTGTGGAAGCGCAGATTTAGAAAACATTTTCGTCGTGAAGAAGAGTGTGGAAATGTAGTTTGTAAATATTTTCGTTGTTTTTGGAAGTGATGTAAAGACAGTTTAGAAAATATATTTTTTTTCGTTTTGAAGAAAGACGTGGGGGTAAAGCTGGAAACAAGCATGTTCAAGGTTGAGAAATGAAAGCTGATTAGCATGTATATTTTTTGGATTTTTGTTTCTTTTTTTGGAAGCAGGTAAACAAATATGTATAGGAGTTGAAAGCGAAAGCTAGTAAACAAATACTTTGGCCTTTTGTATTTTTTTTGAAAAGTTGTAAACAAATATGTACAGGAGTTGAAAGCGAAAGCTAGTAAACAAATATTATGGTCTTTTTGATTTTTGGAAAAGCTGTAAACAAATATGTACAGGGTGATGAAAGCTTACCCGGGAGGATCGGTACCTGGTTCTTGAATTTGTATTGCCTCCTCGGGTCGGCTTCTTTTTGATGGCCGGCTGATGTCTGGTGGGGGTCCCCTGTTCCCAAATTCTCCCTCCCTGAGTCTTTTCAAAGGCCTCCCTTGATGGAGTAGTTCTTCGTCTGTGGCGCCTAGTTGCCAACATGCGAGCACCTCTAGCCGGATGCGCATGGCACAGACGCTCCAATTTCGGGCCCGTGTATTATTAGAGCGCGCCTCTCCCCATATGGATATTACCTTTCCGCGGTACGGGAAGCGAAGACATTGGTGTCGGGTGGATGAGACGGCTTCGATGCTGTTGAGCCATGTCCTCCCAACAATCAGAGGGTGGGGTGATTGAATGTTCATCACCATGCAGTTAACGATGGTGGAGACTGGGCCAATCTTCAGTGGGAGCGTGACTAGTCCGCAGGCGTTCTTGCGTGTGCTGTCGAAGGCGTAAATGTATTCGTCCGAGGGCTCCAATCTGGGAACCTGGCCTTCTAGCTTTTGGTAGGCGGAATATGTAAGGACGTTAGTTTCCGCTCCCGTGTCAATGAGAATGTGACGGAATTCCCTTCCCCCGAGTATGGCGGTGATTGAGAGGGGTGCGGAACGTGCTCTGGCTTTTGCGACTTCATGGGGGAGGAAGGTGATCGAGTTGGGCACCGCAAGATTGCTTGGTGGATGCTGGGTCCTGGCCGCTTCTTCTGAGGGAGAGTTGTTGTCACAAGGGGACCCAGGTGGGCTACCGCCTTCATTCTCGTTCCTCGGTCGGAGGGCTAAGGTGAACATATTGTGTATGGCCCAATTGTTCTCGTTCTCGTATTGGAGGCGTGCTTCTCCCCAAATTGTCAGTACATGATTCAAGAAGGGCAGTCGAAGGCATTGGTGTCGGGGGGAACAGATAGCTTGGATGCTGTCTAACCACGGTCGCCCCAGCATCAATGGGTACCTCGTGTCGATGTCGGCCACGAAGCAGGCTACTTCGCAGATGAGAGGTCCGACGGATAGCTCGAATGTTCCGGGGCCGCGGAGAGTCTTCCCGGTATGGTTGAAAGCTTGGATAGTATGGTGGGCCGGGTGGACGGGAGGACGGCCTAGTCCGGGTATCTTCTGGTAAGTGGAGCATGTCATTATGTTCATGCCCGATCCTGGGTCTACAAAGATGTTGTTCAGCCACAACATCTGAAGTCGTCCGCGGATGTGTAGGGGGTAGACTCGTAGTCGGGGATCTGGGAGGTCTTGGTCAGTGAATGAAATGGTCATCGGGCGGCGGGGGCCATTGACAGTGTCGGTACTCTTAGAGGACCCGTTGTCGTCCGGATGCAGATCATCCGACGTACATTCCCCTCCTTCGGGTCCTTCGCTAGCTCCTTCGGGGATTCCCTCGAATGGCTCTTCTTCTTCGTCTTCTCCCGGGTTTTCTAGTCCGCTTTCGTCGGACTCGAGGTTGATGACTGCGGGAAGGGCGAGGACTGCGTCTTCTTCTTCGCCATAGAGTATGGCGAGGTCATGGTCGTCGAGGTTCAGCTGGAAGGGCTCGTTCTGCTCTTCCTCCTCAGACTCTTCGGATAGGCTGCCATCAGTAGCATCTTCCGAGCTGCTTGGTTCTGGCGATGGTTGTCTCCCTCCCCTGATCATGTTGACCGCGTGGGCTCTAGATGTGGAGGCTTGGGTGTGTCCTGGCAAGGGGTCAGTCAATATGCCAAGTGGCTTGGGTGCTTGGGGATTTCCCTGGCTCAGATGGCCTTTGATCATGGCCCAGTCAAGGCGCCTGTCATCATTAAGATCATAAACGAAGTCCCGAAAAACAATGCATTGTTCTACGGTATGGCCATATTGTTGATGATATTGACAGTAACGCGCCGTGCTGGCCCCGGGTAGTGAAGGCCTGGCGTCGGGGAGGGAGATACTATTTGTGTCCAACATCACCCTAAAGATCCTAGTTAAAGTTTCTGGGAGGGGAGGGTAAGAGTCCCTCTTTCCCATTCGTCTTTGGTCGTAGGATGCGGGCGGTCTAACCTCGTTATAAGAGCTTTGTACGGGCTGCCTAGGGGTTGGATTTTGTGCTCTTGGGGGAGCAGAGTAAAAGGGAGCCCGAGTTTGAGTTTGGCTCTGGATTATAGGGCTTTGGAGTGGGAAATTTTGGACTGTGGGGTTTTGTCGTATTGGCACGGGGACGGGTACTGATCGAGGGGTAAAATGTTGATTTGCTTGCCGAGGCGGTGCATATCCGGATGAACCGGGCGTGTATTGTCTCGGAGCTGTTCCTCGGTCAGGAACTCGTGCTCCGTTCGGGTAGAGTGCCGATACTTGGTTAATGATCCCCTCTACCGTGGGGTTTGCGCCTTACGAGGCGGTTGTCCAACCCTATGGCTGATAGGTGGGGACTGGGTTTGTACTGCTGGGGCTGCACAACGGGAAATCCTGTTGTGGCGGTCAATCAGAAGTTGATACGTAGTGCAGTCTCCGTACGAAAGGCTCGTACGGAGCTCTGGACTCAGGCTCTGTAACATCATGTCAATTTCTTGACATTCTGTGAGTTGCAGACCGGTTCGGTGGACAAGGGTGCACCACCGAAACACGTATTGTTCGAATTCCTCCCTAGGCCTCATTCTCTCTACGGTTAGATCTGAAATAGAGGGGGTCCTAATCCTCTGGTAACCGTAGCGGCCCAAGAATTTCTCACTTACAGCTGAGAAATTCGACAAGTGATCTACAGGGAGGGTGGAGAACCATTGTAGTGCTTCTCCTTCCAATGATTTCTGGAAGAGGAAGACTAGTAGAGGTTGATTATCTAGAAACGGGCGTGCGTCTAGATAAAAGGAAGTCAAATGAATGTCTGGGTCTCCACGACCGTTGTACCGGCGGAATTTGGGGATTTTGAATCCCTCCGGTAGGTGGACTGACGGGATTTGTCTCAGGTTATGTAGAGACATGTGTTTGGGGGCCGAGGGACCAGTCTCGGAGAGAATTCTCCGGATGGTATCGTCCAGTGTTTCTCCCCGGGGAGGGCTGCCTAGCGGTCCCGGGTTTGGGATGGTTTGGTAGGGGCCTGGGGTGGAAACAACTGGGAATTTTGGATTCGCGGGGGAAAGGGGGGTGAACGAAAAGACGCTCGGGTTGACCGAGTGACTGGGTGTGAACGGGGTTTTGGGAACGGCCTTAGGGGTTTCGACAGGGGCCTCCTGTCTTAGGGTTTTGACCTGGCGGTAGTCGGCGAGGTCATGAAACATGTCCTCTACGGATTGGTATCCTAGACTGGCCATCTTTTCCTCTAGATGGGTCAGGAACTGTGTGGCCTGACCCTCTTGGTGATTCCTTTCCTCTAATATCTCCTCTTCCATGTGGGATTCCATGACGTAGAGTGGGGGGATGAATGCAGATTGAAAGCAGTAAATAAAGCAGTAAAGGATTGCGCAGCTGTGTGCGACTTACGAAAGCAGTAAAGGATTGCGCAGCTGTGTGCGACTTACGAAAGCAGTAAAGGATTGCGCAGCTGTGTGCGACTTACGAAAGCAGTAAAGGATGTTATAATTCACAGTAGAAGAGGATTTAATTCAAGGTGTGAGAAACTCTAACCTTCGTAGAGGGTTGATAGCATTTTAGTCAAGCTTGTAAAAGGGGGCAGAAGAGGATTACCTTTTGTTGTTTTTCACGAGGGAGGTCCCACCGTGATCGCCAGAATTCGTCGGCGTCGAAAAGGGTCCGCGCGTGTGTGGGGGTTCTTCGGAGGGTTCGGATCGGATGCGTGCCCTGGCGGGCTCGGTCGGATCGTCTCCTCGGAAGGGGTGAGGGTGTGGTTCCTGGTCGAGGCGCCCGACAGCGGCTCAAGAGGATTCGAGGGGGGGGGGGTTTGTGATCGCCACCTGCTTTTTCTAAAAACAGGAAAATGGGTTTGGATTTGATCGCCTACGTGGGGAGTTTGTGGGGTCTCCGCTCTGAGACACGGATATACCGTACACAGAGGTGAAAAACAGGTAATCCTATTCTGCTCCCGGGCTTGACTAAAGGAGTTATGGGACAAAGGGGTGTGAGTATGGGGTGTGTATGGGGGGGGGCAGCTAGTTGGATCTAGCCGTCTGGTCAGGGGCGGCTACTAGGGTTTAGCCATCCCAGGTCTGGTTTGATTTGGGCAGAGGTTTGGTAGGAAATGGGTTTGGTTTTGGGCAGAGGCTAAACTAGGTTTAGCCCGGGCTTTTGGAGGGTGAGATGAGAGGGTATTTTATGTGGGGAATGGGTGTTTCTCTCACAAAAGGGCTCTCTCTCTCTCTCTCTTGGGATTTCTAGTGTGAAAAAGGGAATGTGAATTGTGGGATGTTGGTGTGGAATGGTTGTTTGTGGATTTTGTTGATGTTATGTTTGGGCTTGGGACCCCTCTATTTATAGTAAAAGAGGGGCAGGGAAATATCCCGAGGGTAATGGAGTGGTTTGGCTTTGATTGGACCTCTCATTAATGCTCTGGTTCTTCAGCCAGAGAACAGGTGAAGGGCGGCTAGTGCTAACTAGCCGCCCGGGATGGGGCGGCTACTTCCTGGTAGCCGCCCCTATCATGACCTGCCAAACGTCCCATCTCTGACAAGCGGTGGCTTGGGTCGGCTACTTGGTTTGATCAGGCCAAGAGAGGGCGGCTAAAGGTCATGACCCGCCGCAATGATCAGCATTTAATATTGCTTTATGTCCCATCCAGGGAACTGGTCCAAAGTCGGCCAGGGGGCGGTTAGGGGGGCGGCTAGTGTAAACTAGCCGCCCAGTGAGGGGCGGCTAGTTAGGGATAGCCGCCCCTTTCCAGGGACTTAGGTTTTTAGGGTTTTGGTTTTTGGTTTAGGTCTGGGTTAGGGTTTGGCTTAGGTTTAGGGTTTGAGCTAGGGTTTGGGTTTAGGTTAGGTTTAGGGTTTTGCTAGGGTTTGGGTTTAGGTTAGGTCAAGGCTGGGACTAGGGTTTAGGGCTAGGGTTTGGGGTTAGGTTTAGGTCAAGGCTGGGATTGGGGTTTAGGGCTAGGGTTTGGGGTTTTCGGTTTAGGTTTAGGTCAAGGCTGGGATTAGGGTTTAGGGCTAGGTCAAGGTTCTAGGGTTTCCGGTTTAGGGTTAGGTCAAGGCTAGGGTTAGGGTTTCTGGTTTACCGAACCTTCGGTTCTCTATTGGTGTCCACTTGTGGGATATTTCCGTGTGTTACTTGAAGTATTTCTGTCTCTCTGGACGGTCAAAATTGGGGTATCTACACAGTTGTTGGAAGTGAATGGGGTAGGGGGTCCTGTACAGCGTTGGATCCGGTTGTGTCTATCTATTAGGAGTTGATAGGTGGTGCAATCTCCGTACGACAGACTCGTACGAAGTTCTGGGGTTAGGTTTAGTAACATCATGTCAATTTCTTGACATTCTGTTAATTGTAGGCCAGTTTGGTGCACAAGGGTGCGCCACCTAGACACATAGGATTCAAAGTCCTCTCCATGCTCCATTCGTTCAGCTGTGAGGTCTGAGATAGAGGGGATCCTAGTTCTTTGGTAACCGTAGCGACTTAGGAATTTGTTGCTTACGGCTGAAAAATTGGACAAATGGTCTACCGGCTGGGTAGAAAACCATTGGATAGCCTCTCCTTCCAAGGACTTTTGAAATAGGTATACAAGGAGAGCTTCATTATCTAAGAAGGGACGAGAGTCCAGATAAAAGGCTTTTAGGTGGACATCCGGGTCTCCGCGGCCATTGTACCGGTGATATTTTGGAATTTTAAAATTTGCCGGGAGACTGACGGAAGGGATTTGTTGTAGGTGGTGTAAGGACCTGTGGTTGGGGGTGGTTATTTTTTTCTCAGAGAGGATTCTCCGGATGGTGTCATCGAGAGTTTCGGCCTTGGGTGAATAGGTTAGCGGTCTCGGGTTGGAGGTGGCTTGGTAAGGGCATGGGGCAGAAATGGTCGGAAATATTGGATTCGTAGGGGAAGTCGGGGCAAATGAAAAGGTGGGGGGAGAAAAAGGGTTTGGTCTTGGATTAACCAAAAAACCGGATGTTAGTGGGGTATTGGGGGTGGGATGAGCCTTGGGGGGTCTTGGCAGGGGTTTCCTGCCTCAAGGTCTTGGTCTGGCGATAGTCGGAGAGGTCATTGAACATGTCCTCTACCGATTGGTACCCTAAAGCAGCCATCCTATCCTCTAGGATGCAAAGGACTTGTGTGCTTTGGTCTCCCTGGTTGTCTTTCTCCTCTACTGTTTTCCCATGGGTGTAGATTTCCATGGTGTGAATATGGAATGGCCTAGGTATGAATGAATGTAGATTTAAAGCAGTAAATAAAGCAGCAAAGGATGCGCAACCGTGTGCGACTTAAAGCAGTAAAAGATGCGATTAAAGCAGTAAAAGATGCGATTAAAGCAGTAAAGGGTGCGCAACTGTGTGCGACTTAAAGCAGTAAAAGATGCAATTAAAACAGTAAAGGGTGTGCAGCTGTGTGCGGCTTAAAGCAGTAAAGGATGCGCAGCCGTGTGCGACTTAAAGCAGTAAAAGATGCGATCAAAGCAGTAAATGGTGTGCAGCAGTGTGCGACTTAAAGCAGTAAAAGATGCGCAACGGTGCGCGACTTAAAGCAGTAAAAGATGCAATTAAAACAGTAAAGGGTGCGCAGCTGTGTGCGACTTAAAGCAGTAAAGGATGCGCAGCCGTGTGCGACTTAAAGCAGTAAAAGATGTGATTAAAGCAGTAAATGGTGCGCAGCAGTGTGCGACTTAAGGCAGTAAAAGATGCGCAACGGTGCGCGACTTAAAGCAGTAAAAGATGCAATTAAAACAGTAAAAGGTGCGCAGCTGTGTGCGGCTTAAAGCAATAAAATATGCAATTAAAGCAGTAAAGGGTGCGCAACTGTGTGCGGCATAAAGCAATAAAGTGTGTTGGGAAGCATAGTAGAGGAGGATCTGACTTGAGGGGGTGGAAAATTCTAGCTTTCCTAAAGAGGTGATGGCTTTCTAGTCAAGTTATGGAATGAAGCAGAAGAGGATTACCTTTTGTTGTTTTTCACAAGGGAATCCCACCGTGATCGCCAATTTGTCGGTATGTAAAACTGGGGGTTCTGCGAACTTGGTCCTGGTCCGTCTCGCGACTGATCAGATCACCGCCCGGAGAGTCGTTCCTGAGCCGCCCGACTGCTTCTCAGAAATGACGGGGTTTATTGTGATCGCCACCTGCTTTCTCAAAAAGCAGGAAAAGTTTGGGTCGGATTTGATCGCCTTGCGGGGGGACTTTGTGGGGTCTCCTCTCTGGGACACGGATATACCGTACACAGAGGTGAAAAACAGATAAACCTATTCTGCTTCGGGGGTTTGACTAAAGGAGTCTTGGGACAAAGGGGTGTGGATATGGGGGGCGGCTAGTTGGATCTAGCCGTCTGGTGAGGGGCGGCTACTAGGGTTTAGCCGTCCCAGGTCTGGTTTGGTTTGGGCAGGGCTTTGGTAGGAAATGGGTTTGGTTTTGGGCAGAGGCTAAGCTAGGTTTAGCCCGGGTTTCTGGAGGGTGGAATGAGAGGGTGTTTTTGTGTAGGGAATGGGTGTTTTCTCTCACAAAAGAGGCTCTCTCTCTCTCTCCCTCTCTCTTGGGATTTCTAGTGTGGAAAGGGAATGTGAATTGTGGGATGTTAGTGTGGATTTTGTGGATTGAAGGTTGTTGGGATCTCCTTTATTTTGGCTTGGGAACCCCTCTATTTATAGTAAAAGAGAGGCAGGGGAATGTCCAGGGGGTAATAGAGTGGGTTGTCTTTGATTAGACCCTTCATTAATTCCCTGGTTCTTCTGTCAGGACCAGGTGAAGGGCGGCTAGTTCTATCTAGCCGCCCAGGATGGGGCGGCTACTTCCTGGTAGCCGCCCCCATCATGACCTGCCAAACGTCCCATCTCTGACAAGCAGTGGCTTGGGTCGGTTACTTGGATTGATCCGGCCAAGAGAGGGCGGCTAAAGGTCATGACCCGCCGCAATGAGCAGCATTTATTGCTGCTTTATGTCCCATCCAGTTGGATCTAGCCGCCCCTTGCCAGGGACACAGGGTTTTTGGGTCTTAGGGTTAGGGTTAGGGTTTCTGGTTTTAGGTTTAGGTCAATGCTAGGGTCAGGTTTAGGTTTAGTTTTAGGGTTTCCGGTTTCCTGAATTTTGGTTCTCTACTGGATGTCCAAAAGTGGGATATTTCTGGGTGTTACTTGAAGTATTTTTGTCTTTCTGGACGGTCAAAATTGGGGTATCTACAGATGGTACCTACAAATGGGAGCCCGGTGCCAGGACAGCGTTTCCGACGCCGGGAAGTTCCTACACGGATCCAACGAAGGGGAAAGACAATCTACGCTCGCGGATACGATCCTCTTGGATCCGTCGTCACCAGTTACTAAGCACCGATACGGAAATGAATTCACAAGAATCCCCCCACAGGGCGCATAACTCAGATGCGGGGAAATCCTATCATTCGTAATATCGATGTTTTGGTATGACCCCACAGGTGGTCATACGCTTGCCTAAAAACATTATGCAAGGATACATGGCCTAAGCATGCACTAAACACTTAACGAGAATCAAGATTAATCATGGAAGCATCTTAAATTAATTAATATAACAAGACATGATTTATCAAAGGTATACTTATCTTATGCAAGCACATATATATATGTTTAATCAATTTAAACTAGGTGGGGACATGTATAAGTCAGGGTTATGCTAATCATGAGACATGATATCTAGGCAAGGTTGGCTTTCATACATTATACATGGATGCATAATACCTAGCATACTACATACAAACATGACATGGTTGCAATCTTAGCGAAACATGAGTAGAGTTGTTCTAAAGGAATCGAGAAAAGAGGAACAAGCAAAAAATTCTTCAATACCACCAACGTTTGAGCCAGTTCATGGTGATTATATTAACACGTTAGGCTCAACACCATAACAACGTGTGGACTATAGCACATATTCCTGTAGTACCTTGTCGTAGTGGGAGGGTTATCCAACAACCCGACAGGTATATGTTCTTGGGAGAGTCTTCTGACAAGGTCTATGAGGAATGTAATGCCGCACCCTATAACTACAATGAAACACTACAAGATAAGGATGCAGAGCTTTGACAAAAGGCTATGATATCTGAAACAGAGTCTATGTACTCAAATCATGTTTGGGAACTTGTGGATCCACCCTAAGTGATAAAACCCATTGGGTGCAAATGGATCTATAAGAAGAAAAGAGGATCAGACGGAATGGTTGAGACTTACAAAACAAGGCTCGTGGTGAAGGGTTTTACTCAGAAAGAGGGAATCAATTATGAGGAAACATTTTTACCGGTAGCCATGATGAAGTCTATCTGGATTCTCTTGTCCATTGTAGCTCATTTCGATTATGAAATTTAGCAAATAGACATCAAGACAGCTTTCCTCAATGGAAGTCTTGACGAATGCATCTATATGGTGCAACCAAATGGTTTCATAGCAAAGGGTCAGGAGCATATGTTATGCAAGCTCAAGAAGTCCATTTATGGACTCAAGTAAGCATCAAGATCTTGGAACATCCATTTTGATCAGGCAATCAAATCTTTTGGTTTTGATCAATGCCCAAGTGAACCTTGTGTGTATAAGAAGTGCAACGAAAATGAGGTGGTGTTTTTAATACTTTATGTGGATGACATCTTACTCATCGAAAATGATATTGGGGTATTGTCTACAATTAAAGTATGGTTATCTAGCCAATTTGATATGAAGGACTTGGGAGAAGCTAGTCACATCCTTGAGATCAAGGTCATACAAGATCGCAGGAATAGGATGTTGGGCTTATCACAAGCTACATTTATTGACTCAATTCTTACCAGATTTAACATGCATGATTCCAAGAAAGATTTTCTACACTTCATACATGGAATTACTCTGTCTAGGGAGCAATGTTCGACTTCTCCGAAGGAGATAGAGAAGATGAAGACAGTTCCTTATGCTTCGGCTGTAGGACGCCTCATGTATGCAATGCTTTGTACTAGACCTGACATTTTCTTTATAGTTGGCATAGTTAGCAGATATCAGTCTAACCTTGGGCAAGAACATTGGACTGCGGTAAAACATATTCTCAAGTACCTGAAAAGGACTAAGGATTATATGTTGGTTTACCAGGCAGAGCGTCTGACACCCATAGGGTACACAGACTCGGACTTCATGTCAGATAAGGATTCCAGAAAGTCAATGTTAGGATATGTTTTTACTTTGGGAGGTGGAGCCATAAGTTGGAGGAGTATCAAGCAATCATGCATTGCTGACTCCACCATGGAAGCCGAATATGTGGCAGCCTCTAAGGCAGCAAAAGAGGCAGTTTGGCTTAGGAACTTCTATATCTCTAAATTCATAAATTAAGGTCTGGTTGGAATCCTTATTCTGTTAGGTTTCTAACGCTTTTTACGGATCATGAATTGGATAAGTATCGATTAAGTTATGAGCCAAACTGTGCCGAGAGGTCGGGCAGAGGAAATTGCGACGGACCAACAGAGCCATCGGTGTTGTGACGGATTCAACAAGTGTCGTCAGATTTCTGGGTGACGGACGTGATCAGAGCCGTCGGTGGTGTTGGGAGACGGCTGCAATAGGAGCCGTTGATCTGGAAAATCATATTTTTGAAATATGATCCATTTTTGGAAAGAAATAAGTGTCTTGATTGGAAATAATTCTGATTAATGGTTTCTTATTTAGATAAATCATATTTTTAAAATTTGGTCCATTTGTGGAAACAAACAAGTAAATTGATTTGGGATTTAATTTAAAATAATAGTTTCATATTTTTGTCTCCCATGTGTATATGCCTATATATACCCCCACTTTTCCTCTCTTTGCATTAAAACTTAAAACCCTAGAATTTTTCAAACCCTAAAACCCAAGTCTTCTTCTTCTTCTCTTGATTTCGGCGCCGTTGTAGAGGAGCTCGGGAAGGGGTTCGAATAAAGGATCCTTGTGAGTATTACCCTCTGATTATAAAAAGTTTTGATTAATAAAAATTCTCTTTAGAACTTCTTTTCATATGATTTCGTTTTTAGGCTTTTCAAACAAAAAGAATATGTTTTTCTTCTTGATCCTCGAAAGTTTTATATAATTTTGGGTTTGTATTATACCAATGATTTGTCGATGTTTTTGTGATGTTTTATAAAGTTTTATATGATGCTATTAGTCCACACATGTGTATTTTTGGATTTGTTGATCTCTTGTGTTTTCATCTTGAGTTTTTATAGTTTTGATGATTTAAGAGTCATTTTTGGGTTGATTATATACTTGGGCTTTTATCGTGTTTTTGGCTATGATAGATTCGTTTCTGGGAAAAATGTATTTCACAAACAGAAATAGGTTTTGAAAATACCTTTCCATCGAATCATAAGTCGTCCAATTCGGAATTACGGATTCAAAGTTATGATTTTTCAAAGATTTCTGTATCGCTCTTATATACGTTTTACAAATCCTTAGAGGGTCTAAGATAAAGATAATAGGATATCATGTTAGGTACAATGACATGGTATTTCTCATGGTTTTCAAAGGATTTTGTAAAGTATACTTAGATCCTTGGGTGTACCAAGAGTTTTAGTGTTTTATCGATACTTTACCGTTTTCCCATAAGCTAGGGTTTCGAATGGATTATTCTTATATACGATTTTTGATCTATTTCCCAAATATTTTGTAACGGTTACATATTATATATTGATTTTGATAATATGAATAGATCTAGGTTTTGAGGAAATTTTCAAATAAGATTTTATTACTTTTAATGACATGTTTTGCGAATCCTTAAACCTAGGGTTTTAATTGGGATTTCTTTCACATGATTAATCTTAATATGCATTCCTTGCTATTTTCAAAGGATTTTATCGAGGATGTTCAGATCTTGGATATACCAAGTGTTTTAACGTTTTATCGATATTTTTCCGTTTTCTATGGATTAGGGTTTCGAACCGATTTTTTTATTCATACGATCGTGATCTATCTCCTAAAGCATTTTACTTTTGTTTTACCTATTCTATATATATATATATATCTGTGTGTATATATATATTGATTTTTGTCTATGATGGATTTAGGATTTTTGAAGATGCTTTAAACGAATTTTTTATTTATTCAATCGGATTATCATACGCGTGATTGGATTTCTACAATATGATTTCCTTACTGTTTATATTGTTTTAAATGACACACATAGGGTTTTCAATTATAGAATGTGTTAGGATGTTTTAACAAAAAAATAGAAAATAATTATAATAAAATAATATAGGGTTTTTCTTCTGTTCCGGGACGGCTCTATTGAGAGCCGTCGGGTATTCTTCGGGATGGCTCCTTGCGGAGCCGTCGGTTTTGCCATGGACGGGCCCCTATAGGAGCCGTCTGGTTGCTTCTGGACGGCTCTTCCTAGAGCCGTCGGTTTCTGTAAGTACGGGTACCATTAGGTCCTGTGCTATTTGCACGTATTGTGACCTAGTCGTATTATTTCAGGACTGGTTAGATTGCTGTACGATTTCTTGCTTGGTTTGGTATCATTGGACCGAAGGTGAGTGGGTCTCGTCCCCTATGTAGTTTTGAAGGATTTTACCAATGATTTGAAATGCTATTTTTGTATAACTCGAGCATATCACTTTATATGGGCTGATGCCTTATTATGTATTGTTTGGAAAATGTCGATATTTTGAAAAATGTTGCATGCATATTCTTAGAAGGAAAAATATGTATTGATCATGCATACATACTATTCGTCTGCGTGACAATCGGTCTGCGTGACCCAGTCCAGTGGGATCGTGTCTGCATGACACCCGTCTGCGTGACGCCGTCTGCGTGACGACTGGTCTGCGTGACCAAGCTCTAGATGGAGCACCTTTTAGCTGCGTGCCATACGGGCATGCGTGTCCGCTGCATTCATACACATCATGTTGTTTTGATAAGATTTCTATGAGACTATGCATCTTGAAAATGAGGCTTCTATTGAGTTATATTGGTATACTATCTTATTGCATTTGCAATTGTTTTCTTATGATATCTTATTAAAGATCATTATTTTGATATCAATTATTATTGGGACCTAAAGGTCCATTCACTGAGCGTGTGGTTGCTCACCCCTCTTTCCCAAGCTTTCAGATTTAAAGACTTAGATTGGTGGATCTCGTGTAGCTGTGAACGAGATTGTGGGTGCGAGTATGTTAAACTTGCTTGGTCGAAAGACTATAAATTTTATTTGGCATGTAGTTGGTCCCTCCCTGTAGTAACCATTTTGTATCAAGTTGTATCTTTTTCCATGTATAAATTATATCCAGAGTAATTGAGAGTATTGTGGAAATTTTAGATGTTATGTTATTATTAAAGGTTGAAGTTCTTTTAGTATGATTTTGTATCTCTGGATAAAGGAAAAAGGAAAAGTAGAACTCTGAGATTTGAGAAAATTAAAATTAACGCAACCGTATTTCACGCTTCAAAATGGAGTCGTGAGTACGGGGGCGTTACAGAGTGGTATTAGAGCGTAGGTTCAACTCTCGGACTGTAGGTTATGGGTGTATTAGTTGGCCTTTGTGGTTTAGAGTTTGAGATCGATTAACCTAAGGAGTTTTGGTTTAGCTACCCTAAATATAAGAATGTTTTGGTTATCTTATTTAGCCTAGAACTTAGGTTTCTAGTTGGCTTATGATGTTCAATGTTTAGGTTGACCATACTAAGGAAATTAAGTTTTTCCATCCTATAGAAAAAAATTATTTGGGCTATTTTGGTTACCCTAGAATTTTGGTTATGGTGGTCTGGATTATCTTTTATGTTTTGATACCCTATCGCACTTTAAGGCAGCCTATAGGAGAAATTTCTTTGACACCTCGGATAGACTTAGAGTATGTTAGGATGCATTGCATATAGGGTTTGCATTCTAACCGTTTGTTATTTGTTATAACAAAATTTTGGTAGAGCAAGTGCACATTGGGTGCTTACCAAAGCGGTTATGATTTCTTTTCATAGTGTACGTGGTGGCTAAGCATTTGCGACCTTCAAGGATGTTGCATGTTCTAATTGGAGACGTAGAAGGCAAAAAAAAAAAAATTGTATGCGCAAGGCGGTAAATTAAATTTATTTATTCATGTTAGAAATATCATTAGGGTTGTTGTCGTCAAATTGCCCCTTTTGCATTGTACAAGTTGGACCATTTATGGTATGGGACGTAAATGGACCTAACTTATACAATTTGGAAGAAAATTGTTTGTCTTGAATTGTTTTCTTATCATTGCTTGTATAATATAAGTTGGACTACCTGTGGAATGGGACATAGGTAGGTCTGACTTATACAAGTGATCGTGTGTAATTATGTGTATTGTTGTTTTGTTGTACTATATAAGCTAAGACATCTATAGTGTGGGGCGTAGGTGAGCTTGACCTATATAGTAATTGTTGTGATTGAGAATGTCTTGTTGCTTTTGTTTGTGTCATATAAGTTAATCAACGTGTGGTTTGGTTCACTATGTATCAGAGTGGCGTAGCGGAAGTATTGTGGACCAAGTTTATATGATTGTTTTGTTGTGATTTCGTTGTATGATTGTTTGCTTGATATAAGTTGAAGCTTCAATGCAGAGCATTGATGGTTTGACTTATACATTATTATTTGTTTGTGGTGTATAAGTTGACTACTTATACCGTTGTTTGTTGTGCTTGGGTGGTATGAGTTAGACACATGAGCTGATTCATACTATCATTGTTTGAATGATTGTTTTACTGGCATTGGATATCATATATCCTTTATTTGTGTTTTTCTTTAAATTTTGAGGACAAAATTCCTTTAAGGGGGAAATGATGTAACAACTATGGTTTTTTCCAAGTCGTTCTTAATTTCGTGCATTGGGTCATATTCCTATAGAGTCTTGGAGGACTTATATATCTCTAAATTCAGAAATTAAGGTCTGGTTGGAATCCTTATTCTGTTAGGTTTCTAACGCTTTTTACGGATCGTGAATTGGATGAGTATCGATCAAGTTATGAGCCAAACTGTGCTGAGAGGTCGGGCAGAGGAAATAGCGATGGACCAATAGAGCCGTCGGTGTTGTGACGGATTCCAGAAGTGTCGTCAGATTTCTGGGTGACGGACGTGATCAGAGCCGTCGGTGGTGTTGGGAGACAGCTGCAATAGGAGCTGTCGATCTGGAAAATCATATTTTGGAAATATGATCCATTTTTGGAAAGAAATAAGTGTCTTGATTGAAAATAATTCTGATTATTTGTTTCTTATTTAGATAAATCATATTTTTAAAATTTGGTCCGTTTGTGAAAACAAACAAGTAAATTGATTTGGGATTTAATTTAAAATAATAGTTTCATATTTTTATCTCCCATGTGTATATGCCTATATATACCCCCACTTTTCCTCTCTTTGCATTAAAACCTAAAACCCTAGAAATTTTCAAACCCTAAAACCTAAGTCTTCTTCTTCTTCTTCTCTTGTTTTCGGCGCCGTTGTTGAGGAGCTCGGGAAGGGGTTCGAATAAAGGATCCTTGTGAGTATTACCCTCTGATTATAAAGAGTTTTGATTAATAAAAATTCTCTTTAGAACTTCTTTTCATATGCTTTCGTTTTTAGGCTTTTCAAACAAAAAGAATATGTTTTTCTTCTTGATCCTTGAAAGTTTTATACAATTTTGGGTCTTGTATTATACCAATGATTTGTCGATATTTTTGTGATGTTTTATAAAGTTTTATATGATGCTATTAGTCCACACATGTGTATTTTTGGATTTGTTGATCTCTTGTGTTTTCGTCTTGAGTTTTATAGTTTTGATGATTTAAGAGTCATTTTCGGGTTGATTGTATACCTCGGCATTTATCGTATTTTTGGCTATGATAGATTCATTTCTAGGAAAAATGTATTTAACAAACAGAAATAGGTTTTGAAAATACCTTTCCATCGAATCATAAATCGTCCAGTTCGGAATTACGGATTGAAAGTTATGATTTTTCAAAGATTTCTGTATCACTCTTATATACGTTTTACAAATCCTTAGAGGGTCTAAGATAAAGATAATAGGATATCATGTTAGGTACAATGACATGGTATTTCTCATGGTTTTCAAAGGATTTTGTAAAGTATACTTAGATCCTTGGGTGTACCAAGAGTTTTAGTGTTTTATCGATACTTTACCGTTTTCCCATAAGCTAGGGTTTCGAATGGATTATTCTTATATACGATTTTTGATCTATTTCCTAAATATTTTGTATCGGTTACATATTATATATTGATTTTGATAATATGAATAGATCTAGGTTTTGAGGAAATTTTCAAATAAGATTTTATTACTTTTAATGATATGTTTTGCGAATCCTTAAACCTAGGGTTTTTAATTGGGTTTTCTTTCACATGATTAATCTTAATATGCATTCCTTGCTATTTTCAAAGGATTTTATCGAGTATGTTCAGATCTTGGATATACCAAGTGTTTTAACGTTTTATCGATATTTTTCCGTTTTCTATGGATTAGGGTTTCGAACCGATTTTTTTATTCATACGATCGTGATCTATCTCCTAAAGCATTTTACTTTTGTTTTACCATTCTATATATATATATGTGTGTGTGTGTGTGTGTGTGTGTGTGTATATTGATTTTTGTCTATGATAGATTTAGGATTTTTGAAGATGTTTTAAACGAATTTTTATTTATTTAATCGGATTATCATACGCGTGATTGGATTTCTACAATATGATTTCCTTGCTGTTTTATATTGTTTTAAATGACCCACATAGGGTTTTCAATTATAGAATGTGTTAGGATGTTTTAACAAAAAATAATAATAATAATTATAATAAAATAATAGGGCTTTTCTTCTGTTCCGGGACGGCTCTATTGAGAGCCGTCGGTTTTGCCATGGACGGGCCCTATAGGAGCCGTCTAGTTGCTTCTGGACGGCTCTTCCTAGAGCCGTCGATTTCTGTAAGTACGGGTACCATTATGTCCCGTACTATTTGCGCGTATTGTGACCTAGTCGTACTATTTCAGGACTTATTAGATTGCTGTACGATTTCTTGCTTGGTTTGCGTGTCGTTGGACCGAAGGTGAGTGGGTCTCGTCCCCTATGTAGTTTTGAAGGATTTTACCAATGATTTGAAATGCTATTTTTGTATAACTCGAGCATATCACTTTATATGGGCTGATGCCTTATTATGTATTGTTTGGAAAATGTTGATATTTTGAAAACTGTTGCATGCATATTCTTGAAAGGAAAAATATGTATTGATCATGCATGCATACTATTCGTCTGCGTGACAATCGGTCTGCGTGACCCAGTCCAGTGGGATCGTGTCTGCGTGACACCCGTATGCGTGACGCCGTCTGCGTGACGACTGGTCTGCGTGACCAAGCTCTAGATGGAGCACCTTTTAGCTGCGTGCCATACGGGCATGCGTGTCCGCTGCATTCATACACATCATGTTGTTTTGATAAGATTTCTATGAGACTATGCATCTTGAAAATGAGGCTTCTATTGAGTTATATTGATATACTATCTTATTGCATTTGCAATTGTTTTCTTATGATATCTTATTAAATATCATTATTTTGATATCAATTATTATTGGGACCTAAAAGTCCATTCACTGAGCGTGTGGTTGCTCACCCCTCTTTTCCCAACCTTTCAGATTTAAAGACTTAGATTGGTGGATCTCGTGTAGCTGCGAACGAGATTGTGGGTGCGAATATGTTAAACTTGCTTGGTCGAAAGACTATAAATTTTATTTGGCATGTAGTTGGTCCCTCCTTGTAGTAACCATTTTGTATCAAGTTGTATCTTTTTCCATGTATAAATTATATCCAGAGTAATTGAGAGTATTGTGGAAATTTTAGATGTTATGTTATTATTAAAGGTTGAAGTTCTTTTAGTATGATTTTGTATCTCTGGATAAAGGAAAAAGAAAAGTAGAACTCTGAGATTTGAGGAAATTAAAATTAACGCAACCGTATTCACGCTTCAAAATGGAGTCGTGAGTACGGGGGCGTTACAGATTTCTCCTTGAGGTCTCTTCCCTAGCCTATAAATATGTGGCTTCCTCTTTGTCTCAAAAAAGAACTGACTTTCGCCGAAATTAAAACCCAAACCCTAGAAATTCTTTAGGATCTCTGGATCTAGAAAAATGAGGGAGGGAGAGAAAGAGAGCGAAGGGATTCGCGGCTGCCATTTGAATCAAGAAGGAGACCACACTCTGCCGTGGATCTACAACATAGAAAGGACATACAATAGAAGATCTGAAGGTTCCGATCGAGCGATTCATCGTCGTCCATCAGATCCGATTTTCCTCTACGGCAGAACTTTGATATGAGTTCTGAAGGTAGAACCTAATTCCGTCTTGTAGGGTTTGCATTAAAAACATTTAATAAAAAAAAATTTGTTATCCAATCTATACCTCGATCGACGGATCTCAGCTGTCGGGATTAATTTTTTCCCAACAACACAAACATCTAAATATATAGTGCAGAGTTGACGGACTATTGTCATCTGGAATCGATTAGGTTGACACAACCATCGAACTAGGCTTAAGTGCTATGAGATATCTGCTTGACACACACCATCGAAATACATAGAGCAGAGTTGACGGTGTGTTGTCATCTAGAATCAATCGGGTTAACCCATATCCGTTGAACAAGCTAGGCTTTTGTAATGTCAGACTTGACACACTACTAGACTTGACACACTACTGTCGTTTGATGCTCATCTTATTGACACACCTCCGTCAAATTGGATACAAAGAAAGTGAAATAGATCCATTCAACTAGTTCCTGTCGAGATTACCTATTGAAATTCGACTGGGCTATGTCGAATTAGGTTCACCTGTCAACATTGCCTACAAACTTCCATGCATTACTAAACAATACCACATTGAAAAATTCATGCATTACCCACAAACATTCAAACAACATGTATTAATTCAAAATCTTTAAAAAAGGACATAAATACACGAAGAGCACATGGGCCATCGCCGTCGATCGTGCCTTTGCTTTGACCTACACTCTGAGTCAGGAAGTAGTGTTCTGTCTTTGAAATAGTGGAAGGTGCTCGTAGACCCAAATCTAGACAAGGAGATCGTGCGTATGTTTTAATATATATAAAAAATGTATGGTTTACAACTATCAAAAGAATATTTGTAAAGATTTGCAATGTAAACATACCTCCAATAGTGTTAGATAACCACATATTTCAATCCCCCCAAAAAAAGGGCTCAAACCATGCATTGCTCTAACAATACCCTATCTTCCTATCAAAACCCTAACTTTGAATTTAAAAACCTCAATACTTATAATATAAGGTTTTAAATCAAATAAATGCAATCACAATCATAACTTGCAACCCAACAAAAAAAAGACTTCAAATCATACATTTCTCTAAAAATACCCTAAATTCCTATCAAAACTTTACAATAAAAAATAAAAAATAAAAAACTTCAATCCTTGTAATATAAGGGTTTAAACAAACAAATGGATCACAAACATGGCTTTCAATCTAGAGCTCAAACTATGCATTGCTCTAACAATACCCTATCTTCCTATCAAAACTCTAACTTTGAATAAGAAAACATCAGTACTTGTAATGTAAGGGTTTTAAACTAAATAAATGAAATCACAATCATAAGGTGCAATCCAACAACAAAAAAGACTCCAAAGCATACATTTATCTAAAAATACCCTAACTTACAATAAATAAATAAAAACTTCAATACTTGTAATTTAGGAGTTTAAACCAAACAAATGCAATCATAATCCTACTTTTCAATAAAAAAATTAAAAAATAGAGCCCAAACTATACATTTTCTAAAAATACCCTACCTTTCAATAAAAAAACCTCAATAATTAAAAAATAGGAAGAGATCAACTAACTCATTAGTCACTAATAACAATAGATGTAAAGGAGATCTGAAGAATCATTTACCTGTTTCTTTAAGCTTAGGTGCGTCATCGGGGGGCGTTAGAGCGAGTTGTGGTAGGGGATCACCGTGAAGAAGAAGAAAAAGAAAAAGAGAGAGAAGTTGGAGAAGAAAGAGGAATTCATTTGACAATGGGTAGGTGGTGGGGTTGGGATTCCATTAGTAGTGTATTTATTATGAAGTGGGGTTGGTGAAAGCTAAATTGGGAGGTGGAGGGTTTAAAAAGGTGGTGCTCCCAGTAACTTAGGTGGTGGAAATAACCGCACCCATTTATATAAGTGTGATGAGTATTTCAAAAGGATAAGAGAGGAAGGATATAACATGATTGACTTATAGTACGTGGAACAATGTCTACTTGCATTATTGCATGAATAACAAAAGAGATGATAAAATAATCAATCGGCCATATGTTGCCTTCTAAGAAAGGTGATTGTGGAATGAGAACAAAAGGCAACTAAAACAAAAGAATAGATATATAAAAATTGGTAAAAGTGTAAGTGTAACAACTGTGACTTTAATTGGGTAAGGCAGGGTCTGACGGATCTTATAGGTGTCGTCGGGCACCTGGGCGAAGGATCCATAAGAAGCCATCGGATTGCTGGGCGACAGATCCTTTAGGAGCCGTCGGGATTTTGAGCGACGGCTCTTAGTGGAGCCGTCGGGTAGGTGAGCGACGGACTCGATCAGAGCCGTCGATCTGGAAAATTTCTAAATTTGAAATTGGTCCATTTTTGGAAAGAACAAATGCGTTAATTACAAATCGTATTTGCGTTAATTGATTTTATTGGCGTCGTATTTTGTCCCCCACGTGTTTTCTTGTATTTAAACATCTCTCTCATTCCTATTGGTATTGAAACCTAAAACCCTAAAAAATATATTTTCTTGTTTTCAGTCATTGTTGTGAGGGAGCTCGGGAAGGGTTCGATCTAAGGGTTTTTGTAAGTATTTCTTTGGTTTATGAAGAGTTTTTAATTGGTAATGCGTCCCTTTGATTGTTCTTTGAATATGATCTCGTTTTCAAGGTTTTCCAAACAAAAATAATAAGTTTTCCTTTGTTTTTTTAGATCTTGTTATGATTTCGGGTTCTTGTGGTTTAGCAATCATACGATGATGATTTATGACGTTTTATGAGTTCCTTGGCTTCGTTATCAAGTCTCACGTATATACGGTCGCAACTTTCAATTTTCTTAAGCTCTCTTGTTGAGTTTTATTTTATTCCATGTTCTTTAATATAAGATTTTAAAACGTGAGAATAAAGGTTGAGTTGTTTGGTTGATTAAGAATAAAATATAAATAAAGTGTAAAAAAATTGATTTGACATGTGGGCCATTTGATGTATAAGAGGTATTGATAGGTGATTTGATGTGATAAGATGTAAAAAGTTGATTTGACATGTGGGCCCATGAGAATAGATAAACTGAGTATAACTTATCATAGGGGTTACTTAGAATTGTTATACTCTCTTATAGTTGTTTAAATTGGCTTAGTAATACCAAGTTATACCCTGCAAACAAACAACCATTTTCCATATCCATTCTTATATCACCCTTATACTACCTTTATACTCACCTATTCCGTTTCCCAAACGGGGCTAAGAGTTGTTTTAGATCCTTATATGCTTAGATCTAAACCAATGATGTGTCTTCATGATCATTGAAAGATTCAAACGTAAACCCATATTAATATTCACATCTATGATAACCTAGGGTTTTCAAAATATTTTATTTTAAGCTTTGATTTATTATAATGGGATTTTTCGTTGTATAACTTGATTTCAGTGTCGATTCTTTTGGTTTAACAATGAATTTTAAACGACTCGTGATTTGTTTTCAAGGATAGAAGATTTAAAAGTTTTACAAAAATTAGGATTTTGTTCTCTGTCTCGGGACGGCTCCCACAGGAGCCGTCGGGCAGATGTGTGACAGCTCCTAGAGGAGCCATCGGTCTGATAAGCGACGGGTCTAGTAGGAACCGTCGGGTGTACTTCAGACGGTTCCTGCTGGATCAGTCGGGTAGGTCAGCGACGGCCCCTGTGGGAGCCGTCGGGTTCTGTGTGTACGAGTACATCTATTTTCGTACGGTATGTATGTATTTTGATCGATTCGTATCGTTTTCAGGTCGGGTTAGGGTGCTTTAGGCCTTCTGGTGTTGTACAGAATTGTTGGACCTAAGGTGAATGGGTCTTGTCTCCTACATAGTTTTCAAAGGTTTCACGAATGATTTAAAAATGTTATTTTATGTATGAAATCGAGCATGTCATATTATATAGGTGGATGCCTTACAATGTATTGTTTTGAAAATATTATTATATTTGAAACTGTCGCATGCATTCTATTGAAAAGAAAAATATGTGTTAATCATGCATGCATCGCATTCGTCTAGGTGACGCGGCCTAGTGGCTAGGTCTAGGTGACTCTGGTTCAGAATGGACCCAAGTCTAGGTAACTTATGTCTAGGTGACATGTGTCTAGGTGACAAAATTTTCTGTGCGAAATCCTTACGGCTAGGTGCTGTAGATGGCTAGGTGCTATCATACGGGCATGCGTGTCTGTTGCATTCATATGCATCATGTATTTAATAAGATTTGGAGAATTTGCATTGGAATGAGATTTTTATAAGTTTGGATTATTGAAAATCATTGTATATCTTGTTATCATATGTTATAAATTGTTTTATTATGATATCTTATTAAAGATTATATTTTGATATCAATTATTATTGGGACCTCAAAGGTCCATTCATTGAGCGTGTAATTGCTCACCCCTCTTTCCCCGAACTTTCAGTGTAGTTGTTGGTGATCGTTGATCTCGGTGGTAGAGATTGTAGCTATGTTTTATTTCCATTGCATTTAGGTGGATTGAATAAGCCTTTTCTTTGGCATGTAATTTTCTTAGTCCCTTTCAGCAAAAATATTTGGATGTTTGAATTTAGTTCATTTCGTATGTAATCATCCGCGTTTAGGATGAATTATGTTTAGATTCTGGTTATGTTTTATTTGGCATGCTTTTAATAAATCCCTTGTGTTTTAAATGTCTTGTGATTATGAGAAAAGTTAGAGGGTAACGACCCGTACCAAAGCTTCAAAATGGAGTCTTGGGTATGGGGCGTTACAGTAAGAATATTGAAAACTTTGAAAAGTATAATTTAGAAAAGAAAAGGTAAAAAAAAATAGCATGTGATACTTAAATCTAAAGCATAAATAATCTATATAAGAATAAGGAGATAATTATAATGTCTGATGTTAACACTCAAAGATATTGTCCTCTTTTTCTCTTCGACGGACTCAGTTTTAAAATATTGTCTTGGTATGCATAAGAGATGTATTCACATTATATGAATAAATTATTCTTCCTTACTAAGTAATATGGAACTAAACCACAGAATTGACTTCACTTCATTTCATCCCACCTGGGTCTTTCAAACTAATGGATTTTTGGCTAGCCCTGCCCTCGACATGGAGCCATATATCTTCGTGATCAGAACTCAATCCACTGTGTAGTAGAGAAGCTCAGATACTAAGTATAATGTCCCAACATTACATTGCAAAATATTTTTTCTTGTCTATCATCAGACTCATGACTATAAAATGTGTTTTAGTGTGAGAAATGAGTTTATATATAAGCACATTTTATCATAGACCAGTGACAAAATTATGATGTCTTACCTCACCTACATTTGTCTTTTAAAGCATTGGACCAATGGAAGTTAAAGTCTCTGATTTATGTAAGATGAAAAAATATGTATTGTAGGGGCCAAATTTCTTGGACTCAATCCTTTATCATCACGTGTAATCCAAACGTTCCCCTACTAGAATGTCGAGGAATGGATGTGTCCCCTGGAGCATAGGACACGTGTCACATTATCTCACCCTGCCTCACGTCACCTCATCTCACTTCTAGCTATTCTCTGGTAAATATGCAGGATTCCACTGTCTCTTCAGTGGTAACTACCATATCACCATTTCATCTGTGATCACCTATATCCCCCCATATCTCTCCATCCCATAATATCTCCCCACCTTCAATGCAAATAGAAGATCAGGAGAGAATTCGGGGGCAGGTTACAGGTGTCACTATATAAAGAGAGGGTAATAACACAAATAAGGTGTGCATAATCCATTTCATAAAAATCATAAATCAATTGATTCACTGACTTGGATATCGGATAACCTTTTTTAGGTCACCTCGCCTCCCTTGGTTAGTTCGGGAAGATCATCTGGCCGCAAAGCGACCACAACCGCATGAGGAGCAGCAAGAGAGTACATTTTCATATACCCGAGCCATGTAATAACCAAGTTTGGTCTCTTCTAGCTTGCCGCCATCTGTAGGAAGCAAAGCATAAAAGCCCCAACTCACTCTTATGCCACCCAAGAGAGCTCCTGCTACTAGGTCAGTCTCGACTAGGCCTATCAATGGGTCGGGTCCAGACTCGGACCTGACCCGACCCGACCCGACCCGGACCAGATTACACTTGTAATATATCCGATCTGATTTGGACCCGATCCGAGTTGGACCCGATCCGGTGGACGTGAACATACAAACAGGTCGGGTCCGGGTCCACCGCGCGGACAAGCCTCTCTGAGGTATTTCAATGCTGGAAACTCCAAGCGGCCCTGGAAGGATGAACCTGAATGGAGGAAAAATCCTCTCAAGGAGGATGAGAGGCTACACAACATGAAGCCTAGGACACCTACGAAACTCGCCCTCCGAGCGGCTCATGTGGTACACCTTTCCCCTCTCTGTAACGCCCCGCATTTACCTAACCGCTTATCGGACGGTAAATGGGTCGCTACTAAACTTAATCCAAACACAAGACCAAAATTTGTATTTTTTTTTTAAACAATACTAATATAATAAAAACTGAAAGTGATAAAATATGAAAACAATATCCAAAAGTTATAAACCACTAACGGTCTTACAGAATATCAGAGTCTGACATAAATAAAATACTAGAATGAAAAGACACACTAAACCACCCCTGTGGGAGCCATCTAAACTAAAATAGATCCAAATAGTCGGCTGCGACTATTATTTGTTCTCCAAACATTGCTACCTTAAGATCCTTGGAGTGTATGAAAGGTTCAAACTTTGCCTTGATCCCCAGAAGATGAGCTACCTGGTTATAAAACAACCAGCCATTTGGAATAGGGTGAGTGTTTAACTCAGTGAATAAGCCCACTGACAAATTACTTCATATGATAGTTACATATAAAATAAGGTTTTATGAAAATCAGAATTTCACTTAATAAATATTTTATTTTATTAAATCAATTTAAAATCATAAACTTTAAAAAAAATATTTTAATGCACACGTGTCCCAAATCATTGGCCCACATCAGAGAAATCATGAGAGTTAAAAAAAATATCATTATATATATTTTTATTTATATATATAAAAAAAATAAGAATTTTCTTTAAAAAAAAATCAAATTAAATTCATGAGCTTAATAAAATATAGTTTTAATGCAATCACGTGGCCCAATCCTTGGTCCACGTCATAGAAATCATGCAGCTTAAATGATATGACCGGGTAGGGTTCTCAATCGGAAGAACCGTTCCCCAAAACAGGTGTGCTAAGCCCCAAGCGACTAAATCGCTCAAAAAGCTCCCTCGAGGAGACGTCGGATCTAGAAGACGCTGATGGGTCGCCGCTGCCATCACTACGAGAACACCAGCACATGATGCCCCGGTTGCTGCAGACTCCAAACAAAAGAATCCGCCACTGCAAGGAATGCTTTACCACACCCCTCACCGATCTTGGGACTCTTCGAGTCCTAGACCTTCCTCCCCAAAGGCGAAATACAACGGGGGGATTTATTCCAGAAAATATGTCATGATATGCATCTTAATAAAATATCCTAGGACTAGGTTGTCTCCACTAGTCCTAAATTTTTCCAAAACTCTCGAAATGAAAATCTTTAATCCAAATATTATTTCGAAAGCATAAGCATCAGAAAATATATTATGTTAATTCTTGAAACATGAATAGCATAATTCATGCTATTTTAATGACATTATGAATGAATTAAATCATGCAACTTCATTCAACGAAAATGCAATTTGATCAATATGAAGAAAATATCCAAATCATGCAAATTTATCAAAATATAAATGCATGGATGACACATAATATCACACAAATATGATTGGCATATGAAATTCAATGTTATAGAGCAAAAGCTCACACGAAATAAATTGATAGGCCTACTCACCTTCGGTCCACAAGCATCAACGATACACACTCGCACGTTGATAACCTAGCATAACAATTATACAATAATAGATCAGAAACAATCAATCACGACCCAAACAACTGACAACCAACTTATAACAGCACTATGCCCAATAATCCCAAAAGCCGATATCTTATAGACCTACAATCAACAACTCACTTCAAAGTCCTAATGAAAATCCCAACTTCGAATAAATATTAGAATACTCATATACTCACAATGATCCGATCCGATAATCAATATCCATTTATTCCATAAGACCCATATAATCGATCAATCCTCGAATAAATATTTGGACAAATCCAATAAGGCTCAACTATAATTCCATGATCGAGTAACTCAAATCCAATCAATTTACATCCAAATAACAACAATATTCAATCAATATTCATTGATCCCACTAAACCAAATTATCGATTTAAGATTCTATTTAAGTTCTCAAGATCAATAAAATCATCAAAACCCGCAAAACAAACTATACTTCATTAAACATCAAATTTGGGATCATCTAAATCTCTAACATTCATCAAACTTGGTCATCAAGCTAAATATTTGAATTCTAGAAAACCGTACAGAAATCTTTCAAAAATCATAACTTTCTACATGTAACTCCGAATTGGACGATTCATGATTCGTTGGAAATTTCTTTTCAAAACCTATTGCTGTTTGTCAAATACATTTTTCTCAGAAACGACTCTATCATAGTCAAAAACACGATTTACGTCCAAGCATAAAATCAACCCAAAAATGGTCATTAAATCCCAAAACTAATAAATCTAATTTGATCTTAAGAATTCCTTTGAGATCCATAAAAATCAAATCAAATAATCATTAAATTAAATCAATCAAACCCTAACCCCAATCCATCAAACTTCTTCCCCAAACAATTACTTGACGTAATCATATCCTAACAAAAATAAATTAAAACTAACAATAGGGAATGATATCTCACCTTAGATCCGGTTACACCACCCACCATCTCCATCTAGGGTTAGGTCATCACAACCCTTCATAACTTCTGAGATTTGGATGAAAAACCCTAACCCAAACATGTTATTTAAAGGGGTTTACCGAAATTACAAAACGACCCCTGACGTGTTTCCAGTTTACAATGACGTTCCTATCCGATTTACAAACAGATCCCTATCCGATTTACAGAAAAGTCCCAGAAGGCTATAAAAATGTATTCTGGATTCGCAACTAGATCCCTAGGCCCAATAACTTGACACTAAGCCTAAAAATCAAATTTTCCGAACTCCGAATCTCACCAAATTTCAACCAAAGTATCTTAACACTATAAAGATCTACAGAAAAATATAAAATAATTATTTCAACATCAATTTATAATTATCATAATTATAAATCAAATTGAACCCATTTGGGCCCACCGCCAAATCTGAAAAATGAAATATAAAAAAATCAAAATTTAAAATTTCCATTATATATACCGAAACGTTACACTCTCATTGAGGAGATCCTCCAGGCACTTAAACCACACAAGTTTTTCCCTTCAAAGTTCAAACTCTACGAGGGAAGGACTGATCTGACAGAGCATATTTATCACTAATAGCAAATGATATTTCTTGAATCCAGGGACAATGCCTTCCTCCGCAAGTCTTTCTGCGGAGCCTCGGCGGCCATTCACTTACCTTGTTTAGGAAACTGCCTATTAGATCTATCAATAGCTTCAGGTATTGTGCAAGAAGTTTATCGATCATTACATCTAGTGTTGCAAATGAAAGAGGGATATTGCTAACCTCCTCGGGATGAGACAGACCAAAGGGTAAAGGCTGAAGGACTTCCTCTCTCGCTTCAACACCAAAGTGACCCAACTGGACGGGTGCGATACCCAGAACTGTAGCCATGATATTCTGCTCAGGCTTCTCCCATCTGGCAGACTTTATGAAGCTTTGGTGCTGAAATCCCCTACCAGTGTGGTCAATGTGCTCCCTCGTGCCGAAGTGTGCATCTGTCTCGAGGATGACACGGATTTTGCCACTATGAAGGCCTCAATAACAGGCTGAAGGGAGGACCTTCCTCTAAGAAGAAGTATGCGTATGTGTCATCCCCCATCAATCCTTTCATCCCTCCCATCAATCGCTCCCGCTCTCCCAGCAATTGAAAATAAATTTGGAAACTCCCAATATTTATAAGTCAATCATTTTGTAGAAGTTGATGTGGGATCAGATACTTACTGGTTTTTACCCACACAAGATGTGCGTCAAAATAAAATTAATAAATATTATGATATGTTCATGAATATCTAAGAAGTTAAACCCCTTTAATCCCAATGAATTTATTTATAATAAATAAAATAAAATAATAGAATAGAATAAATAGACCTCACTCACATCCATACCCTATATTAATAAATTCTCAAAAATAAATCACCAACAATATAATAGTATAAAATAAAATAAAAATATGCTCGTTCGTTGATAACAATAAATACCTTTTACTTGTCCCACCGTGGCCTCATTCTGGACCAGGTTTGCAACAGCTTCCCAGGAATGGGTGACATCACGAGTCTTGAGGATCTCTGGAGGGCTACGCGACAATCTGTAACACAAATGACAAATCCTGTAAGGGAGTTGTTCTCAAATCCATTATTCCGGTAGGAACTTGGGCTTTATGGATCACCATAAACGAGGTGGTATTCAAGTCGAGTAGTTTCTATTTTGAGAACTTATGGCACCTTATAGCCAAATTCGTTATTGACTGGGTCATACACTTGTCGGAAGTGAGTATGATTTGCTTCGAGGGAGAAAAACTTTGGATCCACGAGTAAGCGAACGACGGGCTTCGTTCCGGGTGGCCTCTCGTCCACCAGGATTTTATTTCCGATTCCTGTGTGCCAGTTTTGTTTTCTTGCTATTTGTTCCTTCTAATTCCCCTCAGTCCCACTACAGTCATTGTATTCCAAACATATTTTTTAATGACAATGTCTACCTTTAAAAGAAAATCAATAATTATCTAAAAAGTATTTAAAATGTGCATTAAAACTATAAAGTTTTTGAAATTTCATGTGATTTGATGAATATATAATATAGATTCTTTTTAAATAATTTTAATTAATTTATTAGAGAATTTGATTATATATAAAATTTATAAAATATATTATTTATTTCAAAATCTTAAGATAAGATTAGGAGAAGAAATAAAGGTTTAAGATAAGAATGGGTTTCAATAAATATGTAATGGTAATAACTGTTCAAAAGCGTTACTAACATTGTTGAAAAGTTAAAAAAAACACTCATGATTAGTAATTTACATGATTGGGGACCTTTATTTCAACCCCACATGTTATTCAATCCACCCTTTAAAAAAATCAGAACTATATTTTTTCTTTATGGAGAGGAACCCACCCCTTTTGTGTGTGCAACAAGGATGGTGTTGAGGTGGCGCGTGCACTCTTCTCGGCCCAAATGGCGGCGCCGACGAGGAGAAAGGCATACTTGAGGACCTCTTGCATCATCTTGTCAAGGTCATCGACATGGGAACTGAAAGAGTTGACAAGGTTGGCAAAGAAGCAGAGGAACACGGGGAGGGAGCACCCATGGATGACGGCAGTAACAGTGTCGATTGACATTAGGAGAAGGTCGATGCCATTGACGAATCAGAGGAGGTCGAGGAGGGAAACAATGAGGACGGAAGGGGGAGTCCGAGGTGGGTGTTTGTCCTCCTCTGTAGAGGACGACAAGGTGGGTTTATTGGGGCCGTCCATGACGGCGGCCTCTTCGGAGGGTCTGCGGGGGGACATGTTCTTGCTCGACCGTGGACTGCTCGTTGTCGTCGAAGATGAAGACAGATTGGGTCGGACCACCTCCATTGTCTCCTCATTGGATTTTGTTGTGTACGCCTGCCGCTGCTTCTTCCCCGTCCATGGAGGGGAGGAGCTCAAATGGAGAGATGAAGAAGGAGAGAGGGGTTATAGAAATAACGGGTGGGTGGGTTTGCAGGATATGGTGCCACCCTTTTATTGTGGGTGGGTTCACGATTTTGAAAAAACTGAAGAAGTGGGTCAGATAATTGGGTGGGTTAGATAAGTAGAGGGGTGGAAATAACGGTCCCTACATGATTTAGATACTTATCCTTTATCAGATCACTAACTTTTTTGTCAACCAAAAGAAACCCTTGTAATACTTGTAACATCAGTAGCTATAACTGTATAGACTAGCTGTTCATATCCTTCAAGACATGATATATTTCCTAGAATACTCTATATAGCTATGATGTGATCCACATCAAGATCATAAGATTATATGTGATCTATTGCATGATAATACCAATGGAACTTTATAAGGAAAACGTGCCTTCCGTGACACAAACATTATTGGGTCACAAAAGGCAAGAAAATATTGGCTTTATTTGTCCTTCATATTTGGTGTGCTCGGGCTGGTAAACAAACCGAGCCGCTCTGACTCAACTCAGTTTGAGCTTGTTTAGGCTTGTTCAATTAGACAAATGAGCGAGCTTAAATAATTTTCAAAGCTCGGTTAGGCTCAGTATTGGATCGAGCTTCATTTTGTGTTCAAACTTGACTCGTTTGTGTTACAAAAAACTTAATTGAAGCTTGACTAAACTCCTTTATAAAATCAGAACATTAATTTAATACAAAGTAATGCTCGTTTAAGCTCATTAAATTGGGTTATTTAGGCTAAAATTTTATTTTCAATACCTAAAATCCTAAAATGAAGAAGAACGCTAGGCTCGTTGAGGCTCGTGAGTTTGACTCGGCTCGGCTCAGCTCGACTCGTTTATAAATGAGTCGAGTTTGACTATGTCAAAACTCAGCTCATTCGGCTCGTTTATCACCCCCAGCTCAGGCTTGCCTCTGTATCTACATCTGTCTCAGTAGAGGTACTCTTGAGTAAGTTTGCTAGCAGCCATTTCAGGTATTGTTAAACGAGTAACTTTATGAAAAAATTAAAGTATATAATCCAATGTACTACAACAAAAGTCATATCTTTTAGGTGCTACTCAGTACTGCTCAATGATGGTGGTGATTTGATTTGATTTGATTTATTTATCACGCGGATGATTGGTTTTTGTACATGAAAAGTCTGAGGATTAATTTGGTAAATATCATCCACAAGGAGAATTTATTCATATTCAATTCTGAAAAATTCCGTGAAAGAAGAATATTTGCTTGAAATTTGAATTGCTTGAATAATGAAAATAGAAATGAAGGATGTGAAACACAATTTTTATGAGTGTTTAAGCAAGAGAATGAGAATGACCATCAAACTATCAATAAGAATAAGAATTCATAAAAAAAAAAATTGTCTGGAATATCCATGACTGAACGCAAAAATAGAGAATTCCAAACATAATTTTGTGGATGTTTCAGCAGAAGGAAAAGGAGAATGAACGTCATAACTACCCTAAAAAATGATGGTGATGATTGTTGAATATGGATATCATATGGGCATGTACTCTTACTTGCTCTTCCACATAATAACTCACACTCTTGTTAAGTTTGGCCATCAGTCACCTATAAATTGTCAATGGAAAAGAATTAAAACACATGGGAGGTGGGTGGTTTTCCTTACAAGAAGTTGCATTAATCTTCAATAATGTTGACTCTAATGTAATTTAGGAGAATAGCGCATGTGCATGTTATCTTGAGCTTTCTCTTCATTCTAATAAAATGAGGGCGATCGCCTACCTTCTTTGGAAAAAAAAATGTTATTTACAAAAAAAGCGCATGTGCAACGCACATGGAGATACTACACGCACAAATAATTATAAAATTTGGGTCAAAAAAGCTAATAAGTGAGAGTGAGTACATGTTACAGGCATGCATTTGAAAGATCATGCACCATGAGAAGAAAAAAAAAGCATTATGAGAGTGCCCCACTTTGTCTGGTGCTTTGATAGAAGAAAAAAAAATGAACTTGAGGTTCTCTTTTTTTTTTCTTATAATAAGAAAACATGCAGTCATGCATCCCAGCCCAACCATGATTGGGAGTATTTTATACCTCCTTTTTATGAAACCTCATGATTTAATGTCTGGTCTGCATTTAAAACTGGTTCAAGAGTTGCTTGAAAAAACAATACTACGTGAAGCTGCTGATGATCACTTACACTCATTGATCATTTTTCCCAAGCTCAGGCAGTGGGAACTGTTGGAAAAACCTTGGGTTTTGACCATGTTTTGGTTAAAATGAGTTTAAGTTCTACTAATTATGTTTAGTGGAAACTCATTGGATTACGTTCGTCTCGTTGAGTAGATGAACGTAGTATATTTATATTCTCAAAACCCATTTTGGGTGAATGAGAAAATTGGATCCAAAGTTCTCTTTAAAACATGATGAAAGTGGTTGGTGATTGGGAATGAAAAAGAAAAAGCTATAATCCCATATTGGTTAAAAAGAAAAAGTATTGAGGATTTATAAGGTGAAACAGTGCAACCTGCAGCGTGAATCAGGTTAAGTGTTGCTTTTAATGATTCCTATATCTTGGAAAGCCAAGTGGAGTATGGCAGGATACTCTTCATATGACTCACCTATATGAGTGTGAAGTGTGGCCGCTTCTATTAGAATTATATGGCTGAATTCTCTAAAAGCACTCATGAATACCAGGAGTTGTTCAGGGCCAAAATGAACACATTCGTGAGAACCAACTGTGTTAGGAAAGGAACTGTGTAAAACTATTGTCTAGTTTTACAACTATGACTGAACAGTTCAAGACATCATGTTCACTGATTAGCCTGTAAATCCGATATTTTTTTACTAGGGAAGGTTCAAGGCCAAAAGCTACCTTTCCCAAAGCAGTAACTTTCCAATGTACTCTCTCTGGTGTCAGTATTATCATGTGCATAATTTAACCAATTTTCATTCATCTGGAGGATTGTTGAAAAACCTTGGGTTTTTACCATGTTTTGGTAAAAATGAGTTTGAGTTCTACTAATTATATTTAGTGGAAACTCATTGGATTACGTTCGTCTCATTGAGTAGATAAACGTAGTATATTTATATTCTCAAAACCTATTTTTGGTGAATGAGAAAATTGGATCCAAAGTTCTCCTTAAAACATGATGAAAGTGGTTGGTGATTGGAATGAAAAAGAAAAAGCTATAGTCCCATATCGGTTAAAAAGAAAAAGTATTGAGGATTTATAAGGTGGGCTCATTGTACTCTAGTGTATTGCTTTTAGTGGACACCCTATGGTGGACCTTTCCAAGTGGGGTGGTGCGTAGCACCACCACGCGCGTCGCGCGCGCGCGCGCGTGAGGGCGTATTGGGCGTTTTAGGGCGCACTTGGCACTACACATCTTTGCTAGGAGCTAGAGCCTTTTCTTTTTAGACCTTTTGTCTGATCGGACGGTGGAGATCATTCTGATCAAATGAAATCCGGACCGTTGATCGAATGGATCCACAGATGCAATGTGGACCGTCGGATGGACGGTTACGATCGGACCGTTGATTATTTGAATCAATGGGTGCTTGAAACTCTGTTTCAGAAAAAACTGAACAGAGGAAGAGACTCCTTCAAGAGTCTCTTCAACCAATTCTTACCTATTCAAATACTACCCATTCTCTGCATTTTTTAGTATCGAATTTTGCACTGCATTCAAGTCCAGTTCATTAAAGTGTCATAAAAGAGAGAGTGTTGCACACAAGTTGGTTCGCTGGTCTTCTGGTTTGAAGTGCTGCTACCAAAGTACGTCGACCGTTGTATCCTGGGAGACATTCGCCGCCATCCGTGAGCACCTGTGCGGGGCGAATTACGTCTTAAGGACATAGAGTCTAACTCTAGCCTCGGTCTCCTTCTTCAGAACAGATTCGACAACCCAGTACATTTTATTCTTCTTCTCTGAATTTATCTACTGTGTTTCTGTTAATTTATTCATACTGTTTTGTAAACATAGCCTGTTATATTAGTACTGAAATTCAAACAGGAACAAGGTGAAGATTTCACTTATGAACTATATAATCAAGTATCAGCACCTCCAAGAAGCTAAACAGATCTGCACATGAACATGAATCACCTATAATTGTAATGTTCTCAAGCTTAGACAACAAGATGTCATTCTTTTTTTAAAAAAAGAAAGGTAAGCCTTAATCTTTTTTCAAAAATAAGGGGAAATGCCCAAAATATAGAGGGAAAAGATAAAGAACAAAAAATGATCCAATAACAAAGTGGGGTCAATGTACATAGAAGAGTTATCTAGGTTGACCCCCAAAAAAATATTAAACCTACTCCTCAATACAGTGTACCCCAGGAGAACATGACCCATCTGGTCTCAAGACAACAAAACTCCCCATTCCTTTATGAGACCCACCACCATTGCCCAAATATTTTCAATGTAGACCTAGATGCTCTTGAATAATAAGTGGCTTCGTTAAAGCCATAGGCCTATGTGATTGCAAGTAGGAAAGATGACAAAATTTTGTCCCTAGCGCTAATGTCCCCCCTTTGTGTCAAAGTTTCTCCCTTACCTCTCACAAGCTTTCTAACGACAAAAAATTGAAAAGTTGTCATCAAAATCTATAGCCTCTTTTAGAAGATGCCAAGCATGTTTGACCATGGGGCAGTCGATCATGATGTGAGTGATTGACCCCTCCCGTTACTGCAAGTCTGGCACATGGTATCGTTTTGGTGGGCCCACTTCGATCGATATGCCTTTGTCAACAGCCTTTCTTGATGCATAACCCTCATGTTGGCCCTCATCACACTCATCACTCATGACTTCAAAAGTGTCTTCAAATGTAAAAATTGTGTTCACAAAACTCTTGTTGTCCTCCTTTGCTGGGAGATAAAAAAAACTAAATCATGGCACTAGGTCACCTCACATCACCCTACATGGACCTTTTGAACTATTGGACTTTAGAAAATGTTACACTCGATCCTTTTTACAGTCACAAATGCAGTCCCCACATGTTTATTTTTGAATCATATATATCATCTCATTAATGAGGTATGTATTTTTTAAAAAATGAAGTAAAAACTCTAATGAATTGCATGGTACCCATTTATTAAAAATGTGAATTTTCTAACAAGATAAATACCTTGTTATGGTGAGTATAAAAGGGTAATGAGATATATATGATTATATTTGGGACTGTAAAAAAATTGAATCTAACAACGATCTTAGACTTTGACCCAACCCAACCCCTATCATGGTTCCACATTACCTTTGTATGAAGAATTAAATGTCACACTACTTGTGTGTAAAAGTTATGTTCACATATAAACACAAATTATCCTCCTTCCCAGAGCTGGTCCTAGGGCAAGGCCACCAAGGCAATTTTCTAGGGCCCCCATCCAACAAGGGCCCTTAAGAACCATCAATTCAGTGGACTTTAATGAAATAAATGGTGAGATGTGTCATTTTAATTAATCTCTTTCAACAAATTTTCTCAATTTGTTTGATATTCTCTAAAATTTCTCTTTTCCCTAAATCTCTCCAAACATTTCAATTTTTAAAATTTAAATTTTTTTATTAAGTGCATATGATATTATATAATGTTTTAATTTAAATGATTATATAATATTATGCATCTATTTAGTAATATTGATAATATACAATACTAAAACAATTTAATTTTTTTTAAAATAATGTGTGGGACCCACTTTAAAATTTCGTATAGGGCCATTCAAAAAATTCAATTTTTAGGGCTGGCTCTGCTCCTTCCCTAAGTGACGTAAAAACTAAAACTAAACCGTAACACTTGTCCCACCCCACCCTACCATGTCTCACTCCCCATTATCACAAAAGCAGTCCAATTCTCATATCAAATGTAACATTCCATGACAAAATGGATCATAGTTGATATTTGTTATTCAAGAGCCAGGGAATGCCTTGGCTACCGAGAAAAATGAATGCAAAAGGTATCCAGTTAAGCCTGTCAATTATCCGAAAAAAATCCGAATCCAAAACGAATCCGTATTCGAAAAATCAGAAATATCCGATATTCGAAGATCCGGAATACGGATATGAATATCAGTCTATCTGATCCGAAAAATATCCGTATTCAACATATATTATAAAAATATATATATTTGTATTATATATTACCCATATTGTTATTTTGTATGATTAAACACAATGATAATATATTATAATACTATTAAATTTTCAATTTATAATATCTAAAATAGAAAATAAACCTTAAAATCTTAATTTTAATATTGACATTTCTTTAAAATATCACTTAATTATCTAAGTTAATATCAATATTCAAACATGTCAATTATCTGAAAAATATCCGTATCCGATCCGTATCTGACGAATCCGAATCCAAAAATTAATATCTGTATACGAATCCGAAAGTTAGGATATTGATATTAGCATATCCGATCTGTATCCATCTGATTGACAGGCTTATATCAGTACACATTGTACATGTAAAAGTTAGCAACTAGATGAATAAAAAAACGCATGTAAAAAATAGAGGAAAAAAAATCAAAAGGAAACAAATAAATCACATAACACTTGCACCGAAGTGGTATTAAAAAGCCTTCCAGTTTTCACCTCACAGACGTTCGCCTCCTTCACGCTGGGCAGTGTTGCGCCATCACAAGCTATAAAGCACGAACATAGACATGGGACATGATGATACAGTCATTTAAAAAAAAAACAGGACATGAATACGGCTAATACACGGCAATAAATAAATTAATATAATAAATACATATACATATTGTATATCCATATGAGTCAAATACTTCACCACACACCACCATTTCAGTTTTCGGGTTTTGTTTAAATCTGTTGCACTAGGACTATTTTAAATAAACTCAACACTTGGGTTGTCTTCTCTGGGGCTTTCTGTTTTATTTTTGGAAAATGATACATCAAGCCTCCATTACAGCCCCAATTACAATTCATATCAGGTTTCTTTTTTTTAAAATTATACTCTCCTAATGAAATGCATACTGTTATATGAAAATAATGTATATACTGATATGCATTAGTATATTTTTTTTCAAATTAAAAAAATTATAAAAAAAATTTGTCATATATTATGATAAAACCGCATACCCTAAGATGATGCAATATATACTACGTTATCATTATGGAGCTGCAAAACGGACTAAGTATATCAACGCTCTTTATTTTTAAACTGTTGTGCTGGAAAAGGTTGGGCCGATGTCCTGGGCCTGACCTGTCCAGACTAGAATTCAAGTAATAATCCGGGAGAATTGCCTCTACTTTGTAGATCACAAGCGATGGGCCCAATACCAGCAGGGTGGTCGTTCTCATACTAAAACATGGGCTGAACAGCAGCCATATTTTAGAGAAGCTTCTCAGGTGGCATTAGGGAAACCTTCTTCCATGATTTCTCTCGAACCAACCCACCCTCTAATGGGAACCAAATAACATCAAATTTTCCATATCATACATTTAAAACGCCCATCAAAGACAAATCAGTTGTGAAATGACATGATGTGTTGCGCTGAAGTGATCAGAAGAAACAATCATGTAATTTTCAAATGCAACAACATCCATGGAGAAAAATTATAAATGTATTATGTATCTTACTACATAACAGAACATGTTATTCTCTTTCTCTCTGCATGACTGAATGCTAGCATGAGCAACAGGACAGATAACATGCATTAATTGAACAAACCTTAAGCTATCAGCAAGTCCCAAAGACCAATATATAACAAAGAAGATCATATGAATGTCTATCTATGAAATGATTCAAATGAACTCCACCATGCTTAATGGCCTCTGCTGGTGTCAAAAGTACCATCTAGATATAATTGGATTAGCTTCAAATGGAAATGATTTTCTGGAACTCAAGTTGGCTGACGAAAAAAAGGTATCTAGATATAGTTGATTTTTCAATTTGTTTCAGAAAACTTTGATTGAGATCCATCAACATCTGGGTATATATTTATTGGTTTCAATAGCAGCCACCTGCAATACAAAAGTCTCATAAAGAGGTTTTCAATTATACAACCATCAACTAATTCATCTAAATTTGATCTTAGCTAATGTCTAGCCACCCAAAGATGCAACTTCATGAATATTTTACGACCATGTTTGCTACTAAACAGAAGTAAGATGACTGAAAGAGAGTTTACATGGACTAAAAGTGAAACTGATGTGAAGAATTTAGTCAAGCCATGCACAACATCGCACAACAAATCTAATAGTAGACTCTGCAGGGGAAATGATCAGAAAAAAGCTCCATGAAATCCCATAAAAAAATAGTGCAGCTGCAGAACTTTACAATAGATTTCATCCTGATCAATTCAAGAAGCAACCAGACAATTAGATGGCTTTATATCAGTTATCAGGGTACACAGTACTGTGCGGAGCTTGATACACTACTGTTTGCACTCTCCGTTGCCTACTAGAAATATCATTCATCGACATATTGTAAAAGGAGAAAACCACTTAAGCATACAGGTCAAATTTGTCAAACCAATTTTTAATCTACCAAATATGATTTGAGGCAAAACAATTTTTTTTATTTTTTTTCAATGAAAATCTCAAAACACAAAATAAAACACTTCTGAATAAAAAAAAAATGGGGGGGGGGGGGGGGGGGGGATTGGACCAATATCTCATTAGTTGAAAGTAAATTTGCAACTAAGAAATCATAGGTTCGAATCCCACCACTTACCTAACAAATAACACTTTTGACATGTACTGAAGCATTCTGAAGGGTGAATCATCAACAAAGTTGCGACCTAACAACCTAAATTTGAATTGAGGCAGAATAAGACACATTGACCACAGAGTATGAATTTGTCAGAACGCAAATGGCAGTCATTCTGCAGTAACAGAGATGCATTTAACTAAATAAGGCATGATCAGGTTATTCTGCATGCAACCATACATGCCCTTCGAATATGATGTAAGGTATTTCAGATATTAATACATGTCAGACAATCTATGCCCATGTCTGGCTAAAAGCAGCCAGTGTTTTGTTTTCAGTGAAAATATGGAAGGTACGCCCTATGGGGCTTGATATTCTATTGTTAGGTGCTTGTGGTGTAGAATAGCAGATGGAACCTAAGTGTAACTAAGATAACAACAACAAAGTGTAACTTAGTCAAAAGATTAAAGTGATTACACCACCTCCATGTAGCTCAGCATGCATATATTTTTCAATGTATTTCCCCACTACATGTTCGGGTCAAATCATGCACAAACCAGAATGCTACTGGGTCTGCCAAAGAAGCTTCATGTTTTAACACAACCTGACAATCCAAATGTTGAATCATAAGCTACTAACACTACGGCTGGTAAACGAGCCGAGCAGCTCGGGCTCGGCTCGGTTAAAGCTCGTTCAGGCTCGTTCGATTAGATAAACGAGTCGAGCTTGAATAATTTTTAAAGCTCGGTTTGTAAACGAACCGAGCCCGAGCCGAGCCGAGCCGAGCTGAGCCCGAGCCTGGACGAGCTCATTTACTTAATAGAAAAAAGGGAAACGAGCCGAGCCCAAGCCGAGCCCGAGCTTATGTTATTTTCACATGTATAAGGTGTTGTGATTTGTGAAATGTGACTTTTCAAATGCTAAAAAATGTTTTTTTTTAGCTAAACGAGCCCGAGCCGAGCCTTGATTCGAGCTTCGGCTTGGCTTGTTTAACAAACGAGCCGAGCCGAGCTTCAACCAAACTTTTCACTAGCCCAACGAGCCGAGCTTGAACACGAAATGAAGCTCGGTCTTGAGCCGAGCCCGAGCCGAGCCTGAGCAGGTCAAAGCTCGGCTCGTTACCACCCCTAACTAACACTAGATTTTACGATTACTATAATAAGATAATTTCAATATACATAGAACTAAAATCAGACTACAAAAAACTTTGAGGTAGGCCAATGGAAGAAACCATGAATTGCAATCAGATTTCAGTATATAGTATGGAGTTTCCCTACAAAAAATATGAACAAATGGCCCAGACGAAAATATTATATGAAACAGCATTTGAATAATGAACTCATCCAATAATTTAACATAGATTAAACATCAACACAGGCCAACAAAAGAGCTTTACTTAGACAGGCGAAAAATTTTCTAACAATAGTATATCTTGCCAGAAAATGCGAATGGCATGGGAAGGTGTGGAGTAAAGAATATAATTTTGAAAGTGGAAAGATGTGATAAATCTAGAAACTATTCAAATTTAGAGATTTTTTCTGAATTTTCTTATAAGCATATCTCAATCCCGATTCAGAAGATTGGGTTATGCATAAGTTATGCGCGTCGATCTTTCAATTTCAACCATAAAACAAGAATATATGGGTTTTCCCAATGGACCGGTTCACAGGATTCAACTAAGAAGGACAGGCACCTAGATATCAATCAAGTTCACCAAAGCAGTCTCAGAAAGATGGTTGACATTGGGGGGGGGGGGGGGGGGGGATATAGTATTGAAATAAAGTGCGGACATTGGCATGACAGTCTGCATCATATTTAAGATTGTATTCTACAAATAAATATAAAACAACAAAAAAGATCTAGATATGTCGATGTTGGTAAAATGAAAGACCATCCCACCAAAAATAACCCTTGATTAAGTAAATATGTGTTTAAAAGAAGTGCAAAGAAGCCTGCCATATATCCAATGAATGAATTTAACATTGCCATTTACTTCTAAGCTTTAACTAATTCCTCATAGCATAGCTTACATATTCATGATATCTATATGTAAGGGTATTATTCAATAAATTCAACACACCCAACATAATTGCAGATGCATGACTGTTCAAACAAGGAAGTTCAAGTATTTCTTTCTTATTCTAACAATAGGTAGAAGCCAGGAAAAAAGGTTAAGTTAGCAAGCAATACAAACTATCCCTTAGTTACTGATTAACTTGATGAAATAATTTCCAAGTGCTACATAAGAAAAAGGGAAAAAATTACAAACTCTTTATTTGATTGTACCATATAAAATAATTTGATGCCAAGTCTGCAACGTAAAGCAGGAAAAAGCCCATATGTATGGAAGAAATATCCCAGTAAGTAAATACTCGCTAGTACTTGGGTATCTTTACAATAATGTTACTTCAAAACCATAGGTGGATCCATGCTTAGAATACTCCAAAAAAAAAAATTACACATTGACAAAACTCGAACCACATGTTTTTGTTTTCAACTTTATATTACACGTTTGTTCAAATCAAAGTCATTGGCTAACATTCCAAACCCAGATCATGTCAATAAAAGGCAATCTTAGAGCTGGTTATATCAGTTTATAAGACCAAGTTGCCAGGACATGGTTTTTGTAACACCACCTTTCTAATATTAGAGTTTTTGTTTGCTTATAAAACTCACATCCTGGATTAATCAGGGGATCAATTTTTGAAAATATTGAGATACTACCCAATATTTTGTTCTTGTACTTAGCCAAATAATATTTTGTTTTTATCTTTCTGAAGATCCTGTACTTTGAGTTTGGCTTTAGTGAAGAATGGCTTGTACTTTTTTTTATTTTTCTTCAAACTCGCACTGTTGTTCCCAAAATTTATGTTTTAGTGTTGGCAACTTCTGTGACAAACCAAGCAAAAAAAAACCTCTGTGACAAAACAAATCAAAGAACCAATGCAATATGGAGTCAGTCATGCCAGCGAATTGAAGAATGACTGAAAGATATTGATTCATCCAAAGAATAAGAGAAGCACTCACAATAATAACCTTTTGACCAAAACCTTCTTCGACTCGAATTTAATCATGTTATGATCATATGTTTGAAAGAACGCATTTAATTTTATTGAAAGAATGTTTGAAATGTTGTTAAGAATGATTTGAAAAAGGTTTTGAGATGGATTTAATTGATTGAGGTTTCAAAAAAAATTTCAAATATATATTTCAAGGACTTAGAAAATCTGCAAAATCCCAATTTTGCAATACTTTGTCCGGACAAGCAAATATTTGTTCAAAAAAATGAGAAACCAAACCATGATCGTTCAGGCGATGCTTCTCAATTGTCCAGAAACACACCTGAGAGAATTTTGAGAGATCCAGTTAGGATCATTTGACGAGTTGTGAAGAACAGAATTTTGAGAGATCCAGTTAGGATCATTTGACGAGTTGTGAAGAACAGAACCAGGAAGGTTCTATGTACTTAAAGAAGATGTATAAAGAAGAAGAAGAAGAAGAAGAAGAAGAAGATTTGCATGATGCGAGATGAGAGGGGATCATTGTTTGATAAATTGTTGCTCTATGATCACTTTGGTGAATCACTCCTTTCAAAAATGTGTGGAAGACAGTAGTTCTTCAAACCTTTCGTTTGCGTTTCTAAGAACCGCATTCATTACAATCATAATTCAGCTCTTACTAACACCATATCAAAATACTTGAGCCATCAAAAATTTTGTGTGTATAACAAGAAAAAAAAATTAACACTATTATTTCTTAAAATGTTTCACATCAATTCATCACAAAAATAAAACATTTCTTTCCACATTTCCCATATACTTAGACCTAACATGCCTTGTTGCTTATTTTCAACAAACCCCCAGAATCAATTCCACGAACAATCACAATTCACAATCCAACAAAACAAAAACAAGAGTTCACCAGTGAAGATGAACACGTGATCCCTCCCACCGGACCGCCACCACGCCCCTCCTCTGCCTCACGTAATCCCCATTCCCCTCCCCCTCCCCCTCCTTCCTTAACCTCCCAATCCCATTCGCGAGTTCCATCTCCGGTTTCAGCGTTCCTAAAAAGCCAGAATGATAACAATCATGATTAAGCTTTTATTAACACCACATCATAATGCTTGAGCCATCAAAAATTTTGTGTGTATAATAAGGGGGAAAAAATTCTATCACTCTTATTCTTAAATATTTCACATAAATTTTTCACAAAAATCAAACATTTTTATTTACATTTCTCATATACTTAGACCTAGCATGCCGGGTTGCTTATTTTCAAACAAAACTCAAGAATCAATTCCACAAACAATCACAATTCACAATCCAACAAAATAAAAACAAGAGATTACCAGTCAAGAACGTCCATTCATGACGTCCCCCCCCCCCCCCCCCCCCACTACCACTCGTGAGCTCCATCTTCGCCTGAGACTCACCTCCCACCGGAGGATCCAGTACTCCCCGCTGTACTGCTTGATCAACGGATTCATAGACTTGGTTTTAGTGAGCGGCGGAGATGACACCGTCGGAGAGGACTGTGGACCAGTAGTGGTGGAGGAGGTCGTAGACTCGTAGTTGAAATCTTTTGGGAAATTTTTATAAATAACCCCCTGAAAAATTTTAATTTCACTTTTGGCCCTCTCCCAATTTTAATTGTAAAAAATAACCCTTAACTTGGTCAGCGACACGTCAGCGTTGGCTGGGTTTTTTTATTTTTGGGTTTTTTAGGGAGGCCTCCCTTGTAAAATTCCAAAAACTGTCAAAAATAACAAAAGTAACTTTCAACCGTCGATTTGACACCCAAGACGATCTCAGAACGCTTCAAAATTTAGTAAATTTGCAAGCTACTATTTCTATAGGGCTCATCGATACGAACGTGTGGACATATTATAATAGTGATTCTTATCTACGGTTTGAAAGTTATGACCATTTGAAGTTACGACGCTCCCAAACCATTTGAAGTTATGTAACGTTTCTGTATTTTTCGGCCTTATATATTTATTTTAAATATATAATGGAAATGTTAAAATTTGATTTTTTATATTTCATTTTTCAAATTTGGCGGTGGGCCCAAATGGGTCCAATTTGATTTATAATTATGATAATTATAAATTGATATTAAAATAATTATTTTATATTTTTCTATAGATCTTTATAGTGTTAAGATACTTTGTTGAAATTTGGTGAGATTCGGAGTTCGAAAAATTTTATTTTTAGGCTTAGTGTCAAGTTATTGGGCCTAGGGATCTAGTTGCGAATCCAGAATACATTTTTATAGTCTTCCGGGACTTTTCTGTAAATCAGATAGGGACCTGTTTGTAAATCAGATAGGGACATCATTGTAAACTGGAAACACTTCAGGGGTCGTTTTGTAATTTCGGTAAACCCCTTTAAATAACATGTTTGGGTTTGGGTTTTTCATCCAAATCTCAGAAATTATAAAGGGTTGTGATGACCTAACCCTAGATGGAGATGGTGGGTGGTGTAACCGGATCTAAGGTGAGAGATATCATTCCCTATTGATTTTGTTAGTTTTAATTTATTTTTGTTAGGATATTATTACGTCAAGTAATTGTTTGGGGAAGAAGTTTGATGGATTAGGGTTAGGGTTTGATTGATTTAATTTAATGATTTTTTATTTGATTTTTATGGATCTCAAAGGAATTCTTAAGATCAAATTAGATTTATTAGTTTTGGGGATTTAATGGCCATTTTCGGGTTGATTTTATGCTTGGACGTAAATCGTGTTTTTGACTATGATAGAGTCGTTTCTGGAAAAAATGTATTTGACAAACAGAAATAGGTTTTGAAAAGAGCTTTTCAACGAATCATTAATTGTCCAATTCGGAGTTATGGATAGAAAGTTATGGTTTTTAAAAGATTTCTGTGCAGTTTATTGAAATTCAAATATTTAGCTTGATGACCAAATTTGATAAATGTTAGAGATTTAGATGATCTCAAATTTGATGTTTAATGAAGTATAGTTTGTTTTGTGGGTTTTGATGATTTTATTGATCTTGAGAACTTAATTGGAATCTTAAATCGATAATTTGGTTTAGTGGGATCAATGAATATTGATTGGATATTGTTGTTATTTGGATGTAAATTGATTGGATTTGAGTTACTCGATCATGGAATTATAGTTGAGCCTTATTGTATTTGTCCAAATATTTATTCGAGGATTGATCGATCATATGGGTCTTATGGAATAAATGGATATTGATTATCGGATCGGATCATTGTGAGTATATGAGTATTCTAATATTTATTCGAGGTTGGGATTTTCATTAGGACTTTGAAGTGAGTTGTTGATTTTAGGTCTATAAGATATCGGCTTTTGGGATTATTGGGTATAGTGCTGTTATAAGTTGGTTGCAGGTGTTTGGGTCGTGATTGATTGTTTCTGATATATTATTGTATAATTGTTATGCTAGGTTATCAACGTGCGAGTGTGTATCGTTGATGCTTGCGTGGACCGAAGGTGAGTAGGCCTATCGATTTACTTTATGTGGGTTTTTATCTATCTTGTTGAATTTCACGTGCTAATTACATTTGTGTGATATTATGTGTCATCCATGCATTTATATTTTGATAAATTTGCATGATTTGGATATTTTCTTCATATTGATCGAATTGCATTTTTGTTGAATGAAGTTGCATGATTTATTTCCTTAATCATGTCATTAAAATAGCATGAATTATGCTATTCATGTTTCAAGAATTAACATAATATATTTTCTGATGCTTATGCTTTCGAAATAATATTTGGATTAAAGATTTTCATTTCGTGAGTTTTGAAAAAAATTTAGGACTAGTGGAGACAACCTAGTCCTAGGAGATTTTATCGAGATGCATATCTTGACATATTTTCTGGAATAAATCCCCCCGTAGTATTTCGCCTTTGGGGAGGAAGGTTTAGGACTCGAAGAGTCCCAAGATCGGTGAGGGGTGTGTTAAAGCATTCCTTGCAGCGGCGGATTCCTTTGTTTGGAGTCTGCAGCAACCGGGGCATCCTGTGCTGGTGTTCTCGTAGTGATGGCAGCGGCGACCCATCAGCATCTTCTAGATCCGACGTCTTCTCGAGGGAGCTTTTTGAGCGATTTAGTCGCTTGGGGCTTGGCACACCTGTTTTGGGGAACGGTCCTTCCGATTGAGAACCCTACCCGGTAATATCATTTAAGCTGCATGATTTCTATGACGTGGACCAAGGATTGGGCCACGTGATTGCATTAAAACTATATTTTATTAAGCTCATGAATTTAATTTGATTTTTGTTAAAGTCAATTAAGCATCCAATGATATGATGCCACCTATTGGGGCTTATGAGTGGGGCCTATGAACTGAGGCCTGTGTAGAAAGACTCTAAATAAAATAGAACAATCAAATCTAACATAATATATAGATAAGTTTTTAAAAATTAAACAAAATAATTCAAAAATAACTAATGAGAACACAAAATCCCAATTAAGTAGGGATAAAAAAATAGAAATTAAAAAGGAAGATAAAAACAAATGAAAAAATTGACAAACAAACCGAAATAAATAATCTTAAAATCAAATAACAAATAAACAAATCCGAATAAATTAGGAACAAAAATTTGAAAAGAATTTAAAATGAAAATTAAAATTAAAAACAAAATAAAATAAAATCCCAATAAAATAGGAATAAAATAGGGATTTTGGGGCCCTTGAAAAGTGGGGGCCGTAGGCCGTCTTAGTTGCCTATGCTCTGGGCCGGCCCTGAGTCAGACTTAGTACTATTAGTATCCAACTGTACAACATATGAATTGAACTATACAGCCTGCACTGAAAGTGACATTATACCCAACAATTGATTGTGCAATTCTATTTAGAAATTGTGTAGTTCAATTCATAAGATGTACAGTTCAATACTGATCGAATAGACTAAAACCAATCTTGATTTGATGCGAACTTCGGGATGGGATGTGGGGTAGGAGGGGAGGGGGTGGTGTGTAAGGAGAGGAATAAGAGGAGGGTGATTTTTTTAAAGAGGATCTCTAACAATCCTCTATTTTTTCATCAATTTGGTGTGAAAAAAGTGTCAACTGTTGTGACATTGGTGGATAACCACCACCCTCTCCACACACTCCTAGATCTAAAATTATACATCTATATATGTAGTCTTTATGAATGCATGTTTTTCTATTAAATGTAGAAATATTTTGGTGGATAATGCACATTTTTTTTCAAAAAGGTAGATCCCTTTTGTATGAAATTTTCCGTAAATCCATGATTTTTAAAATCATTATGGTTTATACAATTACTTGTTGCCGAACCTATACTATTTAAGATAAACAATTAGAGCTTCAAGTTTTATTGTTTATATTTTTATTTATATTCTTGCTAAGGTAACATACATGTGGTGACATTACTTCATTTTTCTTATATAGGTATTTGCAATGTTGAATATTGCAAAACTCAAATTCACCGCACTTGACATTTGGGTAACAAGTATCTCTCATGGATACTCGATGCTGAAATCCAATTTGATGTTATGAACCTTGGCAACACGATAAAAAAAGGAAATCAAGAGTCCCTACTGGTCCGTGTAAAGCAATGATTTTCTTTCTCTATCACGTTCATGAGGATATCAAAAGTGAGAACCTCACGGTATCCTTACTCTTTGAGAGAGCTTGAAAGATCGATACGATCACCAAAAGACTGTCATCCTCCCCAAAGCTCGGTATGATTGGATGCACTTATGATTGCAAGATTTTAAATATGTTGCTAATTATAATTCTGCCCTTTTTAAAATTAGTTCACAACTGAAGTTGTGTGGTGAAAAGGTGCCAGAAGGAGATATGTTAGAAAAAACATATTCTACTTTTCATGCCTCGAATGTGCTCCTACAGCAACAACATTGAGAGCGAATATTTAAAAATTACTCGACATTAATTTCATGCATCCTCTTGCTGAGCAAAACAATAAGCTTTTATTGAAAAGTCATTCATCCCGTCCAACTGGTTCTGCATCATTGCCTGAAGCAAATGCATTAATGCCTGAAATAAATGCATCCATGATGTTTATCCGTGGATGTGGATGTGGCCGAAAATGAGATCGTGGTCAAAACGACAATCGGAATTACAATGTTCATAAAGATAGCAACTCCAACTATCAAAAGTGGAATGAAGGAAAGCACAACAAAGGAAAGGTTTGATGAACAAATATTCAAAAAATAATGAGAGTGCATGCTATCAATGCGGTGGTAAAGGACATTGGTCACGTAACTGTCGTACGCCAAGATATTTAATTGACCTTTATTAGGCATTAATCAAAGACAAGGGAAAGAATGTTGAAGTAAATTTTGTTGACCTTGTAAACCATGTTGGCCCATCAGATATTAATCATTTAGATGTATCTAATTTCTTTTAGTTGATGCGGACATTTCCATCATCAATCATATGACCGATATTACTAGGAGGTACAAAATTTTGTATTAATGATACATTATATTAAGTAAAATCCAAAAGAAATCTATTCAATTTTAAGGATGTCAGTCTTAATGGATATCATATTGAGACTATAAGTGAAAACAATATGGAGTATTTATGCATGACTTTAATTGTTTCAGACCGAAAACATATATTAAAGAAATTTCATGCTCTCTCATCAGGGTTGTATTATACAACCATACAAACAATTGAATCATATGCTGTAACAAACTAAAAGTTCTATGATTTTACGCTTTGGCATGATCGTCTCGGGCATCCAGGGTCAACAATGATGCATCAAATAATTAATAATTCATTTGGACATCCATTAAAGAACCATAATATTATTTTACCCAATTACTATCAATGCGCTTCGTGCTCACAAAGAAAATTGATAGTTAGACCATCCCTTATAAAAGTCAATGTTGAGTCACCAACATTTCTGCAAAGAATCCAAGGGAATATATATGACCCAATTCACCCTTCACATAGACCATTCAAGTATTTTATGGTATTGATAGACGTATCTATTAGATGGTCACATGTTTGTCTATAATCCACTCATAATATTGCATTTGCAAGACTACTTGCTCAAATAATCTAGTTACTATCTCATTTTTCAGATTATCCTATAAAATCAATCCGTCTTGATGGAGCTGATGAATTTACATCGAAAACTTTTAACGACTATTGTATATCGCATGACATCGATGTTGAATACCCTGTTGCTCATGTCCACACCCAAAATATTAAATCAATTATAAATTTTTTAATTAATATCTTATTTGTTCGTAAGTTATTAGTTTTTATATTAAATTCTAATTCAATTTGAATTACGGCTTTAAAATAAATTTTATATAATTTCACAACAAAGAAATTATTCAAAATTTAGATATCAGAGCTTTTGTGATTGATTGGGTGATCCAAGGTTCTTTATAAGCATGTATCATGATACACATGAAGTTCTAATTATATTAAATCATAATAAATTCTGTTTAGATCTTAAACTTAAGAGACTATTAAATTATTCATGATTTTTAAAAAAATTTATAACTTTTCAAGTATCTTAAAACAAAAAATCACTGAAATAATCTAGTTAAAGTCAATAAGCACTAATTTTAAGCCGAACCAAACGTTGATGATTTTAAGAAAATCTGTATAAATTTGATTTAGATTCTCGATAGCTCGTTGAAAATATCTTTTTGATATATATTTTATGACCTTGATATAGAATTTTATCAAAATGACTGTTTCATGATAAAAAAATGAGATTAAACGTTGAAACTCATATTTGACCATAATTTAGCTATGCATCACTTAAAATAAAATAAAAATTAAAGTTCTAGAAAAAAAATTTCTATATTGACAGGATATTAAAACACATTAACATATTAAAAATTGGGCAAACAACAAAAAAAATGAAATTTAATATTCATACAATTTCCGTGTCTCTTTTTTTTATTGAAATTCAACAAAAAAAATTTGAATCAAAATTTTGAAAACAAATGTAACATTAAATCAAACTAAGAGGATATTATAAATCATTAACATATAGAAAATTGGGTAAACAATAAAATAAATAAATAACACAATTTAATATTGATACATTTTCTTTCTCTTCGTATTTTATATCAAAATTCTAAAAACTATTCAACATTAAGTTAAACTAAGAGGATATTAAAAATCATTATCATATATGAAATTGAGCAAAAAAATCAATATTTCATACATTTTATGTCTCTATGTATTTTTTCTCTTAAAAAATAAGAGATTTAAAATTCAAATATGATATTGTTTTAAGTAATACCAGCATTCAGAATACGAAAAATGTCTTAGAATTCATTAACATCAATATAAAAATAAATAAATAACAAAATAGATTAAGTAAATAATGAAATATCTTGATCTGAAAATATCTCATCAATTTTTTTATATTAAATTCTACTTTAGGTATTAGAGATTTTGTGAACGACTGGTGGATCCATTGTTATTTATAAGCATGCAATCCCAGTTATATTATCAAATCTTTACAAATTATGTTTAAATCTTAACCTTACCAACAATTAAATTATTTTTGAAAAATTTTAAAAATACATAACTTTTCAAACATAACTCTGATTGAGGTTATCAATAGCTCGTTGGAAAGAGTTCTTCATATACAATTATGGTTGTCAAATAGATATATCCTAAAAATGACAATTTTGATGCTAAAAAATCAAATCAAATATTGAAACTTATATAGAACCGAAATTAGCTATTTATCAATTAAAGAAAATTCTAAATAAGATAAAAACTATTTTTAATTATAATAACAACATGGATATAAATTTGAATTGATTTTTACTGTATTTTTTTAGATAAAATCTAATATAAATTGGATAAGATGGATTTTTTAAATAAAAAATAATACTCTATTGTTTTTAAATTTTTTTTTAAATCATATTTTTGAGATAAAATCAAATTTGTTTTATAAAATTTAGTATATTAAATAGATAAAAATTTGTTGATGGATAAAGTTGGCTTTTTAATTAATTTTAAAGGGTAAAATCGACTAAAATATTTCCCCTCCAACTCCTACTTTTTATAATAGTATAGATAATAAGTAATTTTTATATATTTTTTACATATTTCAAATATTAGATATACAATTTTTAATTTTGGATATTGGATCTTTGGATTATTTAATAAATTGCATATTTCGGATAATTATCCGTATCCGAATCTTGATTTTGGATCGGATACGGATACTTATTTTCAATATCTGTTGGATATTGGATACATATATTTTTTCGGATATCTAGTTTGGATACGGATTTGAATATGGTTCTATCCGATCCATATCCGTCCGATTGACAGACTTAACCAAGACCTACAGAAATGTAAAGAGAAATAAAAAATTTAGGGTTAAAAACATTTAAGTCCCTATAAACATGCATAAACCCATATAAATCTTTGCAAACTTATGGTGAGACATACACGTCCTTTAAACCGTTATGATTAGTCAAATTAATCTTTGAGTTAAATTTCCTTTCCAATTTAACAGAATATTCTTTTGATATTCCATCCATACAAATGTACACATTCATATAAGTCCTTGAAAACATTGAAAAAGACATATAGGTCATTTCAAATGACCAATTTGTCCTTGAGTCTATTTTTATTTTTCTTTTATTTTAACATTCCTCTCTTGCATTTCTCTCCCTTTCTTAAACCTCTCTTCTCATCTATTTGTTGTAATACAATGTTATTTTCATAATAAATATGTATTTGATATACCTTATATATATGAATCATCATGCTTTATAGTGTGAATAATAATTTCTCAATATTTTTTTCTATCTATACATGGATGATTAGAATCATAAATTAAAATATTTGTAAACATAAAAAAGATGTCTGCCAGCCCACATTGATAAACACGAAAGAAAAAAATAATTACAAAGACCCACAAACCTACCCATGAACACAAAGATACATATCTATGTTCACCGGGGCACTCTAAACAAATAATACCCAAGTTGAAAGCAAAAAAAAAAATGTGTTGATTGAACATATAGAGACAACCTGATTAAAAAAAACATAAATCAAATAACATCTTTTTGTCAAACAATAATGATTTCCAGGCCCCATCACATGCCCCAGGACATTACCTATTATACCATCTAATTGATAACCACATCTAAACAAGAAAAATGGTTTTGATTTATTCCTAAGATTGTGGAGATTTCATTAATTACTGTATTTCTTTTTCCTTGCATCGTGTAAAATCATTAATCCCTATTTTATGTAGGTAACACTAACCTAATAATTTACGATGAACATACTCGTAGCAGCCCCAAAATTTTAATCCCGAGAAGTTTAAAAAACTGATTTGTTCTTTATCGAGTTGGATCTCCAACAATGTCTTCCGGATCAGGTTTGTCAATTGTTTTTTTATCATTTTTTGATCTTATTGAATGAAAGTCACATCGAATTTGAAATTAAATTTTTGATGATCAAATATTCAATCTATATTACATATTTCAATTCAGAAAATGAATTTTTTATATGTTTTGACACTATTTCACACTTTTTTATATATATTTGTTTCGTTATAATTTCATAAATGTAACTTTTCATATCGTTATATTTAATTGTTAATGGTTCGTGTGATGTTTATATTAGACTCCCGAACTTGGATACTCATTTACACAATTTTGTTACATTCATAAATGTAACACTCTAAAATGTAACATTATCTCATGTTGTGCATTTCTTTCAACAATGTAAATAGAAATGACGTATAAATGTAACAGTGAAGTACATACTTTTGCAAGGGATTCTAATACTGTAATGCCCCCTTACCCATTATCCTTAGTTAAGGCATGCGATACGGTGCGTTACGTAAATAAATTCTCCAAAATATGATAGATAAATACTTTAAAATCACATAAGTTTTAAAACATAAACCAACCACAGGATCTCAATAATTCATTCTTAAAGCGAATGATTACACACGAGGACTTTATTTGCTAAAAATAAAACATCCTCTGGTTTTGCTGATAAAGCTAAGGACGTCCACTACATGCCAAGAAGAAGGCTTATTCAAACACCTACGATGCAATGGAATAAACGAGAACTAAATCGCCAACGCCCACCACGAACGACGATCGCCAACGGCTACTCTGAAAGGTTGAAAAAAGAGGAGTGAGCTACCACACGCTCAGTGAATGGACCTTAACGTCCCAATAATAATAATAATAATAATAATAATAATAATAATAATAATAATAATAATAATAATAATAATAATAATAATAATAAAACCTTCATAAAAAAATTCTAAATATTCGAACCAACATAATATAGTTTTCACAAATATAGCGATAAAATGGAATGCATATCTTTAGAGGAATAACAACAATCTCATACTGTCTACATGATGCGCATGATGTAAGGGACACGCATGCCCGTATGGCACGCAGCTGAAAGGTGCTCCATCTAGAGCTTGGTCACGCAGACAGCGTCACGCAGACGGGTGTCACGTAGACACGGTCCCACTGGACTGAGTCACGCAAACCAACGTCACGCAGATGGTGTCACGCAGACGAATGATATGCATGCAAGATAACCTCCATAATTCACATGTTTACATGCAAGAATAACATAATATCCAATATACAGTTCATACGTAAAGTAACGTCTCCAAATATGATGTCATGCTCATGTAATTCCATACTCAAGATAACAATTGTATTCATAACATAGGCATGATGCGAATATGATAAATATAGGTAGTTTTTCAAAAACTACATAGAGACTAGACCCACTCACCTTCGGTCCAACGACTCGCAACCCAAATCCAAGTCTTACAGTAAATCTAATATGACAAGAAACGATACGAATCGATTACAATATGTGCAAACCGTACGGAACTCGATGTGTCCGTACACACGGAAACCGACAGCTCCTCGGGGGCCGTCCCGAACAAGCATGACGGCTCCTACAGGGGCCGTCCCGAGGCAGAACACAAGACCTTAAACTATTATATATATATACACATATACGCTCGCGATTTGGTGCGGCGAACGGCGGTCGATGTGAATCGCACCCGACCGTCCGATGCGATGGACCCGTGATCGACGGCCCGTGATCGCTGCCGCACCCGCCGTTCGGTGCACCTAATCGGTTCCCTATATATATATATAGTCGAGTGATTGGGTGTGGCGGAACGGCGGTGCGGCAGCGACGTGGGCCGTTCGATCGCGGGTCCATCGCATCCGACGGTCGACGTGAATTGCACCCGACCGTCCGATGCGATGGACCCATGATCGGTTATATATATATATATATATATATATATATATATATATATATATATATATATATTTGATTTTTAAACAAATACCTTTTTGCTGATTTACATTGTTTTACACGGCTCACATAAGGTTTAAATGATAGGATACGTTAAGGTATTTTCTTACATAATATATATATATATATATATATATATATATATATATATATATATATATATATATATATATATATATATATATATGGTCAGCAAAAAGGTATTTGTTTAAAAATCAATTCCACGCATACGAAAAATCCATTAAATCCAAATAAAAACTCATTTAAATTCTTTGAAAAATACTAGATCTATCATAGAGATATAATAATATAGATTTATGTTTAACAAATCCAAAAATACTATTATGTCTTACATGAAGATTCGAATAAAGCTTAAAGATCATAAAAACATGATTTCTACCTTAAACGAATTAACCTAAACATGGTATATACATAGGCATTTTTTTTACATGAAAGACTTATAAACCATCATTTAAAAAGAAACTTAACATCATGGCTATATCATAAGATCCCACACCCTTTAAAATCGTATGAAAAATCCAATAAGAAAACCTAAGGAAGCATAAACTTCCAATACATTCATGTAAGACATAATACTACCATCAAGCTTACAAAACATCATAAAATCATCATTATATCATGGTTAAAACATAGCAAATCCAAAACCATGCGAAAACACCTAAGAAACAAGAAGAAAACTATTTTTTTATTGTTTGGAAAACCTTAAAAATGAGATCATATTATAAGAACATGTAAAGGGAATCATTATAAACCAAAAGCTCTTCAAAACTCCTTAGAAAACTCACCTAGACCCTTGCTCGAGTTCCCTTCCCGAGCCCCTCAACAATGGTGCCGAAAACAAGAAGAAGATCTTTTAGGGTTTGAAATTTCTAGGGTTTCAATGCAATGAGAGAGAAAAAGAGGTTTATAAGCCTCTCATATACGTGGGGACACAATTACGACACCAATAATTCACATTAATCCCGATTAATGCACTTGTTCTTTCCAAAAACGGCTCTTACAAAATCCGTCTCCCAGGCACCCGACGGCTCCACCAGGACCCGTCAGACAGGTACCCGACGGCTCCCCTAGGACCCGTCACACAGGTGCCTGATGGCTCCTATTGGATCCGTTAGAAAAACGACGGCTCCCCATAGAGCCGTCACTATTCCTCTGCCCGACCTTTCGACACAGTTTGGCCCATAACTTGATCGATACACATCCGATTCACGATCCGTAAAAAGCATTGGAAAGCTAACAGGATGAAGATCCCAACCATGCTAATTTATCAGAATTGAAAATATTAGACACACAACAAAGATAGATTAATTATGCCCTAAAAGTCATAGTCGTTACAGATACATTTTCTTTGAAAGGTAGTACACTAGAAATTGAAATAGATGATTTCAAAAAGTAAATGTAACTGTTTGATATTTAGGTAAAAGTAATTATTTGTTCCATCTATGTAAATGTATCAGATTTTATATAAATGTAAGAAATCGTTGTGAGAGATGTAAACATTTAAGAAATGCATTTGTAACTACCAATATAAAATATAATTGCTTCATATATTAACTATATGTATTTTTTATTTAAATTTGAATACAATAAAATGGGGGGATTTTGATGAAAAAAATTTATGTAATTTTTGGTGTAATCTAGGTTCAATTATAATTTAGGTAATAATTTTAAAATTCAAAATTTGAAATAGATAAATGTATTTTAAGATTCACATGGAAGAGTCATAACCGAATAGAGAAAATGGGTGGATTTGGGTTAATGAGACAAATTTTTAATGAAGGGCAAATTTGTATTTTGTATTTTACCATTTATTTGAAAAGTCAACAAACCAAACAAACCAACCAATGAGATGATGACACCTCATGAGGCTTGTAAGTGGGGCTTATATTGTGGGGTCTAGGTATCATGACTGTTTTGTCAAAATATGTTAAGCAAATCCAATTAGGACATTGCATCTTCCAATGTTTCTCCATACGCAGGACGATTTATTTTTTTAAAAAAAACCATAGTAAAGAGAGGTTGAGGAACGTCATATAAAACATGCCAAAAAAAATGTCATGCGAAGAGTTAATGTTTGTGATGCGGAGAGATCAATTAGGGTTTTTTTATTTATAAAGAAGATTTTCCGATTTCAATCCAAATATCTAGAAATGTTTTTTTTTATTTTTAGAGGGAATAATAGTCAACTTACACCCATAGTTAATTATAATCCTATGTGAGTTAATAGTGATTAAAGGTAAGGATTTATATGACCTTTTTTATATTTACAGGGACACGTAAGTCCTACCCTAAGTTTACAATGATTTATGTGGGTTTATAAGTGTTTGTAGGGACCTAGATGTCTTAATCCAAATTTTTAATATCAAAAGTCCTTGCCCTCTCTGATTGAAAACTCCTCAATCGAAGCAGGGAGTAACGAAAAGAAAATTTTGTAGATTACGATTTTTAAGATGGTGACTCTGATACCATATTAGATTACATGAAAACTTTCTTATCTATTGTATTAGAAGATCCAACAATCCTATTTATTGATACAAAAGGTAAAACATTATAAAAGAAAAAACTATGAATATTAGATAAGGAAAAGAGAAAATTAGAAAAATAATAATACCCTAATGAGGTGGATAATTTCCCCCTTCAGTTAAATTTGTAATTTTTGGACGAAACTTCAAATGATATTTTGTAGAGATTTGGATAAGGATTTTTAGGTGACAAAAGTAAAACTTGGACTAAGTTTGTCTGTAGCAATGGCTGTGTCTTTAGAGTGCTAGGGATGATGAGAAAGTTCCGTCTCTCCTCTTCTTTTCGCGCGACCTCTTTATAAGCTGTCTACGTACCCCTGAAGGATCAAGCCACACATAGTTTCAGAAGCACCCCTATAACCATTTTACCACTAAGTGTTAGCGGCCTTTTTTCCAGGGAAATGTCCCTGATAATTGTGATCCACGTCGGCCCTTGATTACCCACGTTCTGCTGGTAATGGGCCTTAAGTCCTAGGGTGGCGGTTACAGGCGTTAGTGTAGAAACCCCAATTTTGACCGTCCAGAAAGACAGAAATACTTCAAGTAACACCCGAAAATATCCCACATTTGGACATCTAATAGAAAACCAAAAGTTCAGGAAACCGGAAACCCTAACCCTAACCCTAAAACCCCAGACCTAAACCTAAACCCCAGACCTAAACCTAAACCCTAACCCTAACCCTAAAACCCCAGACCTAAACCTAAACCCCAGACCTAAACCTAAACCCTAACCCTAACCCTAAAACCCTACCCTGATCTAAACCCTAACCCTAACCCTAAATCCTAACCCTGACCTAAACCCTACCCTAAACCAGACCCTGGCCCAAACCAGGAACCCCCACCTAAGAGAAACTCTAAACCCCAAAAAACCCTAGAGAACCCCAAGTCCCTGGCAAGGGGCGGCTAGTTAGCACTAGCCGCCCCCCTGACCGACCTTGAACCGCTTCCCTGGATGTGACATAAAGCAGCATTAAATGCTGATCATTGCGGCGGGTTATGACCTTTAGCCGCCCCATCTTGGCCGGATCAACCCAAGTAACCGATCCAAGCCACCGCTTGTCAGATATGAGACGTTTGGCAGGTCATGATAGGGGTGGCTACCAGGAAGTAGCCGCCCCATCCTGGGCGGCTAGTTAGAACTAGCCGCTCTTCACCTGGTCCTGACAGAAGAACCAAAGAATTGATGAGGGGTCTAATCAAACAAACTATTAACCAAGCCACCCTTTTACCCCCTGGGTATTCCCCTGCCTCTTTTTTACTATAAATAGAGGAGATCCCAAGCCTTTAAATATCATCCACAATCAACAAACACACAATTAACATCCACCAAGTCCCAATCCACTTGATATACATTCCCTTCCCCCACTAGAAATCCCAAGAGAGAGAAAGAGAGCCCCTTTTGTGAGAGAAAAATCCATTCCCTACACAAAAACACCCTCTCATTCCACCCTCCAGAAACCCGGGCTAAACCTAGCTTAGCCTCTGTCCAAGACCAAACCCATTTCCTACCGAAGTTCTGCCCAAACCAACCCAGGCCCCGGACGGCTAAACCCTAGTAGCCGCCCCATACCCGATGGCTGATTCGACTAGCCGCCACATATCCACACCCCATTTACATCCCTTTGTCCCAAGACTCTTTTAGCCAAGCCCCGGAAGCAGAATAGGATTACCTGTTTTTCACCTCTGTGTACGGTATATCCGTGTCTCAGAGCGAAGACCCCACAAACTCCCCATGTAGGCAATCAAATCCAACCCAACCTTTTTCTGCTTTTAGAAAAAGCAGGTGGCGATCACACAAACCCTGGAATCTTCTTGAGCCGCTGTCGAGCGCCTCAACCAGGAACGACACCACCCTTCCGAGAAGACGATCCGACCGAGCCCACTAGGGCACGCACCCGATCCGAATCCCTGAAGAACCCCCGCACACACACACCCCACCGCGGATTCTTTCCGACACCGATGAAATCCGACGCCGACAGTTAGTGGTCTTCTGACCGTTTCTTCATTCTGCTCGGGGTCTCTTGGTGTACTCGCCCGTGCGTTACAGCTTTGATCGTATGTCTACAAGGAGTAAGGTTGACGACCAAACCTCATGTCTGGTTGTGCCTTAGACTGCTCGTTCCCGAAGAGTAAGGTCGACCGACCAGACCTCAAGTCTGGTCGTGCCTTAGACTATTCATTCCCAAAGAGTAAGGTCAACCGACCAAACCTCATGTCTGGTCGTGCCTTAGACTATTCATTCCCAAAGAGTAAGGTGAACTGACCAAACCTCATATCTGGTCGTGCCTTAGACTATTCGAGGTGACATTCACTCACGAGGTGTTAGACTGTCCAACTAGATCCTTCAGTCTAGTCATGCCTACACACCTAATGACGTCATCATGAGGCTACCTAACATGGATCGGGGCTTGTGGGCCTTAAGCCAGAGGCTCATTTCCGTATTGTCTTGACATGTGTCCTAGTGCATATTTTGCCCCCTCTCCTGTTCTTTTGACTTATCGAGAGAGCAGGAGATATGAAAAATCATATCGCATCCCTCCCTTTTTGGGGGTCAAAGATCCGGTTGCCTACCTCCTCGGGATTCTCTGATCCGTTCAGGATTTGACACCTGATTTGCTGAGTCAGTTTTAATGATGTGTGGCCTTCCACGACTTTTTCTTTGAAAATCTAAACGTCAGCGTCTCTTGGGTTTTTGTGAAACCCTTTACGAGGCATTGATTATACCTTAATATCCACAGTGAATAATTGTTGCCGTCCTTTGAAAGCATCGCCTCAGCAATATTTATTGGTTGAATGGAAGCGCTCTTCGTCCCATCTCGTCCTTTGTCTTCTAATATTCTCATTACCTATGATAATGGAGAACATCGCCATTACTGCAGCCCTACAAAGGGAGTTGGGAGTCTCCTCAGACTTCACGGCTGACGAGTTGTCTGAGGATGAAGTTCCCACCCTTTTCCTTGACTCTGTCCTCCTCCATCCGAGTTATTTCATGGATGGATGTCTTTCTCTACCTCTGCCACGCTTGGTGGCAGAGTTTCTTGACTTCTTCGGCCTCCACTCCATCTTGGTCATCCCCAATGTGTACCGCATCCTGATGTGCGTGGTCGCATTGGGGAAGAAGACAGGAGTTGAGTTGGGCCTAATAGAGATTCGGTGGATCTATCAGGTCAAGGGTTTGACCTCCGGGTGGTCTCCGTCCTTCTATATCTCTCGCCATGCTCGGGCACCAGAACTGGTCTGCGGATGTTCCGGGGTGATATCCACGACTGGGAGAGCCACTGGGTACTGGTCCGGGGTCCTTATATGCCAGAGGGTTGGGATTCTTCCCATCGCCACTTGTGTCATCCTCGGAAGCCAATGCTGGATGCCCCCAGGCCAGAGGTCGAGGAGGTGAAGATGGATGACATCTCCTGGGTGATGGAGTATCCGGACCGGTCATGGTGGGAACTGCTTGAATTGGAGGAGCCACGACGCGCTCCACCCGTTGCCAGGTTTCCTGGCGATGTAGTTGAGCTAGCCGGTGGCTACGGTTTGGGTCCAACTCCTTCCGTTCCGTGTCATGGGGCGAGGCGGCACTCTATGAGGCTCTTCTGGTTGGGTTCTAGATCATGTTCCACTGTCCAACCGGTGGGTTCTAGATCATGTCCCCCGCCTTCTGCTCACCAACTCCATCCTCCGCCGTTCGATCGTCTTCCCCTTCCACTTCCTCTTCTTCTTCTTCTTCTTCTTCTTCTTCTTCTTCTTTAACACCAGTGGTATGGAGGTCGAAACTCTGCTAGGGGTTCCCCTGGTGACCCCAGGGGATGGGACATATGTTGCTCCTATTCCTGAGGACCGTCTTCAAGGTGTTCTTCTCCCTCCTCGTGATCACTCGAGGAATTTGCAAATCTTAGTACATGCCGCCCTCCCAGTCCATTGATCACCAGTTGCGGTCCCTCCATGAAGCAGATTGCCTTCTGGACTTCATCAGCGGCTACCACCTAGGCTACTCTGACCACTTGCGTGTGTCGGTATGGGATTCATCGGTGTCGGAGAATCGCGCTTTTGCGTGTGTGGGGGTTCTTCGGGGATTCAGATCGTGCCTCGGTGGGATCGATCGGATCGTCTCTCGGAAGGGTGGTGGGGTCTCGTTCCCGGTTGAGGCGCCCGACAGCGGCTCAAGGGGATTCTGGTGTGTGTGTGATCGCCACCTGCTTTTCAAAAAAGCAGGAAAAGTTGGGTCGGGTTTGATCGCCTATGTGGGAGAGAGTTTGTGGAGTCTTCGCTCTGAGACACGGATATACTGTACACAGAGGTAAAAAACATGTATCATATTCTGCTTCCGAGCTTAGCTAGAGGAGTCTTGGGACAAGTGGGGTATAGGAGGGGGGCGGCTACTGAGTTTGAGCCATCGGGTATGAGGCGGCTAGTTAAGTTTAGCCGTCCTGAGCCTGGATCAACCTGGGCGGAACCTGGGTAGGAAATGGGTTTGGTTTTGGCAGAGGCTAAACTGGGTTTAACCTGGGTTTTGGAGGGTGGATTGAGAGGGTGATTTTGTGTAGGAAATGGATTTTCTCTCACAAATGGGACTCTCTCTCTTTCTCTCTCCAGGGATTTCAAGTAGTGGGTGTGGGAATGTGAATTGTTGTGGATGCTGTTGATGATGAAGATGATTTGTGAATTGTTGTGGATTCAAGATGTGTTGGAAAGGATTGGGCCCCCCTCTATTTATAGAAAAAAGGGGTAGGGGAGTTCCAGTGGGTAATAGAATGGCTTGAGTAATAGTGTGTTTGATTAGACCCCTCATTAATTCTCTATTTTTTCTGTCAGAGACCAGGTGAAGGGCGGCTAGTTGAAACTTCCTGGTAGCCGCCCTCATCATGACCTATCAAATGTCCCATCTCTGACAAGCGGTGGCTTGGGTCTGTTACTTGGGTTGAACCAGTCAAGATGGGGTAGCTAATGGTCACAACTCGTCGCAATGATCAGCATTTAATGCTGCTTTATGTCCCATCCGGGGAAGCGGTTTGGGGTCGGTCAGGGGCGGCTAGTGAAAACTAGCCACCTGGGATGGGGCGGCTAGTTAGGGTTACCCGCCCCTTTCCAGGGTCCTAGGTTTCTAAGTGTTTGGTCAGGGTTTCTTGGTTTTAGTTTCTCAGATGGTCTTCTATTTGATGTCCAAAAGTGGGTTATTTCTTAGTGTTACTTGAAGTATTTTTGTTGTTCTGGACGGTCAAAATTGGGGTATCTACAATTGTCACTCATCGGATAGAGTCTTTGCGTGAAGCAGGAAAGACTTCGATCGATGATAAGGAAAGAGACCCCTATTTTGGCCGGCCCGACCTTCAAGAAGTTTAAGAAAACACGACCAATACTATTCAGGGAGTTAATTTAGACTGTCAGATGCTAGGTCTTGACTAGAATTTTCAACCGAAAGGACAATCCAGGTGGAAGGCGGGAAAAGTAAAATGGTGAGTGATCCAACTCGCGGTCGGGGTTCTTAGCTATCGTGCACGGAGCAGCTCAGCGTCAGTTTCCTCATGCCTACCATTCCCGTGCTTGAAAAAACTCAGCAAGGAGGGGATATCACCGACAGAAAATAAGTAAATTGTTTGAGTTAGTGGATTGGATCATCTAAAGGGTAAAAACACTGAAAAAGACCCAGAACTGAAGAAATTTGTACTGGACGTGTGGTAAAACTTGAGAAAAGTCATGTTTGATCAAGTAGTGCTTTGAAATAAACCAATACATGGCTGTTTGATTTAGAAAACTCGGAGGTGATTTGTTTTGGGAAAGAGGGGGCTAAGTTGGGGCTTTTTTGGGAATTTGGAAGGGGGGACGGCTAGTCCAAACTAGCCGCCTGGGAGAGGGAGGCTAGTCGCGGGTAGCCACTGGCCAACTGGGTCCCTTATAACCGAAAGAGACCCTCTCTCTCCCCACACGTTTCAAAATAATTTTCTTTCCCTCTCTTCTTTTCGGTTTTAAATCGAAAAACAATGGTTTTCTTGGGTTAGATTTGTTTGATTTCGCCCTAGATCATCTTATTCATCTTGACTTTGAAACCCTAGAATCTTTTGGGTTCTCCTTTTTCTTGTGAAATCGAGAAGATGACGAAGGGGAAGAAGACGTCGTCCATGATGAAGCGTCTCCGGTCTTCCAGAGAGCAGAGAGGGGCTGCCTCGGGGTCGGGCTCGTCAGGGAGTGATCGGGTGGAGGAGGAGGTCGTGAGGGAGGTTGTGGGTGCGGTGGAGGTACCGTTGGTAGGCACCGGTGTGGATGAGGGCATGGGTACGCCCTCGGAGGCTGTCCTGGAGGTTCCTACGGATTATATCAGTGGGATGATCGAGTATACGCGTAAGAGGAAGCGTGGGGATCAACCGGCGGTGGTTGAAGAGATGATTCCGGAGGTTGGAGGACCGGCCGAGTGTGCCGTTGAGGGAGCGGAGGTAGAGGGGGTTAGTGAGGGTGTGAGGGCATCATTGGATTCCATCGTGGGGATGTTGGATAGGGAGGTTACAGAGGTGAGGGCTGAGGAGGAGGAGAGAAGGGCTATGGGTGCTTTCGCGGTGTTGGCCTCCGGTGAGGTGGGCACGGAGGAGACCGGAGGTGTTGGGGTCGGGGCCGGGGAGGCCGAGGGTGCAGACACAGGGGCCGCAGAGGCCGATGCTGATGTTCAGGCCGAGGAGGTCATGGATGAGGAGGAGGGAAATGAGGAGGAGGAGGGGGACGACGACGGGATGGATGATCCCGACGAGGCCAAGGCGGACGTTCCTGGGTCCACATGGGCCATGGTATTTCCTCAACCCTTGTGCTCTAGCTTTTTATTTATATATATACCTATCTTTTGTGGTATGAATAGGTGATTCGTGTGTAATTTTGTATATGTGTGTTTCTAATAGGCATGCTTGCATGTATAATTTAATCATAGTGGTGGAGATTGTAGCTTGCGCTTTATTTTCTATTGCATTTAGGTGGTTGAATAAGCCTTTCTTTGGCATATAGTTTTCCTTAGTCCCTTTCAGCAAAAACAGTTGGATATTTAAATTAAGTTTATTTCGTATGTTATCATCCGTGTTTAGGATGAATTATGTTTAGATCCTGGTTATGTTTATTTATCATGATCTTTACTAAATCTTTTATGTTAAAAAAAATGTGTTCCATGTTTTAAGGTGAGTTTAAGGTAACGGACTGTATTCAAGCTTCGAAATAGAGTCTTGGGTACGGGGGTATTACATAAGGTGAGTGGGTCTTGTCTCCTACGTAGCTTTTGAAGGATTTTTATCAATGACTTTAAATGCTATTTTTGTATAACATCAAGCATGTCATATTATATAGGCTGATGCCTTATTAAACATTGTATTAAAATGTTATTATCTTGAAAGTTGTCGCATGCATAGTTTTGATATAAAAATATGTGGTGATCATGCATGTATCACATTCGTCTAGGTGACATAGCCTAGGTGGCTTAGTCTAGGTGACTACGGTTCAGAATGGACCCAAGTCTAGGTGACTTGTGTTTAGGTGATATGTGTCTAGGTGATACGATTTCCTGTTCGAAATCCTTGCGGCTAGGTGCCGTAAATGGTTAGGTGCCATGGGATACGGGCATGCGTGTCCGTTGCATTCATACGCATCATATGTTTCGACTGGATTTGAGGCATGCATACTGAAATGGGATTTTATTTAAGTTGATTTATCAAAAATTATTGAAATTGCAAATATTATATTATTATATGTTGCTAACTTGTTCTTATCAAAGATTTACTTATGATATCAATTATTATTGGGACCTAAAAGTCCATTCACTGAGCGCGTGATAGCACACCCCTCTTTTTCCAACTTTTCAGAGTAGCCGTTGGTGATCGCTAATCTCGGTGGTGGAGATCGTAGCTTGCGCGTCTATCTTCCGTTGCATTAGGTGGTTGAATAAGCATTTCTTTGGCATATAGTTTTCCTTAGTCCCTTTCAGCAAAAACAGTTGGATGTTTGAGTTAAATCTATTTTGTATGTAATCATCCGTGTTTAGGATGAATTATGTTTAGATCCTGGTTATGTTTTCATTGGCATGATTTTAATAAATCTTTTATGTTTTAAAAAATAAAATGTGTTCCGTGTTTTATTGTTAGTTTATGGTAACAGACCGTATTCAAGCTTCAAAATGGAGCCTTGGGTACGGGGCGTTATAGAAGTGGTATCAGAGCCTGTGTTTTTCCTGTTAGGGCTAAGGACTTAGGATAGACTAATAGGTCTACATTCATATAGGTCACATTCTAACTGGGTGTTACTTCATTAAAAGAAACTTGAGATGGCGGGTAACAACAACACTCTACGTCAGGATCTCTAGACCCTGACCAACTTGGTGGCTCAGACGATCTAGCACCAAAACGACATGGCATTGCGGTGACTAGGGGAGAATCAGAATCAACCAGAGTAGTTGGTGATGAGATTTAAGAAGATGGATCCGCCAATTTTCCAAGGAGTCGGCACCGATCCATTGGCTCTAAAGCACTGGATCACTGAACTCGAAGGAATCTTCAAGATCATGTTGCTGACCGACAGCCGACGTATTCTCTTAGCGGCTCATCAACTGTGAAGGACTGCTATTCAATGGTGGAACATACATCAACAATCTCTGAACCGCGGGATAGAACGAATCGCTTGGGAAGAGTTTGTAGAGATGTTCTACAAAAAAATATTTTCCTCCGGTGGAGCGTGATCGTATTGTGCAAGCGTTTTTGGACCTTCGTCAAACGCAAGACATGACGGTGGCCCAGTACGAGAAAAAATTTCTGGAATTATCAGTCTTTGTAACTCAATACATCCTAGTTGAGAGCAAAAAATATCGTGGCTTCCAAGAGGGGCTAATGAGCAACATTCGTCATAGACTGCGGAACCTCCGAATTCGTGTCTATGAGGAGCTGAAGGATTGCGCGTTGGTTACGGAACAAGACTTCTTGGAGTGGAAGAAGGAGAATGAAGCTCGGCGAAGAGCAGGATTGATCCGCGTCACGGTGGTGATCAGAGATTCAATAATCGGAAGCAGAGAAGTGGGGCACACAGGTACGGATCGTGGAGTCCGTAGCAAGGTCATCTGCTACTTCTACAGAGAAGCGGGCCACAAGTCCAATGTGTGTCCTAAGAAACAGACTGATCCTCGTGCATGCTACAACTGTGGGAAGCTGGGGCATCGCATAGCTGAGTGCCCTGAACCAAAGAAGCCACGAAGTGAAAATCCGCAAGCACACACTTGTGAGTCTGTTGGAAGTGGACAAAGAGCGTCACGTTCGCGTGGTCAGCCATCTCAGTCATAGCAGCGTGGACATGTCCATGCATTATCGGTGAGAGATGTTCGTGTGACTGATGAAGTCGTCCAAGGTACGATTTCGATTGCCGGTCATGATGCTTTCGTATTATTTGATTCTGGAACTTCGCATTCTTTTGTATCTCTCGAATATGTGAAAAGAGAATGCTTAGTTGCTAGTCCTCTAGAGAAGCCCTTTATTGTTGCAACCCCTACCGACGAATTGATCGCCATTCGATCGGTTTATCGCGGATGTATGGTCCGGATAGAAGATCAGTGTCTTGTCACAACTCCGCTGCTGTTGAAAATTCAGAAGTTCAACGTCATCCTTGATATGGATTGACTCTCCGCCTACCATGCCAGTGTAGACTGCTTTTTGAAGACAGTATCGTTCAAGATTCCAGGGTTATGAACATTGCGATTTGTTGGCGATGGAGGCGTTGGGCCATTGGGCCTTATTTCAGTGTTTCAAGCACAACGTCTTATCGAGAGCGGTTGCATGGGATACATTGCAAGTATTGTGGACACTAAGGCAAAAAAGCTGAATATCGAAGGTACATCGGTGGTCATGGAATTTCCATAACCTCTAATAGGTGGCCCCAGCATTCTTTAACCCGAACAACATTACTTTATAGCAATAAATGCCTGTGGGGGTTATGAATGCCATTTTTTCCTGGTCGGGCTCATACATCGGGATCTGATTATAGCCTGAATAAGCATCCATGAAACTCATTAGTTCGTTACCCGATGAGGAGTCCACCAGCTGGTCGATCTTCAGAAGCGGGAAGCTGTCCTTCGGGCATGCGCTATTTAGGTCGATGAAATCCATGCAGACCCACCACTTCTTGTTCTTCTTAGGAACCACCACGGTGTTGGCCAGCCACTTAGGGTGTCGCACCACGCGGATGAAGCCGGCGGCCAAGAGTTTCTTCACCTCGTCTCGTACCGCTTCTACGTGGATCGTGGCCATTCGTCGCTGCTTTTGTCAGACCGGATGAACGGCCGGCAAGATGAACAACCGATGATTTGCCACTTCGGGGTCAATCCCCGGCATGTCTTGAGGCTTCTAGGTGAAGACATCATTGTTCTCAACAAGGAGGTCGAGTATCGACTTTCTTTCTTCTACAGAGAGCAAACTTCCGACGAGAAAGTATTTCTCGGGGTCAAGGGGATCTATCAGGACATGTTTGAGGTCTTCAAGAACCCTGTTTTTGGGACCAGGTCGGCGCCCGTCGGCCTTGATCTGGTCTTGAAGTAATTGCTACCTTTTTGGATGAATCTCTCCATCATTGCTGAACTTCTACTTAACATTGCTGAACTTCACTTGAATAATATTATTCATCTTTTCATTTTACTCATGCTATCTTTATCTATGCAGGTGAAGTTCAAGGCTGAAGAGCTCCGAAGGATTATGGACAAGAAACACAATATTCGCAACATGTCCGTCATTGCCCATGTCGACCATGGTATAAATCCTTCGAATTGAATACAGGCATTTAAAATATTTCATTATTTTTTGTTATCTTTATCATCATGTGTTTTTCCATACTTGCAGGAAAGTCAACTCTCACTGATTCTCTCGTGGCGGCTGCTGGTATCATCGCCCAAGAGGTTGCTGGAGATGTGCGTATGACAGATACTCGCGCTGATGAAGCGGAGCGTGGTATCACTATCAAATCAACTGGTATCTCTCTCTATTATGAAATGACAGACGAATCCTTGAAGAGCTTTAAAGGTGAAAGGGATGGCAACGAGTACCTCATTAACCTCATCGATTCCCCTGGGCACGTTGACTTCTCTTCTGAGGTCACTGCTGCTCTCCGTATCACTGACGGTGCGCTCGTCGTTGTGGACTGTGTGGAGGGTGTTTGTGTTCAAACTGAAACGGTCCTCCGACAGGCTCTTGGAGAAAGGATACGACCTGTCTTGACATTCAACAAGATGGATCGATGCTTCCTTGAACTCCAGGTTGATGGTGAGGAGGCCTAGCAGACTTTCCAGCGTGTCATTGAAAATGCCAATGTTATCATGGCTACGTACGAAGACCCCCTGCTTGGTGATGTTCAGGTCTACCCGGAGAAGGGAACAGTTGCCTTTTCTGCTGGTCTCCACGGATGGGCATTCACCCTCACCAACTTTGCAAAGATGTATGCCTCAAAGTTCGGAGTTGATGAGTCAAAGATGATGGAGAGGCTCTGGGGTGAGAACTTCTTTGATCCCGCTACCAAGAAGTGGACCAGCAAGAACACGGGCTCACCCACCTGCAAGAGGGGCTTCGTCCAGTTCTGTTATGAACCAATCAAGCAGATCATCAACACTTGTATGAATGACCAGAAGGACAAGCTGTGGCCCATGCTCACAAAGCTTGGCGTGACCATGAAGTCTGAAGAGAAGGATTTGGCTGGCAAGGCATTGATGAAGCGTGTCATGCAGACCTGGCTCCCTGCCAGCACTGCCCTCTTGGAAATGATGATCTTTCACCTTCCGTCACCTTTCAAGGCGCAAAGGTACCATGTCGAGAACTTGTATGAGGGCCCGCTTGATGACATGTATGCCAATGCAATCAGGAACTGTGACCCAGAGGGTCCTCTCATGCTATATGTTTCAAAGATGATTCCGGCTTCTGATAAGGGTCGATTCTTTGCTTTTGGTCGTGTCTTCGCTGGAAAGGTCTCAACTGGTATGAAGGTGCGTATCATGGGCCCGAACTATGTTCCAGGCCAGAAGAAGGACCTTTATGTTAAGAGTGTTCAGAGGACTGTCATTTGGATGGGTAAGAGACAGGAATCAGTGGAGGACGTTCCTTGTGGTAACACTGTTGCCATGGTTGGTTTGGATCAGTTCATCACCAAAAATGCCACTCTTACTAATGAGAAAGAGGTGGACGCTCACCCTATCCGTGCTATGAAGTTTTCCGTCTCTCCTGTTGTCCGTGTTGCCGTCCAGTGCAAGGTTGCTTCTGACCTTCCCAAGCTGGTTGAAGGTCTGAAACGCCTTGCCAAGTCAGATCCTATGGTGGTTTGTACAATCGAGGAGTCCGGTGAGCATATCATTGCCGGTGCTGGAGAGCTCCACCTCGAGATCTGTTTGAAGGACTTGCAGGAGGACTTCATGGGTGGTGCGGAGATTGTTGTTTCTCCGCCTGTTGTGTCCTTCCGTGAGACTGTCCTCGAGAAGTCATGCAGGACAGTCATGAGCAAGTCCCCGAACAAGCACAACCGTCTCTACATGGAAGCCCGTCCGTTGGAGGAAGGTCTGGCGGAGGCCATCGATGATGGCCGCATCGGCCCAAGAGACGACCCGAAGGTCCGCTCAAAGGTTCTCTCTGAGGAGTTTGGGTGGGACAAGGACCTTGCGAAGAAGATTTGGTGCTTTGGGCCCGAGACCACTGGCCCGAACATGGTTGTTGACATGTGTAAGGGAGTTCAATATCTGAATGAAATCAAGGACTCAGTTGTTGCAGGTTTCCAGTGGGCTTCCAAGGAGGGCGCCCTCGCCGAGGAGAACATGCGTGCGATCTGCTTTGAAGTCTGTGATGTGGTCCTTCACGCTGATGCAATCCACAGAGGTGGTGGTCAGGTCATCCCGACCGCGAGAAGGGTCATCTATGCTTCTCAATTAACTGCTAAGCCAAGGCTTTTGGAGCCGGTCTACCTCGTCGAAATCCAAGCCCCTGAACAGGCGCTCGGAGGAATCTATGGTGTTCTGAACCAGAAGAGAGGGCATGTGTTTGAGGAGATGCAGAGGCCTGGGACCCCACTTTACAACATCAAGGCTTACTTGCCCGTTATCGAATTATTTGGTTTCTCAACTGCTCTGAGGGCGGCGACCTCAGGGCAGGCATTCCCCCAGTGTGTGTTTGATCATTGGGACATGATGTCATCGGACCCTCTTGAGGCTGGGTCTCAGGCAGCCACTCTTGTGACCGATATTAGAAAGAGGAAGGGTTTGAAGGAGCAGATGACTCCACTCTCTGATTTTGAGGACAAGCTGTAGGTTCACAGATGCAGCTCTCGGTAAGTGAAAGTTCTGAGTTTTCCTTTATATTTTTGTTTCACCATTTGTTTTACTTTAAATTATTAGCCTGTGCTACTTTATGTTTTCCTTGTTGAGTGTTTTTGAGGTTGTGGGCGCGATATCTGTTATCGCCTGGTTTTTTGTTTAGGGGTTTACTGTGTCGAGGACAAATTTTAGACGTAGTTTTAAACATGCCTGTATCAAACTATTCATTCAATGTCGATGTGAAGAGTTTATTTTAATTTTGTTATTTATTCTTGTTATATGTTTTTTTTATGATTGGTTGAATGGTTAATGAACTTACGATCCCCAGGATATTTTTTCTTGGGGGAAGCTCAGCAAAATGATTTGTTTCAAGGAATATATGGTTACTTTTGTATTTGGGCATCATGGTTTATTGTTATTATTATTGTTTTTGCTGCACCGGTGTTTGTTTTTTATATGAAAAATGATTGACAAACCCTAATTTCATAGGTCCTATATAAGCCCCATTTTCATAGGTCCATCTAAGTCTCATGACATAACATACGTAGAATTTTTTTTATGCCCTCCTAAGCCATCCGGCATTTCAAAAATTCATTCCGACTAGTCTATTTATCTCCGGTGACTAACGCCACCACTATTGGATTTCTCTCGCCGCCGTTTATCATATGAGAGGTGGTTTTGTTACCTTTCGAGTCCTCCAGATTCCACCTCCTCCGACCTCTAATTCAGTAACATTTGCTTAAATAATAATCTAGTTACATTTATTTGCAGCAATCAAATAATATTTTCAATGTCATAGTGATGTTATTATATCTATTTTTACTCATTGATTGATTAATTCCTAATATGTTAACTTTATTATATATTTCTTAGTTGCGTTGGCGGTATATTCAATTACATTCTATGAAAATTCAGTTACATTTAAAATTCAATGATACTTGAAATGCAGTGAAACCAAATGATTGCTTCCCCTTCAAATTCAGTTACATTGAAATTCAAATACATAATGTCAAATCCAGTTACATTATATGAAATACAGATGTATATACAATTCTAATACTCATTTACATTTGTACATTATTTTAGATTTTAATTATATTATTTGAAATCTATATTTTTTTTCCAATATATAGATTTCATCCAGAGTTCGTAAAAATCCAACCAAACGAAAACAATGAAACAACTCTTCTTCACCATTCGTTCAACCCAATAAAAAACCCTTGCAAAACCCATCCTTTCAATATTCTCCACCAGCCTCCACTCCTCCCACCACCCAAGTCGCCCTCTACCAACACAGCGCCTGCCTCATCGACTCCCTCCGCCGCGCCCCTCCACCCCCCTCCGCCTCTTCCCACCGACCCCTTCGTCGCCTGCGCCGCCCTCCACTCTGCCCCCTCCCCTTCCTCCGCTCTCTCCCTCTTCCACTCCCTCACCCCCCCCCCCCCGCCCCAAATCCCATCCTCCACTCTCACCAAAGTCCTCTCCAAACCCAAACGCCTCCCAGACCTCCGCTCCCTCATTGCCGGCTCTGCCGCCTCCCAGATGGACCGCCGCCGCTAGCTCTTCGCCGCCGGCGACCTCGAGTCCTCCCTCTCAATCTTCGACCAGATGCGCCGCTTCCACCGCCCCTACAGCGAGTCCTACAACCTGATCATCGTGGATTTTTTAATGAAGGGTGTTAAGATAATTTGATTTTCTAAGGTTTTTTAAAAGTCAAACAGTTAGAGCTTTTTCATTAAAAACAAGAGCCCAATACAAATAAGAAGTGCATATAGCCAAGGGGCAACCATGCTATAGTTTCTAGGCTAACAAAATTTTGAGATAAAACATAGCAGAAGAGGTATCTGCCAACCCCGTACCAAATAGATGTGGACTAGCCATCAGAAATCTCAAACTTTCCCTGACAAGAAAGATCTTCACGTCAATGCAAGCCCGACCCCAAGCTTTTATAAAGAACACTGCTGTTTCCCAAATATTCTCGTGGTACACCCTAGTGTTGCGGAAGACCCGACTGTTGCGAGCTAACCAGAGCGCCCACAATACCACTGGGACCAAAGATTGTGACACCTTCCCACCAGGGCTTCTATCGCCTGTGGGTTTCAGCTTTTTACTAGCTTCCCAAAGCCCCTGTAGTGAAAGAGTTTGCAAGTCGAAGTCGATCGCATCGTGTAGGAGAGCCCAGAGGCGCAGGGCTACGGGACAGTGTACAAATAGATGCTCCGTAGTCTCCTCGGCTGACTCGCACATGGGGCAAAGAATGTCCTGCTGCTGTGACCACTTAGCTCTGTATGTTTTTGTAAGAAGTTTTTCCTGAAACAACATCCAAATGAAAGCTTTGACTTTCAAGGGAATTCTAGGTCCCCAAATTTCCTTCCATTTCGAGGCAGTGTGAGATAGATGGGGGTGATCTCTTCTTATCCAGTTGTAACAGCTTCGAACCGTGAAGCCATGCCGGGGTTGTGGATTCCAGGTAGCTACGTCAATGATGTTGTCTTGAAGGTCGAAGGCGGAGAGCTCCAACAGCAAGTATGAGAAAAGCTCCTCTTCCTCCGCATCTAGATCATGGGTGAGACATATCGTCCAGGACCCAGTGTGACCTTGTGGTGCGCAGAAGTGACGGACCCTCCCCCAAGGTGCCACAGAGAGCTCGGCGATGCGCTGGAATCGCTGACTAAACGGACCGACACCAATCCAATGGTCATGCCAGAATAATGTTGACCTGCCGTCACCCACCTTCCATCTGATGGCATCGGAAAATTGGCCTGTTATAGAGAGGATGTCACGCCAAATTCTGGAGACCCTCTGAGTCTCACGAGGAAAGTGCGGCCCCTGAGCCCCCCCAACTCTGTATCTAGCCTCCGCGATGTGGCACCACATCAATGACCGATCTTGCACCCATCTCCACTTCCACTTATGGAGTAGAGCCATGATCATGTCGTGTAGGTTCAGTATGCCCGCCCCGCCTTCCTTTCTACTGCAACAGATCCAGTCCCACTTGACAAGATGAACTTTGTGTCTCTCCTCGCCAGCTCCGTTCCAAAAAAAACGACGCATAATTCCCTCCAGTCTCTGAAGCACACCTTTGGGAATTCTGAATATGGATAGGAAATAAATGGGGACGTTTGATAGGACTGATTGGAGGAGAGTGATTCGCGCTCCGAGACTCAAGACCTTGCACTGCCATCCTTCGAGTCTCCTTTCGAATCGTTGGATTAGGGGGTTCCATGCCTCAGATTTTAGTTTTCCCAGATGCAAAGGTAACCCAAGATGACGCGCCGGAAAGGTGTCCATTTGACACCCCATGACTTGAGCCAACACAGCCAAGTCTCCACTACTGCAGTTGATGCCTAACATGGCACTTTTATGAAAGTTAATACGTAGTCCGGACAGGAGCTCAAAGCACTTACACACGAATTTGACCCCTCGGATTGAAGTAGCTTCCGCCTCACAAAGGATCATCGTGTCGTCGACGTACTGTACGTGTGTTAGCGAGGGCCCTTCCCGACAAATGCTCAAGCCCTTAATCCAACCTGCTTCTTCTGCCATTCGGATCATGCGGCTCAGAGCGTTAACCACCACCGTGAACAGCATGGGAGACAAGGGATATCCTGTCTAAGGCCCTTGTTCAAATGGAAGAAGCCGCAAGGTTTTCCATTCACTAGCACAGATGCCTTGGCCATTGAGATGCATTCCTTGATCATTCGCAGAAAATCGGGTTCAAAGCCGTGGTTTTCGAGAAGATGAATAAGAAAGTCCCATCTAACGTTATCATATGCTCGAGCAAAATCCAGTTTAATAAGAATGCCTTGATGTTTATCTTTATGGACTGCAGAGATGCATTCTTGGACTGCCATGAAGCCATCTTGAAGGAGTCTACCGGGGATGAAAGCCGACTGGTTCTCGTCCACCATAGAACTGATCGCCATTTTCAACCTGTTTGCAAGAACTTTGGTGATCATTTTGTAAGTACTATTGACTAGGCTAATCGGCCTAAAGTCCTCCAGATCAATCGCTCCAGCTTTCTTTGGAATTAAGGCTAAGAACGTAGCATTAAGGGCACCAATCCCCTGCTGTCCGTTCTGGAAACTTGTGAGCATGTCCATCAGGTCTTCTTTTATCACCTGCCAAAATTCTTGAAAAAAACGAAGGTTAAAACCGTCAGGCCCCGGGGCCTTGTCCACCTCAGCCCCGAACACAGCTTTCTTTATTTCCTCCTCGGAAAAAGAGGCCTCTAGAGAGGCCACAAGTGGTCAGGAACACGCCCGAGGTCCTCATCTCTCCATTCTGGCTGCCAACGGGTGAAATAGTCCACAAAAGTCTGCTCAATAATGAGAGGGTCCTCCACAGAAGAACCATCAATGCGAATAGCTCCAATATGGTTTGATCTCCTCCGTTGATTGGCCGCTTTATGGAAAAACTTCGTGTTGTTGTCACCTTTTAACCATAATTCCCGCGACCGCTGTCTCCATTCGATTTCTTCCATTTGAAGTATCGACATCCATTCTTCTTTTAAAGCAATACGGCGCTCTCTTTCCTCCACTGTTAGGGAAGCAACCTCTTCACGTCTGTCCAACAAGTCAACTTCTGACTCTATGCCAACCTTGCGTTGTATTCTGTCTCTTCTTTGAGCCAAATTCCATTGCTTGAGAAGCAATTTAAGACGCTTCAGTTTGAAGGCTACTTTATGCGCCCCAAGCAGAGCAGGGACAGGACATGTCTAGTTGGTCACCACCATCTCACGAAAATTGTCACATTGTAACCACCAATTTTCGAACTTGAAATAGAAGGATTGGAAGGGGACCGACCCCCTGTCGAAGATCAAAGGAGAGTGATCTGAAGTGGTGCGGGGAATACCTCTTAGGTGGCAAGATGGAAACCGATCTTCCCAGTTAGTATCCAGGAAAACCCAATCCAGTAGAGCGCACGAGGGCCTCTCATGGAGGTTGCTCCAGGTATAACATTGGTTCGACAGGGGAACATCAGAAAGCCCTTCATCTGCTACCCACTCAGAGAAGCGGGCCATGTGCCTTGTGATCACCCCTTCTCTGTTGCGATCTTTAGTGAACCGAGTGATGTTAAAATCACCCATAAGGCACCACGGGTGGTTCCATTCAGACTTAACATCGCTGAGTTCCTGCCACATCTCCTCCCGTCGATCATCCGCATTTGGCCCGTAAACCCCGGTCCAAATCCATCTCCAATGGGTCCTTGTGTCCTCCATCAATAATGAGATTGAGAAATTGAGGACTTTAAGATCAATTTTTTTAAAACTTTTCTCATTCCACGCAAGCACAATGCCGCCAGAGGCCCCCACAGAGGCCTTTGCTTCAAAAGCCCCAATACGATTCCCACTGATCAAGAGAAGATCACTTGAGGAAAACACTTCCATCTTAGTTTCCTGTAAACACACTAAATTAATGTTTTGAGCCATGATCACCTCCCTAACAGCCGACTTTTTGCCCAGGTCATTAAGACCTCGAATATTCCAACAAAGAAATTTATACATAAAACAACTAATATATTCCCTTATCAAAACCTCCAATGCAAAACCCAAAGTGTCAACTAAGATTCTGCTGGTTGCGACATGGACGGTACGCGTCAGATTCCTGCTTAGATTTATATAGGAAGGACTTGAACTTGAACCTTTCTCCTCGTTGTGGAAAATGACCCCAATCTGCTTCGCCTTTTCGCAACCTAGTGACCCAAGGAACTCTGCTTCACTTGGCTCGACCACCACTGACAACGAAACCTCCTTAGGAGTTTGCGATCCAGAAAGAAGCAGGTCCACGGCTCCTTCAGAGGAGGGGACCAGCACTAGGTCAGAAGGCTGCGCATTTGGAGGTACCTCCTTCTCTTCCGAGACCGCCAATCCATCATCTTGATGTTCTCCATGCGAGAATGTGGTCTCCGCAAGAGAAGAAGGGCTATGCCTCCGAAGGATAGGTCACTGCCTCCTTCGACAGAGAGGAGCCGTGGTCTATTGTCCGAGCTGGCTGATAAACGATTATCGATTTAATCTTTGGCTTTTGCATGGACTTCACCTCCTGTTGCATGGGGACCTTCGTGGGTTGTATTAAAAGAGAGTCCGTAATCTTTGACTTTTGCATGGACTTCACCTCCTGTTGCAAGGGGGCCTTCGTGGGTTGTATTAAAAGAGAATCCGTATGCACGTGGAGAGAGCACACGTTGGATCTCACTTCATGATCCCGGGTCGGATCCTGACCCTTTGGATATGACGGGTCACGTCTATAGGATGCTGAAGAAGTGGGCTTTATGGGCTTGGATCCGCGGCCAACCACTTTACGACCCCACGATCTGCTTGCGTGTGACTTGAGTAACCCCACCACTTGTCTTTTGAAGTAAACAGACACGTCCCTTCTTCTGTCATCTCTCTGACCATCTCCCTGACCTCCTGCAACCGTCGACGCACGAAAGAGACCCAGCCTTCCTCGAACACTCCCCATCCTGCCACCAACTGATACCGGTGGACACGCCACCTTTCGTTTCAGACTGGAACCTGCGATATGGCCCGTCGAAAGGTCGTCAGAGCCAGGTACGGAGCCTCCACCATTGATGGCCAACTGGCAACCCGGGTGGTCCCCCGAGGATGCCACGTCAGCCAGCACCTCGAAGCGAGACCCCGTCTGTAGCGACACCGGAAGACTACCGGAACCGTCTCCTTGTTCAGACTCGACCACCGGAGGCGCTGATGAGATGCCCGCAGTCGGGCCCGTGACACCATTGCCCAAACCACCGCCAACCGAAACCCATCGGGATGCGTTCACCATGTCGGCGTAGGTTTTGGTTCTAGAAGAAGGCAACACTTCCACCTGGACCAGAACTTCCAGACCCACAAGAACTGCCACTATCGATGGTGGAGGAACCGTCTCCTTCGTGACCCAGACAGTCACCTTAGCCGACGGTAAGATCTCCTCACAATCAAGTATTTCGACATAGTTCATTAAGAAACCAAAAGGTTCGACAACCTTACGAAAAACCCCCTTTGTTCTCCAAACCATCGGAAGACCACGAAGTAGAACTTGCCGTTGGTATCCCCTGACACCCAAGTCCGAAAAGACGGCCTGGGAGAAAAAAATGGCTTCTCCTGTTAGACCTGTGTCATTTAGAGTCCTAATTTCGATCGGAGTCGCTAAAATTTTGGTTTTTAGCTACCTTCTGGGGTTTAAGGACTCTGATTGAAGATATAACTGCATATTATGGGTCCTGGTACTGTTTAGTATTGCCCATAAAATTTTCGTTTAATTCCGATAACGTTTTTGGAATTATGCAGTTTCGGATTGTCATTTGGATTTAATTTTGTTAAAATCCAAGATGAAGAGATAAAAATCCGATATTATTAGAGATGTTCAGTTTTGAGATAGCTTCCATATAGAAGTGGAATTGGATCAACTGGATTCGTATATCAAAAGATATGGGTATTTTTCCATGTATACCCCGAAGTTGAGAAATCCAGGCAGCAGCCCTGTAAGATGTTTAACCTAGATTTCGAAATAGCTGGAGGGGTTATTTGATCTAGGTGTAAACATGAAAGTTGTAGATAATCGTCTTATCTTTCAAATGCCACTGGAATCATGCAATTCCGAGCTGTATTGAGGAAGTTATGGCTGTTTAAGTGAAGGTTGCGCAGGGATTTTAAGTCCGAGGATGACTTGGTCATTTACTCGACCTTTGCTTATTTAACCCCAAATGTGCACGACCTTGGGCATATTTTCTTCCCTCTTTTGCTCTGGTCCAGCCCTTGTGTGTGTGTTTGAGAGGAGGAAGTGATGGTGGTGGAGAAGAAGAGCTCCATTGGAGGAGAGCAAGGTGTGTGTGCTTTCATTGTTGGTTGTTGTCTCTTTCCTTTCCCCATCTCCTCTCTCTCAGCCCCTCTAATGGTTTCCCCTCACTTTTTCACTCAGCCCACCATGTGTTTGTGGAAATGCCTATGTGGGGGAGAAGAAGGAGTGCTTGGTTGTTGGTGGAGCAAGAAGTAGAAGTAATCAAGGTTAGTATGTGTGCATGTGAGAGGAGTTGTTGTTCCTTCCCTTCTCCATCCCCTACCCTCTCATGATCTCCCATTTTCCCCCCTGTTTTCAGCATGTGGAAGAGCTCCCACGTTGAGGCGGTGGTGGCGGTCGAGGTGGTTGCGGGCGTGCTTGTGAGCCCCCACACCTCCCCCTTCCTTTCCCCTCTTTTGGTGAGTTTTCTCTCCTCCTAAAGTTGGTTTTAAATGCATGTGGGGGTGCTTGGGGAGGGCTTGCATGGGTGTTATGTGTTGTGTATGTGTGCACACCACTTGTTTGTGAGTATGTGTGAGTGAACCATATATACATATTCTTCTCCTCTTACCAATGGGAGTCCTCATGCATCACCTAAACTTGTGTTTGTGTACTAAAGGGGCGTGGGATTGACGCATTGGTACACTCGAGATCACATAAGAGGTATGCGGGGGCTGCGGGTGCGCGCTCGGCGTGCTTGCATGCGTGCGGAGTGCGCGGGAAGCGTGCATGAGGTGCTCGCATGCGTGCGGAGTGCGTGGGCAGCATGCACGAGGTGCTCGAGATCGTGCTTGACGTTGTTCGATGCGTGCGGAGTGCGTGGGCAGCGTGCACGGGGTGCTCGAGGGCGTGCTTGGCCTTGCCCGATGCGTGCGGAGTGTGCAGGCAGCGTGCACGAGGTGCTCGAGGGTGTGCTTGATGTTGTTCGATGCATGCGGAGTATGCGGGCAGCGTGCACGAGGTGCTCAAGGGCGTGCTTGGCCTTGCCCGATGCGTGCGGAGTGCGTGGGAAGCATGCACGAGGTGCTCGAGGACGTGCTTGACGTTGTTTGATGCGTGCGGGGTGCATGGGCAGCGTGCACGGGGTACTCGAGGGCGTGCTTGCGGTGCTCAGACGCGTTCGGAGTGCTTCGTGGTGTCGAGCAGCTTGTTATAGCCAAATGCAACCATGGGATGATCCTTGGCGGATTGATTTCAGGCTTCGGATTCAACTCGTCGCTCTCTTGCGTTTCGCGAGCCGTGCGCTCGTTAGGTGAGTGGTTTGATTCCAACCCTTCCGGGAGCGCTCGAGGCACGTAGGCGTGCTTCGCGCTTCCATGGGGCTTTATTTGCACCCTAAATATGCTAGATATTATGCATGCTAGGTTGTATAGCTCGTATATTGTGTAGAACCCCTATTCTACCTTATACTTGCCTATGTATTGTATAGAATATGGCATGACTTAGGTAATTTTGATTGAATGACTACCCCTATTTATCAAGCATGTTTAACTTGGGTTAATAACGGGTGTATGCGTAATATTCCTCCGATTTAGGACTCGAGGGTGTGGTATAGTTGTTGCACCCATCTGTTGGGGCAAAACTATGACCAGCTCGAGAGAGGATGAGGCATTCCCTCTCCCTCGCCCTCCTTCTCTTCGCGAACCGAGTGAGTAGATATAGTTCCTACTTGACTCGGGTTTGCTTGGAATTATTGGCATGCACCTGTTGTTGCGCAGATCGCGCTTAACCCTTCCCTTCTAGGTTGGTTTTATCCAACGTATAATAGGTTGTAATTTGTGTGTGTTTATCTGTTTGATGCCATGTATGCATGTTTAAGTAGGCCATCGTTGGGTAGTTAATTGCATATATATATATATATATGCCGATATGGCCATGATTCTTGTCTAATGTGTTAGACAAGTGTATGATCTCTTGTGGGGTCATACCATGGTTTTGACACATAGAATTAAATGTCTTCCCCGCATCTGAGTTATGCGCCCTGGAGGGAATTCATGAGAATTCATTGCGCCTATCGGTGTTTGATAACCGATGATGACGGATCCAAGAGGATCGTATCCGCGAGCGTAGATTGTTTCTCCCCTTCGTTGGATCCGTGTAGGAACTTCCCGGCGTTGAAAACGCTGTCCTGGCACCGGGCTCCCATTTGTAGGTACCATCACTTCGGTCGAGAGTGTACTGATCGTGGGAGTATGTCAGGTAGAGGCTACCCGGGGAAAGGGCTACCGGTGGACCAAGGGCTTAGAACAATCGACCTCTTCCCCAAGATCCTATGTCACCCGTCGGGGTGAGGGTGAGGGTGTTGGCGTGAGTGGGGTGGGGTCGCGTTGATACTCGACCCGTCAGTTTGTATAGATGGTTTTCCCGTGGGGTTTGCGCTGCGAGCATGAGTTATCGTTTTTCCCCTTCGTTGGATCCGTGTAGGAACTTCTCGGCGTACCATTGCTGTCTTGGCACCGGGCTCCCATCTGTAGGTACCATCGCTGTGGTCGACAGTGTACTGATCGTGGGAGTATGTCAGGCAGAGGCTACCCGGGGAAAGGGCTACCGGTGGACCAAGGGCTTAGAAACGATCTAGTCTCTTCCCAAGAGACTGGGTCACCCCTTTTGGGGTGAAGGTGAGGGATTGGTACAGTTACTCCCGACAACCTAGGTCACCCTTCGGAGGTGAGGGTGCTGGTGTGAGTGTTGTGGGCTCGAGTTGATACTTGACCCACCAGCTTGAGTGATTGGCTTTCCATAGGGTTCGCGCTGCGAACAAGTAGTGGTTCCTCCCAATATCGTCGTATACCGGTGTCCCGACGTGGAAGCTGCCCTGACAGAGGACTCCCACTTGTAGGTACTCCCGATGCATTCGGCAGATGTACTGAGCAGGGGAGTGTACCAGGTGAGGCTACACGAGGGTGGACCACCGAACGATGTTGCGAGCATGAATTATCGTTCTCCCCTTTGCCGGATCCGTGTGGATGCTTCCTAGGTACGAGCCGCCCTGGGTGGACCCCCACCTGTAGGTACCATCGATGCGCTCGACAGTGTACTGACCGTGGCCGGCTCCAGGTAGAGGCTGCCTGGGAGAGCGCTACCGGATGACGAACGGTGTAGAACAGCAAGTTGTCCTTCGAGTCCCTAGACTCACCCCTGTGGGGGCTAGGGCGAGGGCAGGGTAGGGTCGCACCGCCGTGTGACCTTGTTAACCGTTGGGTTTCTACCCATGGTTTCCTTGATAGGTGATTGCCTTAGGATCGAATGTTGGTGTTGGTGTTTGGTTTCTGACCACTCACTGAGCTTGTAGCTCACCCCTCGCTTATGTTTTTCCCCAGTTGACGCTGAGTCGGATCCAAGAGAAGAGCTCCCCTGGCGCCATCCGAGTAGGAGACCCGCGTTCGCGTTGGATGTCTTGCGAGTCGGAGGCTATCAGCATTCCCTTTTTATTGTATGTATGTATTATACTTGTGCTTGCGCACGGTATGTAGACTGTTGATGTCTGTTATTGTTATATATTGGCTCTCACAGGACAGTTGATTGTGTACTCTAGTCTGTAATATGTCTTTGAATTACAGACTTAGTCATTTGAGCTTCCGCTTTTTGTATATATTTGATGTCAGTTACTTATGTATTGCCTTTTCTATTGTGGAGTATTTATTTGACCTCGTGTAGGGATTACTGATATCATTTATATATTTGCCACGTCTCGGGGACGGCCGCCCTGGGGCGTGACAAAAGTTGGTATCAGAGCCATGTCCTGTCAGAGCCAATTGTTTTCTTTGAGATGAGTCCTAGGATTTCGAGACGAGTATTCTGATCCTAGTGCTGGTTCCTTAGTTGCTGATATGCCTCCTCGGAGACGGGCGCGTGGACGTGGTCACCCTCGGGCTTCGGAGGTTTACGAACCTATCGGAGGCGAGGAGTCTACTTGAGAGTTCTCGGCTGATGGGCCAGGACTTGCGCGGGATGCCTCCAGCGTGGGCGCGAGCTAACGTTGAGATGGAAGATCTTATGGACACTCAGACTAGAGCACTGGAGGCATAGACTGGAGCGTTGGCTGAGCAGGCGCGAGAGATCCAGGAGCTGCGGGCGGCCCGCGTGGCGATCCCGTAGATACCCTTAGCGGTAGGTCCACTAGTGGTGCCAGGGATACCCCATGTACCGGTTGGAGACCGTAGTCTCCTCCGTTCTGTTTATCAGGGGTATACCATAGAGTTTGCGTGCGGCACCAGTTTCAAGCGTTGAGGATGTGGTGTAGTATTCATTAAGGGGTGATGTCTTCTTCTAGCCTTCCTACTCAGGATAAGGGGCCTTGCAGGGTCAGCGTTGAGACCCGGGCTAGGGTACTCCGTGTTCCTTGTTTGGTTGTCGGGATATCCTATATCGGGACCTCATGAGGCCCTCCCGAGGTTCTTTTCCCAGTCAAGGAATACCTTTGAAGCATCAAATTGATGATTGATTTTTCTTTCCTCACTTGGAAGGTGCGATGGCGGGTGGTGACGCATATGATCGGGATTGAGTGCATCTTGTTGCAGCTTAGTGGGCGATAGCTTATGGACTAGGGTTCCATAGCCATTCGGAGTCGCTTCGATATATCATCGTGCATAGTAGCTACCCGGTAGAGGCAAGAGTCCTGTGAGGTGCTCCCTGGGACTATCCACGACGCTTGTTGGTGTGCCCATATAGCAGAGATAGTGGACATGGGAGGCTACCAGGTAGGGGCCACACCGGAAGAGTGCTACTAGATGACGTCGAGAGCTTGGACTCCCCGTGATGAATCTGCCCATTGAGTGCATGATGATGGAGTTCCAACGGTTATAGTTGGGCGACCTGTTGGTGGCGGCATGTGAGGCACAGTTTGAGGTACTGTCGCGTTTTACCCCCACATGGGTCGTAAATGAGGAGACGTGACGCTAAGCGTTCGTGATGGGACTCGACCGCCATATCAGGTAGATGACGTCGCTGAGGCGTTGTCGGGAATCGACGACCTCCTATTGCGTGTCTTGCGGATTAAGTGCGGTCGAGCGGCTTACCCAGCGAGTAAGGGTCATCATGAGCGTCAGCCATGCTCGAGGAGCAGATTTGGACTTAATCGTCCCAGGAATTATTTTGATCTCCCCATAGGGGTTGAAGATCAAGTACCCTTGCCGCGAATTGATGATCTGTTTTGACCAGCTTTGGGAGCTAGTGTCTTTCTGTTGATCGATCTTCGCGCAAGGTACCCTATTTGGAGATCCGGGAGTTGGGCATTCTTTAATTGGCCTTTCGTGACCGTTTCGGGCACTACGAATTTTGTGTACTGCCGTCGGGGTAGACGAATACGCCAGATGCCTACAAGGATCTCGAATATGTTATTGGACCTCCGTGGGCTGTTCTGTGGTAGCCTTCGTTGAGAATGTTGGTTGGCATGCCCTCAGGCGAAGTTGTGGATCGTCGCGTTAGAATGCGTTCGTCCATCGAGATTCCTCAGTGGACGTGGGAGTGAGTTATCATGGGTTTCGTTGTGGGATCGCTAAAGTCACGTTCGGGTCACGATGCCGTCTGGGTGATCATTGACCGATTGACTAGGTCCGCACTTTCCTCCCTATCCAACTGACTGAGTCTCTGGACGCTTCGACGCGGGTTTAAGCCTTCGCGATTGTTCGTCTTCATGGCACTCCGGTCGGTGCTATTTCGGGCTGAGACGCGTGGGTTACTTCGAGGTTCTGGCGCAGCCTTTGGCAGGCTTTTCGCGCTAGCCTCCCTTTTAAGTACAGCGTTTCGATACCGACGGACAGCCAGGCAAGAGGACGATTTAGGCCTTGGAGGACATGCTATTTGCTTGCGTGCTCGACTTGGGGCAGTTGGATGAGGCACCACCCTTTGGGTAGGGGTCTGCCTGTGTGACGACTGCCATTCGAGCATCCAGATGAAATGGAAAAAGGGGCACTCTACGGGCGCAGTTTTACACCTCCCCTGTGCTGGGAAGGTTGTAGAGCGCCTGTTGGAGGGGCCATAAGTCATTTTATTGACCTAGCGGTGGCCGAGATGGTTCGTGCGTGCCTCTGCACCACCTAGAACCGTCTGAAGGGCTACACAGGTCATCGTCGCCAGGAGCCTACCTTCGGGTTCGGCGACCATGTTGGCATGAGGTGTCCCGGTTTAAGGGCATCCTCTGTTTCGACGTCGGGGCGTGTTGAGTCGGCCTTCCATCGGACCGGTTTTCGTCCTGGAGTGGATTAGGGGAGGTGGCTGTCATGAAGCCTTGCCCCGTGGCTGACTCGTGCCTGTGACGTCATCCAATGTCTCACAGCTGAGGCATTATGTCCACGATCCTGCTCACACCATTCCGTTCGAGCCGCTCACCCTCGAGCTGGATTTGTCGTTCATGGAGCAGTTGATCGGGACCATGGACCGATGTGAAGAGAGGCTCCGCACCAAGACCGTTCCTTCGGTTAAAGTGCGTGGTAGCACCAGTTGGGTGCCCGGACCACTCAGGAGCCAAGGGACTCTATGGGCGACACTTCTACGTTCGGTCTTCCCTTTGGGTTTCCTTAAATTTCGAGGACTAAATTTCCTAAGGGGGGGAGAATGTTAGACCTGTGTCATTTAGAGTCCTAATTTCGATCGGAGTCGCTAAAATTTTGGTTTTTAGCTACCTTCTGGGGTTTAAGGACTCTGATTGAAGATATAACTGCATATTATGGGTCCTGGTACTGTTTAGTATTGCCCATAAAATTTTCGTTTAATTCCGATAACGTTTTTGGAATTATGCAGTTTCGGATTGTCATTTGGATTTAATTTTGTTAAAATCCAAGATGAAGAGATAAAAATCCGATATTATTACGAGATGTTCAGTTTTGAGATAGCTTCCATATAGAAGTGGAATTGGATCAACTGGATTCGTATATCAAAAGATATGGGTATTTTTCCATGTATACCCCGAAGTTGAGAAATCCAGGCAGCAGCCCTGTAAGATGTTTAACCTAGATTTCGAAATAGCTGGAGGGGTTATTTGATCTAGGTGTAAACATGAAAGTTGTAGATAATCGTCTTATCTTTCAAATGCCACTGGAATCATGCAATTCCGAGCTGTATTGAGGAAGTTATGGCTGTTTAAGTGAAGGTTGCGCAGGGATTTTAAGTCCGAGGATGACTTGGTCATTTACTCGACCTTTGCTTATTTAACCCCAAATGTGCACGACCTTGGGCATATTTTCTTCCCTCTTTTGCTCTGGTCCAGCCCTTGTGTGTGTGTTTGAGAGGAGGAAGTGATGGTGGTGGAGAAGAAGAGCTCCATTGGAGGAGAGCAAGGTGTGTGTGCTTTCATTGTTGGTTGTTGTCTCTTTCCTTTCCCCATCTCCTCTCTCTCAGCCCCTCTAATGGTTTCCCCTCACTTTTTCACTCAGCCCACCATGTGTTTGTGGAAATGCCTATGTGGGGAGAAGAAGGAGTGCTTGGTTGTTGGTGGAGCAAGAAGTAGAAGTAATCAAGGTTAGTATGTGTGCATGTGAGAGGAGTTGTTGTTCCTTCCCTTCTCCATCCCCTACCCTCTCATGATCTCCCATTTTCCCCCCTGTTTTCAGCATGTGGAAGAGCTCCCACGTTGAGGCGGTGGTGGCGGTCGAGGTGGTTGCGGGCGTGCTTGTGAGCCCCCACACCTCCCCCTTCCTTTCCCCTCTTTTGGTGAGTTTTCTCTCCTCCTAAAGTTGGTTTTAAATGCATGTGGGGGTGCTTGGGGAGGGCTTGCATGGGTGTTATGTGTTGTGTATGTGTGCACACCACTTGTTTGTGAGTATGTGTGAGTGAACCATATATACATATTCTTCTCCTCTTACCAATGGGAGTCCTCATGCATCACCTAAACTTGTGTTTGTGTACTAAAGGGGCGTGGGATTGACGCATTGGTACACTCGAGATCACATAAGAGGTATGCGGGGGCTGCGGGTGCGCGCTCGGCGTGCTTGCATGCGTGCGGAGTGCGCGGGAAGCGTGCATGAGGTGCTCGCATGCGTGCGGAGTGCGTGGGCAGCATGCACGAGGTGCTCGAGATCGTGCTTGACGTTGTTCGATGCGTGCGGAGTGCGTGGGCAGCGTGCACGGGGTGCTCGAGGGCGTGCTTGGCCTTGCCCGATGCGTGCGGAGTGTGCAGGCAGCGTGCACGAGGTGCTCGAGGGTGTGCTTGATGTTGTTCGATGCATGCGGAGTATGCGGGCAGCGTGCACGAGGTGCTCAAGGGCGTGCTTGGCCTTGCCCGATGCGTGCGGAGTGCGTGGGAAGCATGCACGAGGTGCTCGAGGACGTGCTTGACGTTGTTTGATGCGTGCGGGGTGCATGGGCAGCGTGCACGGGTACTCGAGGGCGTGCTTGCGGTGCTCAGACGCGTTCGGAGTGCTTCGTGGTGTCGAGCAGCTTGTTATAGCCAAATGCAACCATGGGATGATCCTTGGCGGATTGATTTCAGGCTTCGGATTCAACTCGTCGCTCTCTTGCGTTTCGCGAGCCGTGCGCTCGTTAGGTGAGTGGTTTGATTCCAACCCTTCCGGGAGCGCTCGAGGCACGTAGGCGTGCTTCGCGCTTCCATGGGGCTTTATTTGCACCCTAAATATGCTAGATATTATGCATGCTAGGTTGTATAGCTCGTATATTGTGTAGAACCCCTATTCTACCTTATACTTGCCTATGTATTGTATAGAATATGGCATGACTTAGGTAATTTTGATTGAATGACTACCCCTATTTATCAAGCATGTTTAACTTGGGTTAATAACGGGTGTATGCGTAATATTCCTCCGATTTAAGACTCGAGGGTGTGGTATAGTTGTTGCACCCATCTGTTGGGGCAAAACTATGACCAGCTCGAGAGAGGATGAGACATTCCCTCTCCCTCGCCCTCCTTCTCTTCGCGAACCGAGTGAGTAGATATAGTTCCTGCTTGACTCGGGTTTGCTTGGAATTATTGGCATGCACCTGTTGTTGCGCAGATCGCGCTTAACCCTTCCCTTCTAGGTTGGTTTTATCCAACGTATAATAGGTTGTAATTTGTGTGTGTTTATCTGTTTGATGCCATGTATGCATGTTTAAGTAGGCCATCGTTGGGTAGTTAATTGCATATATATATATATATGCCGATATGGCCATGATTCTTGTCTAATGTGTTAGACAAGTGTATGATCTCTTGTGGGGTCATACCATGGTTTTGACACATAGAATTAAATGTCTTCCCCGCATCTGAGTTATGCGCCCTGGAGGGAATTCATGAGAATTCATTGCGCCTATCGGTGTTTGATAACCGATGATGACGGATCCAAGAGGATCGTATCCGCGAGCGTAGATTGTTTCTCCCCTTCGTTGGATCCGTGTAGGAACTTCCCGGCGTTGGAAACGCTGTCCTGGCACCGGGCTCCCATTTGTAGGTACCATCGCTTCGGTCGAGAGTGTACTGATCGTGGGAGTATGTCAGGTAGAGGCTACCCGGGGAAAGGGCTACCGGTGGACCAAGGGCTTAGAACAATCGACCTCTTCCCCAAGATCCTATGTCACCCGTCGGGGTGAGGGTGAGGGTGTTGGCGTGAGTGGGGTGGGGTCGCGTTGATACTCGACCCGTCAGTTTGTATAGATGGTTTTCCCGTGGGGTTTGCGCTGCGAGCATGAGTTATCGTTTTTCCCCTTCGTTGGATCCGTGTAGGAACTTCTCGGCGTACCATTGCTGTCTTGGCACCGGGCTCCCATCTGTAGGTACCATCGCTGTGGTCGACAGTGTACTGATCGTGGGAGTATGTCAGGCAGAGGCTACCCGGGGAAAGGGCTACCGGTGGACCAAGGGCTTAGAAACGATCTAGTCTCTTCCCAAGAGACTGGGTCACCCCTTTTGGGGTGAAGGTGAGGGATTGGTACAGTTACTCCCGACAACCTAGGTCACCCTTCGGAGGTGAGGGTGCTGGTGTGAGTGTTGTGGGCTCGAGTTGATACTTGACCCACCAGCTTGAGTGATTGGCTTTCCATAGGGTTCGCGCTGCGAACAAGTAGTGGTTCCTCCCAATATCGTCGTATACCGGTGTCCCGACGTGGAAGCTGCCCTGACAGAGGACTCCCACTTGTAGGTACTCCCGATGCATTCGGCAGATGTACTGAGCAGGGGAGTGTACCAGGTGAGGCTACACGAGGGTGGACCACCGAACGATGTTGCGAGCATGAATTATCGTTCTCCCCTTTGCCGGATCCGTGTGGATGCTTCCTAGGTACGAGCCGCCCTGGGTGGACCCCCACCTGTAGGTACCATCGATGCGCTCGACAGTGTACTGACCGTGGCCGGCTCTAGGTAGAGGCTGCCTGGGAGAGCGCTACCGGATGACGAACGGTGTAGAACAGCAAGTTGTCCTTCGAGTCCCTAGACTCACCCCTGTGGGGGCTAGGGCGAGGGCAGGGTAGGGTCGCACCGCCGTGTGACCTTGTTAACCGTTGGGTTTCTACCCATGGTTTCCTTGATAGGTGATTGCCTTAGGATCGAATGTTGGTGTTGGTGTTTGGTTTCTGACCACTCACTGAGCTTGTAGCTCACCCCTCGCTTATGTTTTTCCCCAGTTGACGCTGAGTCGGATCCAAGAGAAGAGCTCCCCTGGCGCCATCCGAGTAGGAGACCCGCGTTCGCGTTGGATGTCTTGCGAGTCGGAGGCTATCAGCATTCCCTTTTTATTGTATGTATGTATTATACTTGTGCTTGCGCACGGTATGTAGACTGTTGATGTCTGTTATTGTTATATATTGGCTCTCACAGGACAGTTGATTGTGTACTCTAGTCTGTAATATGTCTTTGAATTACAGACTTAGTCATTTGAGCTTCCGCTTTTTGTATATATTTGATGTCAGTTACTTGTGTATTGCCTTTTCTATTGTGGAGTATTTATTTGACCTCGTGTAGGGATTACTGATATCATTTATATATTTGCCACGTCTCGGGGACGGCCGCCCTGGGGCGTGACACCTCCCTCAACAGCTATTTTCCTCTCCGTGAGGATAAGGTCATGGGCAATCGACGAAGGGAGCCGAACAAAGAATTTGCACCGGCCACATTTCCATACAGTACCAAAAGGAATCCCCTTCCATCTTGACTGCAGGTGAGCGAGGAGATCCACTCCCTGCACCTCGTGACCTCCCTCCCAGGTAGCCACCACACTTTTGCAAATTGAGCGGGCTCTGTGTAGAATCTCCGAAGACCACTCCACCTCCACCGACACGGAGGAGGAAGGCCTGGGGGTGGACCACCTAAAGGTCTAGCCTGACCACCCGGGATTGAAATCCCCCTAGGAGCAACCTTGCAGACGAAACTGCGGTGACCCAACCTCTTGCAGGACCAACATCAGGGAGGATCATGACAATCTCTCGCAAGGTGTCCCCTTCCTAAGTAGCGAAAACAAGCCATACTCCGAAGGGACAGACCGCTATTAACCCCCTTAAAATGAATAGGCCCTCTTCTGGACGACTCAGGTACATCCCTGCTTCTCCTCGATCGACCCTGCACCTTCTGCCACCTACCCTCCTCGGCCTCCTTATTCCCCCCCGAGGGGGGAAATACACTCCGTCCAATAGAAACATCAGGTGCCGCTTCCACGTAAATGCACTCCTTACCCTTAGGTATGCACGCCTTGGTAGCCACCGCCTCCTTTGATCTCTTCTTCCCCTTTGAAACTGCTGCCCTTGACTTCTCCTCGCCCATCTGTTCCTCCGCAATCTCTCCCATCCTCCTCTTCCCCTTCTCTGGTACACACAAAATCACTTCAGCCGCATCCGAAGTAGCCTCCTCCGATATGGGAGACTCGTCAACAGTCTCCTCCTCGCCCTTTCCCACCAGCCCTACCGCTGAAATCACCGTCTCGTAAACTGCTAACGCCGAGGACGCCACCGTCGTCTTCTCCAGGAGCGTCGTCGGAAACTTCGAATGACCCATCGCCGATGCAAGAGAACCTTTTAAAACTCTCTTCCTTGTCAGTTTTGTGGTATTACTTTGAAGTTGAATATTGAGTCTTTTATTTGGTGGTTTTTAGGAACAAGTATATATTCCTAAACTAAACAATAACCTTCTCAGTATTTTTTAACAAAAATATGGCCATATGCTTTACCTTTTCTATTTAAACCTACACGCATGCTTGGGGATGTATATATTTTGTTAGAAATTTTACATTTTCTATAAATGATATAAATCATTCAATTAATTAGAATATATAATTCAATTTTTATAAATTACATATCTCATTAGAAGAGATATATGATTAAAAAAAACGTGTGACATACGGTTTTAAATTGCAAAATGGTCTCAGTGTAACATTTTTTTTTTCTTTCTCAGAAATGGATAGTAATGGTATAGACAATTTGCAGCCCAAGGGGCCATGAGAGGAATGAGTCCGGATCCGGTCAGTGCCGACTACGGTCAGTTCGGTCAGTACCGAACTGCACCACGTTCAAATCGAACTGCACAACAAATTGTTGGGTATATTTTTTACTCTCTTATTGGATACTGATGATACTTAGGAATTCATATTTTCTCCAATAGTTGATTGAATCCAATAAGAGAGTAAAAAAATATACCCAACAATTGGTTGTGCAGTTCGATTTGAACGTGGTGCAGTTCGGTACTGACCGAACTGACCGTAGTCGAGCACTGACCGAATCCGAGCCCGAGAGGAACTGGGTTTTCCTTTAAAAAGTAAAAAATCACCAGGAGACATGTTTATTTGCCACAAATAAGTGTCATTGGCCAAAGTTAAGCCGTTGAATTGATTTTACTTAGGAGCCATCACTATTTTTTCTGCCTGACCTCTAGGCACAATTTGGTCTATAACTTAATCGATATTCATCCGATTCACAATCCGTAAAAAGCGTTGGAAAGCTAATAGAATAATGATTTCAACCATATCTTAACTTCTGAAATTGGAGATATATAAGTCCTCCAAACCCTATAGGAATATGCCCCAATGTACAAAAATCAAGAAATAACTAGAAAAACCATAGTCGTTACATATACTTCACTTTTCATGAAGATACATATTTTGTTAAATGAAGCATGCACTTATTAAATAAAAGCACACGCGAATTGGATTTAGGGATGCACAGTGGACTAATATTATGTCTTTTTTATATTTATGTTAAATTGCTAATGTCACTGATTAAGCTTATTAATAGATCGTATACAGATCAAATACCTTACCATATGTATTTGTTCATAAATTAAATATTTTGGATACCAATATCAATGTTTAAATTTGAATATTTTCATATTTGAAGTTGTAACGCCCCACATTTACCTAATCGTTTATCGGACGGTAAATGGGTCGCCACTAAATTTAATCCAATTACAAGACCAAATTTTGCAGCTTTTTTTTTCTTCTTATATGATACCAATATAATATAAATATAATAAAACCGATAATAATAAAATAAATAATATCAATGGTTTTAAATCATCAATGACTTTATAATATATCAGAGTTTTTGCGGAGACAAGATAATAAAAAGAAAATACATAACAAACTACCCCTTTGGGAGCCATCTAAACTAAACAAACATAAATAGTTAGTCGTAACTATAATTTACTCTCGAACCGCTACCTCGGAGCAATTTCTGAAAGACGCGAAAAGTCCAAACTTCATCTTAATCCTCAGAATACGCAATACCTGGTTATGAAACAACCAGCCCATATCGAATAGGGTGAGTGATTAACTCAGTGAATAAGTCCACTGACAAATTACCTTACGTGACAGTATATATAAAATAAAGTTTTATGAAAATTAGAATTTTATTTTATTAAATCAATTTAAAAATCATGAATTTTTTTTTAAAAAAATATTTTAATGCGCACGTGACCCAATCCTTGGCCCACATCAGAGAAATTATGAGAGTAAAAAAAATATCATCATATATATATATATATATATATATATATATATATATATATATAAAAATAAGAATTTCTTTTAAAAATCAAATTAAATTCATGAGCTTAATAGAATATAATTTTAATGAAATCACGTGGCCCAATCCTTGGTCCACGTTATAGAAATCATGCAGCTTAAATAATATGATCGGGTAGGGTTCTCAATCGGAAGAACCATTCCCCAAAACAGGTGTGTCAAGCCCCAAGCGACTAAATTGCTCAAAAAGCTCCCTCGAGGAGACGTCGGATCTAGAAAACGCTGATGGGTCGCCGCTGCCATCACTACGAGAACACCAACACAGGATGCCCCAGTTGCTGCAGACTCCAAACAAAGGAATCCGCCGCTGTAAGGAATGCTTTACCACACCCCTCACCGATCTTCAGACTCTTCGAGTCCTAGACCTTCCTCCCCAAAGGAGAAATACTACGGGGGGATTTATTCCAGAAAATATGTCATGATATGCATCTTAATAAAATTTCCTAGGACTAGGTTGTCTCTACTAGTCCTAAATTTTTTCAAAAGTCTCGAAATGAAAATCTTTAATCCAAATGTTATTTCGAAAACATCAACATCAAAAATGTATTATGTTAATTCTTGAAACATGAATAGCATAATTCATGCTATTTTAAATGACAAGACGAATGAATTAAATCATGCAACTTTATTCAGTTAAGAAATGTAATTTCATCAATATGTAAAATATCAAAATCATGCAAAATAATCATAATATAAATGTGTAGATATCACATAATCTCATACAAATAAAATGAACACGTAAAATTCAACGATGTAGAGAAAAGCTCACATAAAATAAATCAATAGGCTTACTCACCTCGAATGGACCCTAGGTCCGGAGAATGAATCCCACAACAAAAATTACAACCTAAATAAACCAAATAAGTTATTAATCAAAACATATAATTTAAGTCTAGACCTAATTTCCTTAATCATAATCAACAGGTATAAATCTTTATACCCAATGAGCTAAATTTATCTCATATAAATCATACAAAAGAAAATATAATAGAACCTAAGAAGAGGATAAAAACCTATCAAACATATAACCAATCACTAAAAGACAAACCAGAAAATACAAAAACCAGAAAAAGACAAAATCCAGAAAATTCAACATAACAATATAATAACGAAATTGATAAAATAATATGAAAACACAATTTTTTTCTCTATTAAAATAAACTATTTATTAGTAAAAGTCTAAAACAAATAAAACTTATCATGTGTATGTATAAATTATAAACCTAGCTTTATTAAAAATAAATTCAATTTTAATAATCTAACATGGCTCTAATCATTAAAATAAATAATAAATAAATAAAAACCCTAAGTTTATCAAAAATCAAAATCCAATAACACAAACATATATCCAATAAATCAAAACCCTAGTTTTATAAAAAAAAAGAAATCAAAATACAATAACATAAAAGTATATCTAATCCTTAAAGAAAAATCAAAACCAAATGTTAACTAAAACTCAGAAATTCACCTAAGCATAGATTTATTATATAATAAGAAATCAAAAGATTGAAAGCAAAAGAAAATAAAATAAAATTAAATACTATACCTCACATTATCTTTTCTTTTCTAACCCTTTCTCTCTCCCACGGATGCTCTCTCCCAAACCCTTGGCACCTCACAACTCTCTCTCTCTCTCTCTCTTTCTCTCTATCTCTCATATATTCATATTTATTTAATCTAACATCTTGATTTGATTTAAAAATTAAATTTAAAAAAAGTGGTTATTAAAAAGATTTGATAGGATATGGATTTAAAAAAAAAAATATTTCAGTAAACAAAATAGGAATTGATAATTAAAAGGATTTAAAATTTAAAATTTATGTCTCATGTACCTAGCAAAACAAATCAAATCAAATCCTCAAATCTAACGAAAATGATAAAACGACCCCTTTTCGGATTTACAAATAGGCCCCTATCTGAATTACAGATAGGTCCCTACAGTTTATAATAAAAATTTTAAGATTGAAAACTAGGTCCCTAAAAATTAATAACAATGAAATATTAAAACTTATTCTTTTGAGCTCCAATGTTAAAAAGATTGTAACCATTTAAGATCTTAAAATATATATATATATATATATATATATATATAATATTTCAACATAACAATTAATATTTAAAATTACAAATTGAAATGAGCCCATAAGGATACACTAAGTGGGCCAAAACTTAAAAACACACAAAACACATTAATTTTAATTTAAAAATTATATTTATATATTTAAATCAAATATATAAATAAGAGAAAATGCACAGTTGTTACAGAAGTAAATAAAAAATATATTTTGGATAATTAAGTTGTGTAATATGATTATTAGTAAAAAGATAACGTAATTATTATTTATTAGTAAAATAAAAACCCTTGACCGTGACCCTTCCCACCTAACCCCCCTATTTGTGACCTTTCCCATCACCGTTAGGTGACGGCTTTGCCGGAGGTGATGCCGGATCCGTCGGCATTTCCCCTTCCCCTCCCATCATCCTCGGCAGGGAAGGGAGCTCTGCTTCCTCCCTATTCTTCCTCATCCCTCCTACCCACTGCTTCTTCCAGACCTTCCTCCCCAAAATCTTCATCCTCCTCAGCAAAACTTTCTTCTCCAATGAAGATCTCTAGTTCTAACTCCATGAATAGGAACTCTACCCATCTCACCCATTCTAAAGATGACCCCAACTTTCCTTCGCTGGCCTCTAAAAAAAGGGGGCATAGTAGAGGACCAAGAGACAAGTCTGCTGGCAATGGTAGAAGAGGGAAAAGCTTTGGTCCCCCTCCTCCTCCACCTTTTGTGGCACAAAAACCATTGAGTCGGGATGCATTGTTCACAAACCCACCATCAGCTATCAGAAATGCTCTGATCCCCTTTGTTGCGTCTGTTGAAGAGGATGGAGAGAAATTTGCAGATATTAGTGATGAAGAATAAGAAGAGGCAATGGAACTTTGGGGCAACTCCTTTGTTGGCTACATTGTTGGAAAAATTCCTGTGTATATCCCCTTCCTCAATTTTTCCAAAGGCTCTGGAAACCTAAGGGAGAATTCAAGCTACTTCTGCAAGGAAATGGATTCTTCCTTGTCCAATTTAACTTGGAGGAAGACATGATAAAGGTTCTTGAAGGGGGGCCATGGACCATGGTGAACAGACCCTTCATCATTCAAAAATGGTCACCAGAAATTCGTCTGGAACAAGCACAGCTCACCACAATCTCGATTTGGGTGAAATTCCCAAATCTTCCCCTACATTTATGGACCCCATCAACTCTTGGAAGGGTGGCCAGCCTCATAGGTACCACTCTTTTCCTTGACACTGCAACTAGGATGCGTACTCGTATCTCATATGCACACATTAGTGTGGAAATCCAAGCTGGGAACCCATTACCTGACTGGGTTTGTGTTAGAAGTAATGGTGAAAAGGAGCAATTCCATGTCATTTATGACTGGAAACCCACTACTTGCTCACTATGCTTGACTTTTGGCTATGATGATGCAATGTGTGGAAGGAATAAATCCACAACAAAATCTCATAGTAACTCAGACAGACCCAGACTCTCAAAAAACAAATAAACATCTTCCCGTCACAACCGAGGCAGCCCATTCAGCAGACTCAATTGCTCAGCCAAAGGCTGTCTCTCAATCCTCTCCAATTGCCCTGCCACCATCTCAACCATTCAACATTGCTCCAAAAACTAAACCCCTTGCTGTTCAATCTTCTAATACATTAATCAACACACCTTCACCCCAAATTCCTGGCATTCAAGAACAACATAAACCAACCTTGGGAACCTCAAAAGCAGTTTCATGGTCACAACAGCGGGTTGTTATCACCCCTTTAGTGACACAGGAGGTGTCAAATGAAATTGCTGCGGACAGCAGTTGTCAACATATTCATCTACAAGATTGTGAAGGCAAGGATGAGAGGCTATCTATTGTCTTGAGTCCAGAGAAAGACAAATCTATATCTAAAATTATAAAGGAAGTGAAAGACACCCCCAAACCCGAGTTGCCTGTTGACAAAGCTCCCACACAGCAAAATTCAAAGCATCAAAAGAAGAAAGCCAAACAATTGAACCGAGACTCCTCTATGGACCACGAGGAGGACTTTGACCTTCACACCAAAATTTCAAAAATGGCAGACACCTCTGCTAAAGGAAAGAAGAATAGAAACTCTGCTTTTAAAAGAATGGATTCAAAAGGGAGGGGCAACCCCAAGGCCCCTTCTACCAATCATTAAATCTTGGCCTTGTGAATGGCCATCCACCTGAGTGGTAACTGCCCTACCCTTTTTGTACATATTTTTTTGATGACTGACATATGTATCTGGAATGTGCGAGGCTTAGATAACAGGGTTAAGCTATTTGAAATAAAAAATTCCTTGATCAAATTAAAGACAACCTGCTATTATAGCACTGTTGGAGACTAAGGTGCAATATAATTCAATTGAGGAAGTGAAATGACGGCTACGTCGGGACTACCTCTTGATCAACAATGATAGTCTCACCTCTGTTGGTAGAATTTGGGTCCTCTAGGATCCAGACATGGTGGACATTCGGGGACTCAAGGTTCAGGACCAGTTTTTGCACTGTGAGGTCTCCTCACATATTCAACCAATCAAGGGGATCGTCACCTTCATTTATGCATCTAACTCGGCCTCTTAGCGGTCTCTGCTCTGGAATGAACTAGAGGGCATTTCAGGCCAGATTGGCCATCTCCCGTGGATTGTCACAGGGGACTTTAATGAGATCCGCTATGCTTCAGAGAAGTTGGGCGGAAGGCCCACTCATAGCCGTAGGCTTGCCAAGTTCCATAGAATGATTTCTCACTCCTGTCTTTAGGATGTCAAGGCAACGGGCCAACACTTGTCTTGGAGCAACAGGCAAGATGATAGGGTTGTTTGTAGACTGGATCGCTCCTTGGCAAATACTATATGGCTGAATTGTTTTCCTGAAGGATTTCTTCATTACCACCCTTTGGATACCTCGGAGCACTCGGCAATGGAATTGATTCACAATCCGATTATCCCGAAATGTCCCTCCCCATCAAGTTTTTCCAAATGTGGGCTGATCATCCCACTTTTCATGACACCATCAGTCGTGCTTGGTATGGGTTCAACAAGGGATCTCACATGTACAACTTATCAGTGAAGTTTAGGAACACAAAAGCAAAGCTTAGAGTTTGGAATTGGAATACTTTTGGCCAAGTTCAATGAAACCTACTTGAAAACAAGAACGAACTAAACCAGGCTCAAGATGCTCTTGATGCAGACTCTTTAAACCCTGAGCTTATGGTAATGGAGAAGAATGCAAGGCTCTGGTATCATGAAAACCTACGGACAGATGAATCCTTTGTCTGTCAAAAGTCCAGGGCTAACTGGTTGAATCTCGGCAACTCTAACACTAAGTTCTTCTATTATGAAATTGCACACAGAAAGGCTAGAAATAAGAAAGTTGAGGTTGTAGAATGGAGCCTACTTAGAGGTCTTGGAGGAGATCAAATTCGATATTGTGGACTTCTACACTCATCTTCTAAACACGGAGAATTTTCTCCCAATTGCCCAACAACATTTCTCTATGCAACTCTCTGAATGGGAGAATGGAATGCTCTTAAAGGTTGTCTCAGAGGAGGAAATAATTTTTTTTTCCAAATGAAAGCTACTGCTTGCCCAGGTCCGGATGGCTTTAGTGCGGGATTCTATGAAGTATACTGACCGATCATCAAAGAGGATGTTTGCATGGCTGTTTCCCGGTTTTCCAGACAGAGCATATTCTAAGGCAATTGAGTGTCGCGTTCATTACACCCATTCCCAAATCACTAGAAGCAGACTCCATTGACAAGTTTAGGCCCATATCTCTCTGTAACACTATCTACAAGGGGATAACAAAAATCATTGCTAATAGACTTCAGCCAATCTTGGAAAGAATCCTTAGTCTAAACCAAATAGCCTTTATCAAGAAAAGGAGAATCAGCCATAATATACTCCTTGCTCATGAACTCCTAAGGTTCCTTAATACCCCATCTGTTGATGGCAGAGCTTGCATCAAAATAGACATCCCAAAGGCCTTTGATAGCCTCAGATGATCTTTTCTATATGCGGTGCTTAGAGGCTTTGGGTTTGAGGACAGCTTCATAAATCTGGTCCAACAATGCATAGAGTCCCCTAAATTTTCAGTCTTGGTCAATGGGAGCCCATGTGGGTTCTTTAGCTCAAATTGCAGGCTTCGACAAGGAGACCCTCTCTCCCCTCTCCTTTTCGTGCTTGCTCTTGAGGGATTCTCCCAAAGATTCAATGAGACAGTCAACTCGAAGTAAATTGGTTCATATCTAACAGGTGGCATTCAAATCTCACATCTCACGTTCGCTGATGACCTACTACTTTTCACTGATTCTTCTGAGTTAGCAGCTAGAAATTTGGAGCAGCTGTTAAGTGATTTTGCGACGGATTCTGGGTTAATTGTGAACTTATCCAAAGTGAGGTATTCATCTGTAACGCCCCACATTTACCTAACCGCTTATCGGACGGTAAATGGGTCGCTACTAAACTTAATCCAAATACAAGACCAAAATTTGCAGCTCCTTTTTTTTTTCTTCTTATATGATACCAATATAATATAAATATAATAAAACCAATAATAATAAAATAAATAATACCAATGGTTTTAAATCATCAATGACTTTACAATATATCAGAGTTTTTGCGGAGACAAGATATTAAAAAGAAAATACATAACAAACTACCCCTGTGGGAGCCATCTAAACTAAACAAACATAAATAGTCAGTCGTAACTATAATTTACTCTCGAACCGCTACCTCGGAGCAATTTCTGAAAGATGCGAAAAGTCCAAACTTCATCTTAATCCTCAGAATACGCAATATCTGGTTATGAAACAACCAGCCCATATCGAATAGGGTGAGTGATTAACTCAGTGAATAAGCTCACTGACAAATTACCTTAAGTGACAGTATATATAAAAATAAAGTTTTGTGAAAATTAGAATTTTATTTAATAAATCTTTTATTTTATTAAATCAATTTAAAATCATGAATTTAAAAAAAATATATATATTTTAATGCGCACGTGACCCAATCCTTGGCCCACATCAGAGAAATCATGAGAGTAAAAAAAATATCATCATATATATATATATAGGGAGCCGATTAGGTGCGGTTTACGGTCGGTGCGGTGCGCGATCACGGGCCGTCGATCACGGGTCCATCGCATCGGACGGTCGGGTGCGATTCACGTCGACCGTTGGATGCGATGGACCCGCGATCGGACGATCCACGTCGTAAACCGCACCGACCGCATACCGCACGTAATCGCGACCATATATATATATATATATGTTTATATATATAAAAAATAAGAATTTTCTTTTAAAGATCAAATTAAATTCATGAGCTTAATAGAATATAATTTTAATGCAATCACGTGGCCCAATCCTTGGTCCACGTCATAGAAATCATGCAGCTTAAATGATATGACCGGGTAGGGTTCTCAATCGGAAGAACCGTTCCCCAAAACAGGTGTGCCAAGTCCCAAACGACTAAATCGCTCAAAAAACTCCCTCGAGGAGACGTCGGATCTAGAAGACGCTGATGGGTCGCCGCTGCCATCACTACGAGAACACCAGCACATGATGCCCCGGTTGCTGCAGACTCCAAACAAAGGAATCCGCCGCTGCAAGGAATGCTTTAGCACACCCCTCACCGATCTTCGGACTTTTCGAGTCCTAGACCTTCCTCCCCAAAGGCGATATATTACGGGGGGATTTATTCCAGAAAATATGTCATGATATGTATCTTGATAAAATCTCCTAGGACTAGGTTGTCTCCACTAGTCCTAAATTTTTCCAAAAGTCTCCAAATGAAAATCTTTAATCCAAATGTTATTTCGAAAACATAAACATAAAAATGTATTATGTTAATTCTTGAAACATGAAAAACATAATTCATGCTATTTTAAATGACAAGACGAAGGAATTAAATCATGCAACTTTATTCAGTAAGAAATGCAATTTGATCAATATGTAAAATATCAAAATCATGCAAAATAATCATAATATAAATTCATGTATATCACATAATATCATACAAATATAATGAACACGTGAAATTCAACGATGTAAAGAAAAACTCACATAAAATAAATCAATAGGCCTACTCAACTCGAATGGACCCTAGGTCCGGAGAATGAAGCTCAAAACAAAAATTATAACCAAGATAAACCAAAAAAATTATTAATTAAAACCTATAATTTAAGTCTAGACCTAATTTCCTTAATCATAATCAATAGGTATAAATCTTTATACCTAATGAGCTAAATTTATCTCATATAAATCATACAAAAGAAAATATAATAGAGCCTAAGAAGAGGATAAAAATCTACCATACATATAACCAGTCACTAAAAGACAAAATCAGAAAAGACAAAACACAAAAAAAGACAAAAATCCAGAAAATTTAAAATAATAATAAAATAACAAAAATTCATAAAATAAAACAAAAACATTTTTTTTCTATAAAATAAACTATTAGTCAATAAAAATTGAAAATAAATAAAACTTATTAAGTATAGGTATAAAACATAACCCTAGTATTATTAAAAACTTATATTTTAGAAATCTAAACATGGATCTAATCTTTAAAATAAATAATGAATCGAAATCCTAAGTTTATGAAGACTCAAAAATTTAAAAAACCTTACATAGATCTAACAATAATAAATAATATATCAAAACCCTAGTTTTTATAAAAACATAGAAATCTAAAAACATGAACATATATATATCAAAACTCTAATTTTATTAAAAAATCAAAATCGCATAACATAAAAATAAATTTAATCTTTTAAATAAATAATAAATCAAAACTCTATTTTTTTTTATTAAAACTTAAAAAAATCAAAACACCTAAACATTGATTTAATAAATAATAGGAAAATCAAATGATAAAAAGAAAAAGAATAAATAACTTCTCTCTCTCTCTCTCTCATATAGTTGGATACCTAAACCTAACAAAAATTACAAAACGACCCCCGTACAGTTTCATATTTACAAATAGGTCCCTATACTAATTACAGATAGGTCGCTATACGAATTGCAGATAGGTCCCTGACGCATATTACAATAAATTCACGATTCCAAAACTGGGTCCCTTAAAATTAATAACAATGAAATCTCAAAACTTAATCTTTTGAGCTCCAATGTTAATGAGATTATAACAATTTAAGATCTTAAAGATCATATATATATATATATATATATATATATATATATAAATTTCAACATAACAATTAATATTTAAAATTGTAAATTGAAATGGGTACATAAGAATACACTAAGTGGGTTAAAACTTAAAAACACACAAAACACACTAATTTTAATTCAAATATCCTATTTATATATTTAAATCAAATATATAAACAAGAGAAAAATGCACAGGTGTTACATACTTCCCCCCTTTAGGAATTTAGTCCTCTAAATTCAAGGGAGAACACAAAAAATATATATATCATCCAATGATAACAACCATCCAATCAACAGTTGTAAAAGTAGTCTTACAATTCTAACTCTTAACAACATCAATACAATCATTTTACTAGTAGGGTTACACGTCCGTGTAATACCTAACAAGCACAATAATATAAAAAAAATGGTATAAGAATTCAACTTATACCCCACAAACAATCAAACAAATATACATTCATACAATAATTGTATAAGTCAGCTTACATGTCTGACTCATACTCAACAAGCTCAATAATGTGAAAAATGGTATAAGATTCTAATTTATACCCCACAAACAATATTCAATCAAATGCACAAGGAAAACTATCAATGATTTGCATTGAAGTTCCAACAAATATCAATACAGACATACTATCATACAACAAAATAACCATATAAATTAGATGCATAATTCTTCCGCTGCGCCACTCTGCTAGTGACCCAAATCACAATGAATGAACTTATACATCAGAAACAATGACAGCAATCATCAACAATCATTTACAATAATAACTGTATATGTCAAATACACCCATGCTTCACATCGTAGGTGTGATAACTCATACACCATAAGCAATGGCAAACAATACAATAAAAAATATACAAGTCACGCTCACCCATGTCCCATACCATGGGTGATTCGATATGTACGGAACAAGCAAAGACATTACAAGCAACAAATTGCATAAGTCAGCCCACCTACGTCCCATACCATAAGCGGTCCAACTAATACAATGCAAACATTGATAATCTATAGCAAAAAGAATCAACATCAAACAATTTCATACATAACTATACAAGTTAGGTTTATCTACGTCCCATACCATAAATGATCCAAATTTACCTAGTCAAAATAGGGGCAATAACAATGACAACAAAATGATACAAAGATGACACTATAGATATTTACAATCTTTAGAATTTCTATATAAGAAAATCATCTACTGACATGGACATTCACGGATTGATTGAACAATCTGTGATGCTATACAAAATGTGAAAAAATCCTAATAAAATTGTGAATACATGGCTGCACTGAACAACTTGAAAATATTGGTTGTTAAGGCATGCTTCTCTTGTGTGCATGCTTTGACGTATATTTAAAATGAGCAATCATCCACCATATAGTGCTCTTACATAGAGTAGCATCTAATAAGAATTCAAATCTTATATGCATCAATCCTAATTGACTCAACTTATCCTAGGCTTCAAAGGAATGACACTCGTACTGGCTTATCTCGAGGCTCTAACAAAAAAAAAAAAATTTACAATGAACCAAAATAACTAGGCTCTATAAGGTAGGGTATCAAAAAACTCAGGTGGGATATCCTAAGATCCAATAATGCAATCGAAACTCTTAAAGATAAAACTTGATCTATACGCGTTCAAAATGCTGAATTTACAAGATGCAACTGTAATATCGATATCATAGCATAATGTAGAAATATATATTTAACACATTAAAATATTATAGATAAAATAAAACCTTCATGATAAACAAGTATAAATAATGTTTTAAAAGAATTTAACGCTCATTCAATTTAATATATATAGCATAATAAATTTGTAAGCCATGTAAAATATATATAGAGTTACATTGTAATAAATTAACGTAACAAATATGTAGATTGTTTAATTAAGAAAGATCTAGTAATTTCTTTATTTTTGAATTATTAAGATTTGAATACATCGATATGATTTACTTAAATTTGACTTTGAAAACTTAAAATATAATTACAATTTATATAAATCTCATTTGAAATCTTTCATTTAAATAAATAAATAAATAAACATGAGTAACAGCTAAATTTATCGCAAGGTAAAAACATATATGTATATAAAAATGGGTCACTTCTCCTTTAATAAGAAATTAATAGATTTATGCTCAAGGGTAACCAAAATAATCAAATGATTTATACATATATATATAGACCAATATAATCTCCTTAGGATGATCAAACTTAAGCTCTAAACTTCGTAGGCTAACTAAGCTTAGGCTAATAGAAGATCAAGAATGAGATCGATGGAAAACTCGATGTCATGAATAGGAGAAGGCAACATAATTCATCTGGAAATTCCTCAAGAAATTCAGATACAGTGGAAGTGTCACTGACTGAGGCATTCAAATTGTAGTGGTTTCCACGATAATGGCTAGATATCCTTTGCATCATTTATCTAGTAATCTCTAGGCATGAAGAGAAGAGATGAATATGATCAGATTTGATCAACCAAAACCCCCAATGCAAAATGGTTGCTGGCCAGGAATACGAAAGACCACAACTTTTGGAAAAAAAAACAATCAACACTTGCATGGAAGGCTAACAACAAATTCCCAAGATAACATTGAAACCAAGAATATTGATAATGAAGAGATTAGTAAGCATCTAATGCCCATTGATCTGAACCAAGCAAGAGGGAAAGCGAACCTTAGTGACAACTTGTTCACCAACAACAATGGTTATGTGAAGTGTAGATATCGAGATTCTAAACTTTTTTACTAAAAGCTTCACAAATCCGATAAAGTGAATGAATGTGTGGAACCCCAAAAAGAACATACGATGAATGACCAGAATAGAGACAACACTACAATCTCCTACAGTCATAAAAAATCCAAATTGAAATAACAAACATCACAAATAATAAGACTTTTTTTTTTCTCCTAGACACAAACCCTAACCTAGGCTCTGACAAGACGTGGCTCTGATACCATCTGTAACGTCCCACATTTACCTAACCGCTTACCGGACGGTAAATGGGTCGCTACTAAACTTAATCCAAATACAAGACCAAAATTTGCAGCTCTTTTTTTTTCTTATATGATACCAATATAATATAAATATAATAAAACCAATAATAATAAAATAAATAATACCAATGGTTTTAAATCATCAATGACTTTACAATATATCAGAGTTTTGGCGGAGACAAGATATTAAAAAGAAAATACATAACAAACTACCCCTGTGGGAGCCATCTAAACTAAACAAACATAAATAGTCAGTCGTAACTATAATTTACTCTCGAACCGCTACCTCGGAGCAATTTCTGAAAGACGCGAAAAGTCCAAACTTCATCTTAATCCTCAGAATACGCAATACCTGGTTATGAAACAACCAGCCCATATCGAATAGGGTGAGTGATTAACTCAGTGAATAAGCTCACTGACAAATTACCTTAAGTGACAGTATATATAAAAATAAAGTTTTGTGAAAATTAGAATTTTATTTAATAAATCTTTTATTTCAACATAACAATTAATATTTAAAATTGTAAATTGAAATGGGTACATAAGAATACACTAAATGGGTTAAAACTTAAAAACACCCAAAACACACTAATTTTAATTCAAATATCCTATTTATATATTTAAATCAAATATATAAATAAGAGAAAAATGCACATGTGTTACATCATCAATCCAATTGACCCCAACAAGGGTCGCTTCTTGGAGGTTATTCACATTCCAGAGGGTACCATACGAGTGAATTACTTGGGACTTCCAATGCTGAATGTTTCCCTTCGTCATGTCCATATTACCAGCCTCTGATTTCCAAGATGAGACAAAAGCTTCAGTCATGGCAAGCCCTTCTCCTCTCCACGGCTGGTAGGCTTGAATTGACTTGAACAATCCTCATTGGTTAACATCTTTTCTGGAAAGGTGCATACTCCCTCCCAAAGAAAACTATCAAGGAGGTTGAGAAACTAATCAGAGACTTTCTTTGGAGGGTTTCTCCTCTAAAAAGAGCTCCACACCATGTTTATTGGCATACGCACTACAAGAAATTCAGGCATTAGCTGTGAAATAATTCGTAGCAAAAACCTTCATTTTCGTAGCCAAAACTCTTTCTCGACGAAATATGTTGCAATTATCATTGTAAAAGCCTCATATCAGATACCCTTTTGCTGTGAAATTTTATTTTCATAGAAAATGATAACATTTAGCTACGAAATTATTTCGTAGCAAAAAGACACATTTGGCTACACAAAAGTTTTTTGTCGCAAAAAGCCAATTGCGTAGCAAAATGTGAACTTTTGCTACATAATAATTTCGTAGCTAAAAGTCTATATATTTAATAAAAAAATACAGACCTTTCCCTGTGAAATATTTCACAGAAAAAGTCATATTTTTGTACAAAAAGCCATTTTTTATTTTAAGAAACATTTATATTACAATTAAAAAATATTTAATGAGAAGATAAACATACATCATTTGCTTGTCTGCTAATCTCCTCTACTAGTTCTGCTTCCAAGTCTAATAACTCCTGAATTATCAGCAGTAAATGGAGTGTTAATTAACCAATAGAAATCTGAGATAAAGAAATCACTCAGAGTATTAAAGAAGAGAGAGATTGGAGAATTTTATTACAGACTTGTGCATAAGGAGCAGAGATCTTCACAAAAGAAAAATTAGGATCTAGTGTATACCCGATTCCTGTAAGAACATCACAATTAGAGTTGCATTGTAATTCTCTTACACTGCAATAATTCATTTCATTTTCATTTCCCTCTTACTAAAGTTTGGAAGCCAGAAGAAAACAACAAATTATAAGCTTCACACAAATCACGTGCAGACTTACAACAAATCTGTTAAAGAACATAACTTTAGATTACGTTTAATTCATCTACCAGACAAGAATTTTGGGAATTCTGTATAACAATGAAATGGATGAGCACAAAAGAATTCTAAATCTTGGAATATGTAAAAATAAAATTTACATGGAATCTGATTATTTATATGAAGGTAAAAAACAATACCTTCAAGTGTTGAGAATGCCCTTATCACAAATGTAAAGGTGGATAGGAAGCAAAATGGCTGATCAGTTGCTATTGAAAACAAATCTTGCATAGAATCATTTTTTTTAACTTCTGTTGTTTACAAAAAATGAAATCACTAAAGATGTTCTTGGGAATTTAATGATGTTTTGAGTGCACCTCACCGATTGCAGCTAAAGTTTGCTGTTGATCTGGTGTCTGGCCAAGTAAATTGTCCAAAAAGCATTCAATAGATCTTCTCTCCTTACCTACACACAAACAAATATAAGTGGAAATTGAACAACTTATTTCATATGAGGATGAAACAATATGAATTTATTATATCTGAGTTTAGGAGCAAAATATATCAATAATCATGAGACATTGACATGATATAAACCGATGTCATGTCTCCAACTGGTTGGAGAGATCTTAGATCAATGAGGCTTCCTATAACCTGCAATGTGTTCCCAATCAAATAAATCATTGAATGTTTCAATGAAAAACTTCAAGACTAGAATATTGAGGTCATTAATTTTTCTATATATAAAATTTCAGTACCATCAGCATCATCACTGCAGAAGAAAATTTCAAAAATTCTAGTAGGAGTCATAAATCATTTTCACGTTATTGTTTGTATCTAAGTGAGAGTGAACAAAAGGAAACCATATGCATAATTAAATGAGCATGTCTATCGTCTGAAATAAAAAAGAACAGTGGTGCTAGGATAAATAATCTGTCAAATTTGATGATCTATTTTAGACCAAGTATGATGACATTTTCCAGTTTATTATAACCGGAATAAATGCCATAAAGTAATGATCAAATTGAATCCAAGCAACAATTAATATGACCATGTTAAGCAGTGAAAGTTATATTTAAATAAGCATGTATTACTTTCTGCAACAATGTAAGATGGTGTGTCCACATGCTGGGTTTTTGTGCTTAATCACGAAGTGAAAACAATGCCGCATGAAGGTATCAAAGAGTCGTATAGATATTTCAATTTTTAGAAGTTTTCAATAAGTAGTGATTTGAGAGAAGCATAGTGAAATATTTCAACGTAGAGAAATATTATGCCCTTCAAGAATCAAATTGTACTAATGGGATTGCAACATGAACTTGCAGGAAGAGGTGATCGGCATACCTTTTTTGCATCTTTTTCATAAACTGCATAGAACAAGTTCAACAATCTTTCCCGAGTAAATGATTTTATCTCATCCATCATTCCAAAATCATAATATATGGGTGATCCATCGGCACCTACTGCTAGATTTCCAGGATGTGGATCAGCATGGAAAAACCCGATCTTCAATATCTGAATAATAAGCAACACTTTATTGATTATTTACTGATTTGGATAAGGAGAAAAGAAACCCAAATATGGGAGGGATTTTACTTCAAAATTTGTTAACAACAATTATTTATCCTATCAACATGAGGTTGGTCATGAGAACCTCTTGAAAAATCAATAAGAAGCCGTGGTGAAGCAACAACGAATATAAACAAATGTACAAGAATTAGATACAGAAAGGTTATAAACATAGACAAGCACTTAAGATAAAATCAATAAGCCTATTTAAATCAAAATTCTATTTACACTAGGTCAGCAATATGAACCCTAAATTAAGAAATAGAAAAGGGACATAATTTACTAAATTCAATAAGATTTATTTTTTGTAATGGACGAATTTCAAATGCAATGCATATTAGAAGATCCCTCTTTTAAACATATACAATTTCTGAAGAAAAGGTGTGGACAATATAAGTTGACACTTTCTTTATAAAATCAATCTATTTATTGATAGATGTCTTGTAGTTACCAGTAAGGAAATTAGCCAAACATATTTTCAGATACATTAACTATTAATAAACTTCTGATTATGACATGAAAATGAATGTTTATTTGTTTTATTAAGGTGAAAAAATCAGGTAAACACTGAAAAGCAGTCTTAAAGTGCCAAAAGAAGCATGTTTGCAAAATTACCTTATTAAGAAAACATACGTGGGAATCAAATTTAATTAAGTATCCATCTATAGAGATCAACTTAAACATCCAGTATAATATTGATCGAATATTTCACCTATGGAAAATGTTATTTACCTGGATTAAGCATGATTCTGTTGAACAAGATGCAATCAAAGATTGATCATACCCCCATGAATCGATCTTATTCAGGTTATTTATCTTAATGGTTGTACACACCATTGGGCAATACGAGAGGTCAGCATAGATGACATAAAAGATGCAGTCATATTGAGCCCCGGAGCGGCCGTCCTCGGGACCATACCAATCATACAATATCAGGTGTCATATACAAGAGGCCAATGATGACTCCAAATAAAAGACAGCAATAACTGACAAAGATCGAATAAGGTAACAAGGTTGCAGGGAAGCGATAGCCAATTAAAAAAAATGCGGAAGTATAATATACAAATAAGTCTGTAAATAAAAAATATTATTATAGACCCGATTACACAATTACTCTCCTATGAGAGTCCAAGTCTAGTCCAAATACAACCATATTTGCAACACGCATGATTACTAATACATATACAAGAAAATAGGATTGTTGACAGCCTCGCACTCGCCAATCAAAAGGTGGAATGCTCCACGCACAAACCACGTCAGAGGGATGCTCCAGCTCCACGCCAACCCAGCCCCCGGTGGAAAACAAAACACGAGGGGTGAGCTACAAGCTCAGTGAGTGGCAAGAATGTAAGTTCTACAAATATAGTATAATATTAGCACATTTTTCTTCTAAGGAAAAATATGGACGGGAGAACCCCAACAGATAAATGCCACATGGAGATGTGACCTCACATCATCTCGTCCACACCTCGGAGGGGGTGGGGAGGTTTGGGGAACAACTAATCAATTAACAGTGACATATAGTATCACAGACTAGCACTACGCTACAAAGATTATCCTCATCATCTGGTAGCCCTCTCCCGGGTAGTCTTCATCCTGGCGGCCATCCATGGTTGGTACTCAGGCCTCGTACGATAGTCTTCATCCTGGCGGCCATCCATGGTTGGTAGCCAGGCTTCCTCACCTCACCTTCACCCCTAGGGTGACATGAGACTATTGAAAAAGAAATCAACTCGCTAACTCCCTTAACCTTCCGGTAGCCCTCTCCTGGGTAGCCCTCTTCCTAACGGCCTTCCAAGATAGGTATGAAGCCACAAGGATATTAAAATACACATTGGGCCTCCTATGATGTAATGACAGAATTCAGGATAGCTCCAACGCCGGGTAGCTTCAACACGGATACGAGGTAGGGAGAAGCAATCCACGCTCTTAAGATGATCCTTGCAGATCAACTATTATCAATTAGCAAATACCGATATCATCCAGTAGCCCTATCCCAAGTAGCCCTCTTCCTAACAGCCTTCCAAGATAGTGTCACGCCCCAGGGCGGCCGTCCCCGAGACGTGGCAAATATATAAATGATATCAGCAATCCATACACGAAATCAAATAAGGACTCCACAACATCAAAGGCAATAAAGCAATAGCCAAGTAACTGACATCAAATATATATAAAAATAGCGGAAGCTCATGTTATATATGTGTCACTTTTTAGCCTATGGGTAACCTCTGGGTCAATTCTGGCTGTTTTTGAAATTTCCTTTTTTCGATCGGAACCGCTAAAATTTTGGTTTTTAGCCATCTGCGTGAGCTAGAGAACTCCGATTGGAAATCTAACTGCACATTATGGGTCCTGGTACCATTCTGTACTACCCATAAAAATTTCATCGAATTCCGGTAACGTTTGAAAAACTATGCAGTTCCGAACCGTATCCGGGTTTTCTTCGTTACTGGTTTTGTTGGAGGAATAGTAATTGAGATTTATGTGAATGGGGTGACCTTTGGTAAGCTCACCCCCATTGCTTAGGGATTAAGCAAAACCTTGGTACTTGTGAATGTGTGTGGGTGTGTTTAGCTTATGTTCACCCCCTTTTTAGTTATTTTTTTATTTTCTTTTATGTGGGCGTAAACGTCTCTTCCTCTCTTGCTCTCTCTCCCTGTGTTGCTGCTGTGTGTGTGTATTTTGTGTGTGTGTTGTGTGTTTGGATTGGTTGGAGAAGGAGAAGACACACAAACAAGGTATGTAAAGTTGTGTGTTGGTGGTTGTTGTTATTTCTCTTCTTCCTCCTCCATCTCATGCCCTTCTCCCCCCCCATGATCCTCTGTTTTTAAGGCTAAAGTGGGGCTGTTGAGTGGCTGAGAGGGTGGTTGTGGTGGTGGTGGTGGTTGTGACGGTATCGGGTGCGCGAAGGGACGGATCTTCCCCTTTCACTACCCCCTTCTCTTGGTGAGCCTTTCTCCCCTTCCTTGTATGTGTTTTGCATGTGTTTCGTTGAGTGGGGACCTGGTATGCCTTGTGGTTGTGTTTGGGTGTGTGTGGGGCTTTGGGGGGAGGTGTTTAAGCTTTGGGCGCACGCAGACGCGCGCGCTGAAGGGCCCAAGCGGGCAAGTCGGGCGCGCAAGTGCACGCGTGCGCATGCGGGCAGGGCGCGATTGGGCGCGCGCGGAGCGCGGGCAGTGGGTGCAGGGGCGTGCGGGGGAGCGCGGGGCGCGCAGCGCGCGGGGGCTGTCCCCTGGGGTACCATAACTGCGTATAAACGTGCGATATATTGTAGACATATGCATGATATTGTCTGTTAGGCTAGGAATGAACCCATGCCATGATTAGATGTTATATGCTAGGCTTTATACATTCATGTATGATGCCTAGGAGCCATGCATGCCTAGACACATGTCATATGTTAGCATAAACCCGACTTATGCATGTCCCCACCTAGTTAATTTAATTAAACGGATAGGGAGGTATAGGTGTAAGCATGCCTTAGGAAATATTATGCCTTATAATTAAATTAAGATACTTCCAAGTTTAATCTATACTTCTTGTAAGAATTAATGCATGCTTAGGCCTTATATTTCTTGCCTAATGAGATTAGGTAAGTGTGTGACCACCTATGGGGTCACGCTAGGTCATGGACACTTAGGATGAAATAACTTCCCCGCATCTGAGTTATGCGCCCTGGAGGGAATTCATGAGAATTCGATGCGCTTATCGGTGTTCGATAACCGATGACGACGGATCGTTAGAGATCGTATTAGCAAGTGTCGGGTGTTCTTACCTTCGTCGGTTCCGAGTAGAGACTGCCCGGCGTAGTAAAGTCCGGTGGAGACCTCCTTGATACTACTCATGACGCATGTTGGTGTGCCCATACAGCTGAGGTAGTGATCGTGGGAGGCTAGTCCGGTAGAGGCCTGAACCCTGTGAGGTGCCGGGAGGCTGCCAGGTAGTATGGGCCACACCAGGAGAGACTACCGGAGGACGAACGGTGTAGAACAATCGACCCTTTTTCCCCAAGAGCCTATGTCACCCCGAGGAGGGGGTGAGGGTGTGGGTGTAGTGGGTCGGCGTTGGTCCGACTTGCCAGTTTGTGCAATTTCCCAAGATCCTAGGTCACCCTTCGGGGTGAGGGTGAGGGACTTGTTGATTGTTGAAGTTATATGATTTATGATACATGAATTGTTCCATTCACTGAGCGTGTGGCTCACCCCTCGCATATGTTTTCTCCAGTTGTCGCTGATCCGGATCCGAAGGAGGAGCTCCCTGAGATGCGATTCCAGTAGGAGACAGCGTTCACGTTAGACATCTTGCGAGTGAGAGGCCCTCAGCATCCCCCGTTTTCTTGTATGTATTTCTACTTGTGCTTGGGCACATTGTATGGGTTGATGTTGTCTTTTGTTGTACATATTGGCTCTCGCAGGACAATTTGATTGAGTACTCTGGTCTGTTATATATCTTTGAATCACAGACTTAGTCGTTTTTGCTCCCGCTATTTTCGTATGTATTTGATATCAGTTACTTGATTTCGCTTTATCACCTTTGACATTGTGGTGTATTTATTGACTTCGTGTACGAATTACTGATATCATATATATACTTGCCACGTCTCGGGGACGGCCGCCCTGGGGTGTGACAAAAGTTAGTATCAGAGCCTGGTCTTGTCAGAGCCAATTGTTTCTTGTTAGAGATGAGTCCTAGGATTTCTATATGAGTATCCTGATCCTAGTGCTGGTTCTTTAGGTTGCTGATATGCCTCCTCGGAGATGGATACGTGGACGTGGTCGCCCTCGGGCTTCGGTGGATTCCAGACCTGCCGGAGACGAGGAGTCTACTGAGGGTTCCTCGGCCGTTGGGCCAGGACCTGCGCAGGAGCCTCCTGCATGGGAGCGTGCTTATGCTCGGATGGCGGATCTCCTGGAGACTCAGACGAGGGCGCTAGAGGCTCAGACGAGAGCGCTGGCTGAGCAAGCGCGAGAGATCCAGGAGCTGCGGGCAGCTCGCGAGGCGGCCCCGCAGGTACCCTTAGCAGCAGATCCACCCGTGGTGCCAGATGTACCCGTGGTGCCAGATGTACCCCCTGTACCAGCTAGGATTCCTGCAGACAGAGCTCAGGGACCCGAGCAGAGGGAGGAGGAGCTAGAGGCAGGCGGCCCGTGTGCATCAGACCGGCCTCACCGCCTTTCTGAAGCTTCATCCTCCTGAGTTTCACAGCTCGACGAGGGACCCCCTTGCCCCAGAGCGTTGGTTGATGGAGATAGATAAGATCTTCTCGACCATGCACTGCACCGACCGACAGCGTCTCATTGGCCACGTTCATGTTGAAGGGTAGCGCCGCCAACTGGTGGGCCACTCGATCTATAGACATTCCGGAGGGTGTGGAGCGACTCCCTTGGGCCGGGTTCCGCAACCACTTCTTGGCGGAGTACTTCCCGTTCTCGACGCGGCAGATCGTGATGCGGGAGTTCGAGCAGCTGACGCAGGGTACCATGTCAGTGTCGGACTACTCCACACGTTTCATGAGGCTCTCTCGGTTTGCCCCAGCCTTGGTGGTGGACGAGGAGACGAGATGCCGTCGGTTTGAGATGGGTCTCAACAGCGCCATCAGAGTGCATGTTTCCTCGGAGGCTCTCTCGAGGTACACCGACCTGGTGTCTCGGGCGAGGACAGTTGAGCGTGACCTTGGGCTCTCCTCAGCTATTATTCCATTTGAGGATCAGAAGCCACCCAGGAGTCAGGATTCGGGGCGTCGCAAGGACAAGCGGCCCCGCGTGGATCGACCAGCGGCCGTCGCTACTCCAGTCGCTGTGGTGCCAGCGCGTGGCCCTGCACCCACTGCCGCCTTTCCAGCACAGGTGAGGCGACCGGAGACACGACGCTGTTTCCATTGTCAGCGAGTCGGACACGTCATCTTAGACTGCCCCGATGCTGGCCGACCTCCGGCGCCTCGACTTCAGCCGCAGCAGGTGCCGTTTCAGTCGCAGCAGGTGCCACGTCAGCCGCAGCAGGTGCCGCGCCAGCAGCAACAGACACACCAGCAGCAGCAGCCGCAGCGTCAGTTTCAGCAGCCACAGGGTGGCAGGATTGACCAGAGGAGGCAGGCAATACAGCCCGCGAGGCGTGCCCCTGCTCCTCAGCCGCAGCTCGTTCAGAGGCGTGTGGCAGCGCTTATTGCTGAGGATGCGCAGGCTTTGGGTAGCGTGGTCCGAGGTATTGTTCTGATATCCCAGTTTCCTGCTTATGTGTTGTTTGATTCCGGGGCCACACATTCGTTCATGTCTCCCGCTTTCGCGAGACGAATGGGTGTGGTGTCGACCCCTCTAGATGTTATGCTAGAGATATCATTGCCGGTCGGAGACCGTATTCTCCTTCGCTCTGTGTATCGGGGATGTACTGTGGTGATTTCGGAGCATGAGTTCCCAGTGGATCTGATCGAGCTCACCATGACGGACTTCGACGCCATCCAGGGGATGGACTGGCTGGCAGTGAGTCACGCCACCATCGACTGTTTTGCGAAGTCGGTGTCTTTTCGCGTCCCTGGTCGGAGGTCTTTCCAGTTCGTGGGCGATAGAGACGTTGCTCCTTTGGGGTTCGTGTCGTCCATCCAGGCGTGGAGACTCCTTCAGGGCGGATGCGAGGGTTACCTGGCGTGCATTGTGGATGAGGACGCACCGCTGCGGGTTGATATCAGTCGGACTCCTATCGTGGCGGAATATCCGGAGGTCTTCCCTGTGGATCTTCCAGGCTTACCACCGGATCGCGCGATCGAGTTTGAGATTAATCTGATTCCGGGGACCGAGCCGATTTCGAGGGCTCCGTACCGGATGGCCCCAGCAGAGTTGAAGGTGCTGAAGGAGCAGCTGGAGGAGTTGCTTGAGAAGGGGTTCGCACGTCCGAGTGTTTCTCCGTGGGGAGCCCCTGTCTTTTTTGTTCGGAAGAAGGACGGTTCGCTGCGTTTGTGTATTGATTACAGACAGCTGAACAAGCGGACCGTGAAGAACAAGTACCCCTTACCGCGGATTGACGATCTGTTTGACCAGCTCCAGGGAGCGCGTGTCTTCTCTAAGATCGATCTCCGTTCGGGCTACTATCAGCTGAAGATCCGGGAGTCGGATATTCCGAAGACGGCCTTTCGTACCCGTTACGGGCACTACGAGTTTCGAGTTCTGCCGTTTGGGTTGACGAATGCGCCGGCAGCTTTCATGGATCTGATGAATCGGGTGTTTCGACCCTTCCTCGACTCCTTCGTGGTAGTCTTCATTGACGATATTTGGTGTACTCGAGGAGTCTTGAGGAGCACGCTGACCATCTTCGCACTGTCTTGGAGACTTTGGCCAGACATCAGTTGTTCGCCAAGTTCAGTAAGTGCGAGTTTTGGTTAGAGCGTGTGGCCTTCCTTGGCCATGTGATTTCCGGTGAGGGTATATCTGTGGACCCGGAGAAGACGCTTGCCGTGTCGAATTGGCGGCGACCGTCGAACCCCACCGAGATTCGGAGCTTCCTGGGTTTGGCGGGCTATTATCGGAGGTTTGTTGAGGGTTTCTCGAAGATAGCCGTCCCTCTGACCCGCCTCACTCGGAAGGATGTCCGGTTCGAGTGGTCCCCATCTTGCGAGGAGAGCTTCCAGGAGTTGAAGCGGAGACTCACCTCAGCGCCCGTTCTTACCATTCCGTCGGGAGTGGCGGATTCGCAGTCTACTCTGATGCGTCGCGACTGGGTTTGGGTTGCGTCCTGATGCAGAACGGTAAGGTTGTTGCTTACGCGTCGCGTCAGTTGAAGCCCCATGAGCAAAATTACCCCACCCATGACCTGGAGTTAGCGGCGATCATCTTCGCTGAAGATTTGGAGGCACTACCTCTATGGCGAGGAGTTTGAGCTCTTCACGGATCACAAGAGCCTGACTTATCTGCAGTCCCAGCCGGAACTCAACATGCGTCAGAGACGTTGGGTCGAGTTCCTGACGGACTATGATTGTGACATCGCTTACCATCCGGGTAAGGCGAATGTCGTGGCAGATGCTCTTAGTAGGCAGCCTTTGGGCATGGCCGCCCACATGGCTGTGCGTCGTTGGAGGCTTCTGGAGGAGGCCGCTTGCTGGATCAGTGTTCGGGAGACGCCTGCTGGTGGCTATCTGGCCAGGTTAGTGGTGCAGCCTGTTCTCCTCGACGAGATCCGCTCGGCACAGGGCGGGATCCGCACTTTCTGGTCCTTTCTGAAGGCGTCGCCCGGGGCGAGCGACCGGATTACCAGATTCGCGAGGACGGGATCCTGCGGTTCAGAGGCCGGGTATGTATTCCTGACGACGCAGAGCTGAAGCAGAAGATCTTGGACGAGGCCCATCGCTCGAGGTACACAGTGCATCCGGGTGGCACGAAAATGTACAGGGGCCTTCGTCGTGGCTACTGGTGGCGCGGGATGAAGGCGGATGTTGGCCGTTTCGTTGCCCGTTGCTTGGTATGCCAGCAGGTGAAGTCGGAGCATCAGCGTCCTGCGGGGAAGCTGCAGTCCATGGAGATTCCGCAGTGGAAGTGGGAGCAGATTACTATGGACTTTGTTTCGGGTCTGCCGAGGTCACGTTCGGGTCGCGATGCCATCTGGGTGATCGTCGACCGACTGACCAAGTCCGCCCATTTTCTCCCCATCCGACTCACCGATTCTCTGGACACCCTGGCGCAGTTGTTTGTCTCCGAGATCGTTCGTCTCCACGGCACTCCGGTCAGCATCGTTTCAGATAGAGATGCGAGGTTCACTTCGAGGTTCTGGCGTAGCCTCCAGCACGCCCTTGGTACGAACCTCCACTTCAGTACCGCTTTTCATCCGCAGACCGATGGCCAGTCGAGAGGACGATTCAGACCTTGGAGGACATGTTGCGGGCCTGCATCCTTGACTTCGGGGGTAGTTGGGAGAGGCACCTTCCGTTGGTAGAGTTTGCCTACAACAACAGCTACCACTCGAGTATTCGGATGGCACCTTATGAGGCACTCTATGGCCGCAGCTGTAGGTCTCCCTTGTGTTGGGATGAGGTCGGAGAGCGCCAGTTGGAGGGGCCAGAGATCGTCCGCCTGACCTCAGAGAAGGTCAAGACGATTCGTGAGCGTATCCGTACCGCTCAGAGCCGTCAGAAGAGCTACGCCGATCGTCGTCGCCGTGAGCTCGCCTTCGAGGTAGGTGACCATGTCTTTCTGTAGGTGTCGCCGTCGAAGGGCATCTTCCGTTTCGGTGTGCGGGGCAAGTTGAGTCCACGTTTTATTGGGCCGTTTCTCATCCTGGAGCGGATTGGGGAGGTGGCCTATCGCCTAGCCTTGCCCCCACAGTTGGCTCAGGCCCATGATGTCTTCCACGTCTCGCAGCTGAGACGTTACGTCCACGACCCTGCTCACATCATCCCGTTCGAGCCGCTCGTCTTCGAGCCGGACTTGTCATTCGTGGAGCAGCCAGTCGAGATCCTGGACCGACGCGAGAAGAGGCTCCGCACCAAGGCCATCCAGTTGGTTAAAGTGCGTTGGCAGCACCTCTCAGGTGCCGAGGCCACTTGGGAGCGCGAGGACGCCATGCGTGACGCATATCCACATCTTTTTCCTTCTTAGATGTTTTTGTATTAATTTTGTAAACAAAATTTCCTAAGGGGGGAAGAATGTTATATATGTGTCACTTTTTAGCCTATGGGTAACCTCTGGGTCAATTCTGGCTGTTTTTGAAATTTCCTTTTTTCGATCGGAACCGCTAAAATTTTGGTTTTTAGCCATCTGCGTGAGCTAGAGAACTCCGATTGGAAATCTAACTGCATATTATGGGTCCTGGTACCATTCTGTACTACCCATAAAAATTTCATCGAATTCCGGTAACGTTTGAAAAATTATGCAGTTCCGAACCGTATCCGGGTTTTCTTCGTTACTGGTTTTGTTGGAGGAATAGTAGTTGAGATTTATGTGAATGGGGTGACCTTTGGTAAGCTCACCCCCATTGCTTAGGGATTAAGCAAAACCTTGGTACTTGTGAATGTGTGTGGGTGTGTTTAGCTTATGTTCACCCCCCTTTTTAGTTATTTTTTTATTTTCTTTTATGTTGGCGTAAACGTCTCTTCCTCTCTTGCTCTCTCTCCCTCTCACACACTCTCCTCTCTTGCTCTCTCTCCCTGTGTTGCTGCTGTGTGTGTGTATTTTGTGTGTGTGTTGTGTGTTTGGATTGGTTGGAGAAGGAGAAGACACACAAACAAGGTATGTAAAGTTGTGTGTTGGTTGTTGTTGTTATTTATCTTCTTCCTCCTCCATCTCATGCCCTTCTCCCCCCCCCCCCCATGATCCTCTATTTTTAAGGCTAAAGTGGGGCTGTTGAGTGGCTGAGAGGGTGGTTATGGTGGTGGTGGTGGTTGTGATGGTATCGGGTGCGCGAAGGGACGGATCTTCCCCTTTCACTACCCCCTTCTCTTGGTGAGCCTTTCTCCCCTTCTTTGTATGTGTTTTGCATGGGTTTTGTTGAGTGGGGACCTGGTATGCCTTGTGGTTGTGTTTGGGTGTGTGTGGGGCTTTGGGGGGAGGTGTTTAAGCTTTGGGCGCGCGCGGGTCTGTCCGCGCGCGTGTGCGGGCAGATGCGCGCGCTGAAGGGCCCAGGCGGGCAGGTCGGGCGCGCAGGCGCGCGCGTGCGCATGCGCGCAGGGCGCGATCGGGCGCGCGCGGAGCGCGGGCAGTGGGTGCAGGGGCGTGCGGGGGCGCGCGGGGGCCGTGCGTGCGAGCGCGCGCGTGCGCGCGGCAGGGGTGCTGGGAGCGCTGCTGGGTGCACGGGTGGGCGCGGGGCAGTGCGCCGGTGGGCGCGGTTACGCGTGCGCGCGTGCATGCGCGTGCGTACGCGTGTGGCTACCCGAGGGCTCGGGTTGGTGTCGGGGTGCTCGGATAGGCGTGCGTACGCGCGTACTTGCATGCGTGCGGGCCCGTATGCGCGCATATCTGAGTCTTTGACATTTCTTGTAAATTTCGTGTGTTGTTAAGTAGTTTAACTCACCTTTTGGGATGTCTTCTCTTGCAGATGAGTGGGTCAATTCAACCTAGTTGGGAGGCGTTCGATGCACCTAGGAGTGCATCGCCCTCCCCTGGGGTACTATAACTGCGTATAAACGTGCGATATATTGTAGACATATGCATGATATTGTCTGTTAGGCTAGGAATGAACCCATGCCATGATTAGATGTTATATGCTAGGCTTTATACATTCATGTATGATGCCTAGGAGCCATGCATGCCTAGACACATGTCATATGTTAGCATAAACCCGACTTATGCATGTCCCCACCTAGTTAATTTAATTAAACGGATAGGGAGGTATAGGTGTAAGCATGACTTAGGAAATATTATGCCTTGTAATTAAATTAAGATACTTCCAAGTTTAATCTATACTTCTTGTAAGAATTAATGCATGCTTAGGCCTTATATTTCTTGCCTAATGAGATTAGGTAAGTGTGTGACCACCTATGGGGTCACGCTAGGTCATGGACACTTAGGATGAAATAACTTCCCCGCATCTGAGTTATGCGCCGTGGAGGGAATTCATGAGAATTCGATGCGCTTATCGGTGTTCGATAACCGATGACGACGGATCCTTAGAGATCGTATTAGCGAGTGTCGGGTGTTCTTACCTTCGTCGGTTCCGAGTAGAGACTGCCCGGTGTAGTAAAGTCCGGTGGAGACCTCCCTGATACTACTCATGACGCGTGTTGGTGTGCCCATATAGCTGAGGTAGTGATCGTGGGAGGCTAGTCCGGTAGAGGCCTGAACCCTGTGAGGTGCCGGGAGGCTGCCAGGTAGTATGGGCCACACCGGGAGAGACTACCGGAGGACGAGCGGTGTGAAACAATCGACCCTTTTTCCCCAAGAGCCTATGTCACCCCGAGGAGGGGGTGAGGGTGAGGGTGTAGTGGGTCGGCGTTGGTCTGACCTGCCAGTTTGTGCAATTTCCCAAGATCCTAGGTCACCCTTCGGGGTGAGGGTGAGGGACTTGTTGATTGTTGAAGTTATATGATTTATGATACATGAATTGTTCCATTCACTGAGCGTGTGGCTCAACCCTCGCATATGTTTTCTCCAGTTGTCGCTGATCCGGATCCGAAGGAGGAGCTCCCTGAGACGCGATTCCAGTAGGAAACAGCGTTCACGTTAGACATCTTGCGAGTGAGAGGCCCTCAGCATCCCCCGTTTTCTTGTATGTATTTCTACTTGTGCTTGGGCACAGTGTATGGGTTGATGTTGTCTTTTGTTGTACATATTGGCTCTCACAAGACAATTTGATTGTGTACTCTGGTCTGTTATATATCTTTGAATAACAGACTTAGTCGTTTTTGCTCCCGCTATTTTCATATGTATTTGATGTCAGTTACTTGATTTTAATTTATCGCCTTTGACATTGTGTGTATTTATTGACTTCGTGTACGGATTACTGATATCATATATATACTTGCCACGTCTCGGGGACGGCCGCCCTGGGGTGTGACAAACGTTGGTATCAGAGCCTGGTCCTGTCAGAGCCAATTGTTTCTTGTTAGAGACGAGTCCTAGGATTTCTATATGAGTATCCTGATCCTAGTGCTGGTTCTTTAGGTTGCTGATATGCCTCCTCGGATCCGACTCAGCGTCATCTAGGGAAAAATATTAGCGAGGGGTGAGCTACAAGCTCAGTGAGTGGTTAGAAACCAAACACCAACATAATCATTCGATACTAAGGCAATCTCCTATCAAGGAAAGCCATTGATAGAAACCCAACGGTTAACAAGGTCACACGACAGTGCAACCATACCCTGCCCTCGCCCTAGCCCCCACAGGGGTGAGTCTAGGGATTTGAAGGGCAAAACTTGCTGTTCTACACCGTTCGTCATCCGGTAGCGCTCTCCCGGGCAGCCTCTACCTGGAGCCGGCCACGGTCAGTACACTGTCGACAGCGTCGATGGTACCTACAGGTGGGGGTCCACCCAGGGCGGCTCGTACCTAGGAAGCATTCACACGGATCCGGCAAAGGGGAGAACGATAATTCATGCTCGCAATATAGTCTGGCGGCCCACCGTCGTGTAGCCTCACCTGGTACACTTCCATGATCAATACATTCGCTGAATGCATCGGGAGTACCTACAAGTGGAAGTCCTCTGTCAGGGCAGCTTCAATGTCGGGGCCCCGATACGATGATGTTGGAAGGACTCATTACATGCTCGCAACGTGAACCCCACGGGAAAATCATCTATACAAGCTGAGGGGTCGAGTATCAACTCGAGCCCACCCCACTCACGCAAACACCCTCACCCTCACCCCGATGGGCGACATAGGATCTTGGGAGCAATACCCTCACCCTCACACCGACGGGCGACATAGGATCTTGGGAGCAATACCCTCACCCTCACACCGACGGGTGACATAGGATCTTGGGAACAATACCCTCACCCTCACTCCCTCCTCGGGGTGACATAGGCTCTTGGGGAAGAGGTCGATTGTTCTACACCACTCGTCTTCCGGTAGTCTCTCCCGGTGTGGCCCATACTACCTGGCAGCCTCCCGGCACCTCACAGGGTTCAGGCCTCTACCGGACTAGCCTCGCATGATCACTACCTCAGCCATAAGGGCATGCCAACACGCGTCATGAGTAGTATTTGGGAGGGCTCCTCACCGGACTCTGCTATGCCGGGTAGTCTCTACTCGGAGTCAACGAAGGAAAGAACACTCGACACCCACGAATACGATCCCTATGGATCCGTCATCATCGGTTATCAAACACCGATAAGCGCAATGAATTCTCATGAATTCCCTCCAGGGCGCATAACTCAGATGCGGGGAAGTCATTTTATTCTAAGTGTCAAAGGCATGGTATGACCCCATAGGAGGTTGTACACTTGTCTAATCTCATTACACAAGGCTCATGGCCCAATAGGCATATACAGAATATGCAATTAATTACCCAACGATGGCTTATTTAAACATGCATACATGACATCAAACAGGTAAACACATAACTTACAACCTAATATACGTTGGATAACACCAACTCGAAGGGGAGGGTTAAGCGCGATCCGCGCGACAATAGGTGCATGCCAATAATTCCAAGCAAATCCGAGTCAAGTAGGAACAACATCTACTCACTCGGTTCGCGAAAGAGGGAGGGCGAGAGAGAGGGAATGCCTCATCCTCTCCTGAAGCGGGTCATAGTTTTGCCCCAACAAGATGGGTGCAACAACTATACCAAACCCTCGAGTACTAAATATGGAATATTACGCATACACCCCGTTATTAACCCAAGTTAGGCATGCTAGATATGTTCAATTAATAATAAGGGTAGTAATTCAAACAAAATTACCTAAGTCATGCCATATTCTATACAATACATAGGCAAGTATAAGGTAGAATAGGGGTTCTACACAATATACGAGCTATACTACCTAGCATGCATGATATCTAACATATTTAGGGTGCAAATAAAGCCCCATGGAAGCGTGAAGCGCGAAGCACGACAACGTGCCTCGAGCGCTCCCAGAAGGGTTGGAATCAAACCACTCACCGATACCCGGATCGACACGCATCCCATCCGACGAGGTCTGCAAAGGAAGGGTACCAAAAGGGGTGAGTTCAACAACATACAAACATATAAAATCAATTAGGGATGCCTAAGACATAGACATCCACGCATACGGGCTCGAACGCACGCATGCATGCACGCACGCACGCGCGCCCCAGCGCGTGCGCGCGTGCTCCTGCGCATCCCAGCGCGCCCCAGCGCGCCCGCACCCCGCGTGCTCGTGCGTGCAGACCCGCGCCCAGCCTCTGCAAAGCCTCCCCCCAAGGCCCCACATGCACCCAACACACACACCACCCATGCATGCCCTCCCAAGCACCACCACACATGCCCAAAACCAATAAAAAGAAGAGGGAAACTCACCAAACATAAGAGGGGGAGGGAAGGGGAGATGTTGGGGCCCTCGAGCACGCCACGACCATCTCGACCGCCACTACCACTACCAACACCTCTCTTTGGCCTCTCTTCTCTACATGGCTGAACCAATGGGGGAGGAGAAAATATGGGGATCAGCTTGGGGAGGAGGAGAGGGAGGAGAAACCATTAATACATCACACACATCTCACCTTGATCAACTTCTTCTTCAAGCATTACATCATCCAAGCACTCCTTCATCTTCACCCTCACTTAGGCAATTCCACAAACACTTGGTGGGCAGACCCCCACAGAGGGCTGGACCATGTGAGGGAGCTTGAGAGAGATGGAGAAAGGAAGAATCAACAACAACAACCAACAACCACCATCCAAACATACCTTCTTGGACTCCTTTGTGTGCTCCTTCATCTCCATCACCTCTACTTTCTCCACCCAAAACACACACAAGAGGAGGGACTGCAACAGCTCAAAAAGAGCCCAAACAGAGGCTGAAGTCGTGCACATTTGGGGGTTAAATAAGCAAAGGTCGAGTAAATGACCAAGTCATCCTCGGACTTAAAACCTCTGCGCAGCCTTCACTTAAACGGCCATAACTTCCTCAATACAGCTCCAAATTGCACGATTCCAGTGGCATTGGAAAGCGAAGAAGATTATCTACAGCTTTCATGTTTACACCTAGATGAAATAACCTCTCCAGATATTTCGAAATCTAGGCTAAACATCTTACAGGGCTGCTGCCTGGATTTCTCAACTTCGGGGTATACTCGAAAAAATACCCATAACTTTTAATATTCGAATCCAGTTGATTCAATTCCACTTCTATATGGAAGCTATCTCAAAATTGAACATCTCGTAATAATATCAGATTTTTATCTCTTCATCTTGGATTTTTACAAAATCAAATCCGAATGCCAATCCGAAACTGCATAATTCCAAAAACGTTATCGGAATTAAACGAAAATTTTATGGGCAGTACTAAACAATACCAGGACCCATAATATGCAGTTATATCTTCAATCAGAGTCCTTAAACCCCAGAAGGTAGCTAAAAATCAAAATTTTAGCGACTCCGATTGAAATTAGGACTCTAAATGACACAGGTCTAACATATAGGTACAAAGCCATAAAGGTATCGAAATACACATTGAGCCTCCTATGATATGGTGGCACAATCCATTATAGCTCCAACACTGGATAATTTCAACGCACGATGATATGGAGAGAGAACACTCCACGTCAGCAATACGATCCTCACGGATCAACTACTATCGGTTAGCACATACTGATGCTAATTGAGTTCCCATAGAGACGCATCACTCGGATGCATGGAAGAAGGTTAAGTTCTCGCACTGAACAATGATAAGGCATGACCCTAAAGGCAGGTCATCCACGCGCCTATTACAGATAGGCCAAACTTACTATCATAATTATCGATTGATGAACACCGATACAATAAATGAATTATCTAAATTCCCATAAGAAAGCATCGCATGGATGCAGGGCAGATATCCTACTATAAATCCATCATACTAAATAATATTACATAGATAAATATGACATGAGAAATTCTACCCCATAAGAGGTACATGAACCATATGTTTAAATAAGAAAATCAATCAAGAAATGACTATGCATAATTAAGTCCTAAGACATTCACACAGTTCCACAATATGCACAGATAATAGTGGAACTCAAATCATTGAGACATCAAGTGTGTGTGTATATATAACTAAGAAAAATCACAAGGACATTAGGGGATATGCTCAAGCAAGGATTAACTAACAAGTTAATAATAGTTATCTAGGTATAGAAATAACTAATATGACATATTATATTTTAATAGACTATGAATTGCATACACTACACAGATGAACATGAATGCAATTAATTTAACATACGCACGAGGTATAGCCCACTCTAGGCTTCAAGTAATTCACATAGAACGAGATTAAAATACCATAAAAGAGCATGCAACATAAGTCTACACTAGCATGCATTCCGAATAACATCCACGATCACCAACTAAAGGGGCACAAGATCAAACTTGCGAACAAGCAAGTTTATGCTAATTATTTCACATGTAAACTAGAAATTTAAGTAGGAACCACCTCTACTACTCAGTTTAAAAAAGTAAGAGAGAATATCATCATCTCATGAGCCTTGCCCCATGCTTCACATTTCATGATATATCATCTACATGATCATAATAGCAAGTAGTATATAAACTCAGACCCTTAGGTGAATTTATATAACACTGAGAAAGCTAGTACAAGGCACATCATTCAAATATGTAATGCCAAATAAGAAAAGATGCATGCATAACTCACTACAATAGCTAATGTCTCCTTAAATACTTAACCATAGGTTAAGGACCAAGGAAGAGCAATTCAACGATTGGAATTTATATAGACACGCATAGAGCTCATAAAGCTAGACAATTTAGTCAATACCAATCAAAAGAAAATTAACTACTAAGCGACCACTTATACAAGAAAACTATTGCATCTCATAGATTATATCGCAACATATGAAAGGGGACTTAGACATGCTCGGTAATATTCAACAGACCTACCATAATAGCATGGAATAATAACTACCGATGCATATCAATTTCCAAATGGTGCGAATCATAGACACCTACACCGTAAACATGCAATAGCGCAACCCGATTACATGGAACGATGATCAAATATATGCATATATCAATGTTAAACATATTGAACTTAACTCTAACATGCCCGGCATGACTCGATCGTGCATGACGATGAACAAAAATATAACAATCGATGCTAAGAATAGCGGACATACACTAGCATGCAACTTGTGACTAATCACGTGCACACATGCTCGTCTCCCCCGGTTCACACGAGTATGAATCCTCCACATGCGACAATAACAATTATATAAATATGCATCAAGTTTTACAATACTAGTGAGTTGGTCGAACGACTCACCTAATGAGCGCGCGGCTCGCGGGAGATTAGGAGGTGACATACTTGAATCCTTAGCACGAAGCCACTCCGTCGAGAATGGTTCAATCCCAAAATTGATTAATGGGTTGGATTGGGCTGTGAAAAAGTGCTCGAGGCCCCGAGGTACGCTCTGCACACATCCGAACACTCCATGCACGCTGCCCATGCGCTCCGCATTCATGCGAGCATGCACCCGCAGCTCCGGAAGTTGCTCGTGCGATCACGAGCTCATTATGCATCGACCCCGCACCCCTCCTAAGCATACCCACATGTCACTAGCGCCACCAACCACCATCACCAGCTACAACTCTTGTTCTTCCTCAATGAGACATACTCACAAACGGGGGGTGTGCACACATACTCTACACACAACACACAAACATGGATTCCTCTCCCACTTCCTTCACTATTTCACACACCATAAACACAACCACAGTGGGAGCACTCACCCATATAAACACCCTTATCACTCCCTCCACTACCCACCGAACACCTTCCAAACACAAAATAAAAAATGAATTGAACAAAAGAAGAAGAGAGAGATGGGGAAGATGGGGGGAATACAAAGCTCACACACACTCATACTTTATCTCTTCTTCCTTCCTTTCTCTCCTCCTTTTTCTTTCTTTCCTTTCTCCATCAATGGCTGCTGAGAGAGGTTTCTCGAGTCAGTGAGGGAGAATCAAGAGTGAGAGAGAGAGAGCATTTAATGGGTGAAAAGAGGGTTGGTTTGATGGCATGGGGAGAGGTGAGTTTAAACACTTGATCACCTCACACAAGTCACACAAGGGAAAGGATTGTGGGAGGCACATGTGGAATAATGGGTCACCACATCACCAACCAACCTTTCCAAATCAAATAAACCAGTAAACGAAAACCTGGATACCAAATGGAATTGCATAATTTCCAAAACGATATTAGAATGCGATAAAAATTTACAGGTAGGCCACTGCAAGTACTAGGAGAATAAATATGCAGTGATCTGAGCGCCCCAACTTTTTAAAATAAATAAAACACGATATTTAACCTTTAAAAAGTGACACAGTCTTAACAAGTCATTAGTTTGCCTACCCTGTATACATAGAGATATGTATGCATGTGTGTGTGTGTAGATAATATTTTTACTCTAGTGTCAATACTTTAGTTGAAATATATTCCCAATAGATTAACTACAAAAGCAAAGACAGTTTCAACCATTCTTTTTTGACAGAGTAAATGGTCAATGGTACCATAAAAAACCATACAAGTGAAAAAAGGTTAGCATGAGAATTGAAGGTAGGTTTGAGGCACAAGAAACATACAGAATTAATAAACTACGCATATATTATATGTATGTATGAATTTATGACTAGAAGAACTAATGAAATCATGGGGATGAGTTAGGTTTGAAGAACAAATAACTCTGATTCGTTATTTCTAGCTTGTTAACCAAGCACTTCATCAACAACCTAAATGTCATCATCCCATCTCTGCATCACAATTTTTTAATTTTAATTAAAAAAGTACCAATGTTGGAGATCATCAAAATTTCAAAAAGCTAAGAGTTCTAAAACCCATTCAGTTTGAAAAAAGATTCTAAGAGAAAGATTGAAAAAGGTTGAATACCCATTCACCTTCGCAAATAAATCTGACACCCATAAAGAAAAAATCTATAAAATAAAATATCAAATAAAAATTGAACACAAATGTTAGGTTAAAAGTAATCAAAACCACTATAAACATGTATACAGAAAAAAAATCTGAAAAAATTAAAAAAATCCATGGATCTAAAAAAAAGTTGAATACGAAATCCCTAGATCTGAAAATAAATCTAAAAACAAAAACCCTAAATCTGAAAAAAAAAACTGAAAATGAAAACCTAGATGTGAAAATAAAAACCCTAGATCTGAAAAAAAAATGAAAATGTAAACCTAGATGTGAAAATAAATCCCTAGATCTGAAAGAAAAAACTGAAAATGAAAACCTAGATATGAAAATAAAAATCCTACATCTGAAAAAAAACTGAAAATTAAAACCTAGATATGAAAATAAAAACCCTAGATCTGAAAATGATTCTGACAAGAAAACAAAAAACATAAATTCTGAAAATAAATTGCACATGGAGGAGGTGGTGGGGGTTGGGGCCTTTTGGGGATAGTCGTCGTTCGAGGAGGCGGCGCAGAGGGGTGGTGGTGGTCGCAAAGAAGGGGATGTCGATCGGATTTGGATGAGAGAGGCCATAGAAGGTAGTCTCAGATCTGGATGAGAGGGGCCGCAAAAGGTAGTCTCGGATCTGGATGAGAGGGCCGCAGAAGGTGGTCTCGGACCTGGAGAAGTTTTTTCGGTTCTAGAGAGGAGAAATGAAGAAAGAGAGAGAGAGAGTAGAGACATGAATGAAAAGGAGGGATCAACAGAAGAGAGAGTGAGTTTTTTTCAGTCGATCCATACATGTTTTTGAAAAATTATGTGAACCGTCCGATCTGAGGAGCACAGAAAGGACGATGTAGATAAGTCATATCTTTTGCTATAAAAATAAATTTTCACAGCTAAAAATCATATCTTTTGCTACGACATTTAATTTCGTAGCTAAAAGTCATTTTATTTGCTACAATATTGGAATTTCACAGGGAAAAGTCATACTTTCTGCAACGAAATGTCTTTTCGTAGAGAAAGGTAAAACTATTCCCTACGAATTAGAATTTCACAGGTAAAAGACACTGTTAGCTATGAAATTGAATTTCGTGGAGAAAAATTAGTAGCTAATAATCAAATTTGTTGTAGTGACGGTTTGCCGACCTCTAGAGGAAGGAGGGATAGGAATTAAATGTATAGAGGACTGGAACAGAGCAGCCACAGGAGTCCACTTCTGGGACATTGCCACTAAGAAGGATAGTTTGTGGGTGAAAGGGATTCGTGGCAGATTCCTTAAATCCAAAAATAATTTGGGAGATAGCACCAAGGGCCTCAAGCACTGTTACTTGGAAAAGAATCATATTAAGCAGGGAATGGATTAAACCCAAGGTGAAGTACATCATTTATAAAGGCACTAAGGTGAACATTTGCTCAGATCCATGACTAGAAGGGAAAGGTCTTAACCATCATTTCGGGGAAGATTGGCACTTCTATTCAATTTATCCAAAGATGTCAAACTCAATTGGCTCATTACTAACGAAGTATGGGTTAAACCTCAAAGATGGCCGAATGATCTGGATGATCTATGGGAGACTATAAACCATATAGATATTGGAGGCTACCAACCAGATGAATTAGTATGGGGAGCGAGTAAATTTGGAGTTCTCTCTCTGTCTAAAGCATTGAAAGCAATCCGCAATAGGGCTATCAAACAAAGCTGGACTAATTGGGTTTGACAACACCCACAGGTCCCCAAGCACTCATTCACTTTGTGGTTGGCATGTTTGAATAAGCTTCCTTCTTCAGCTAGACTCTTTCAGAAGAACCTGGTTGCATCCCCTACTTCCGTATTATGCACAACTTACCATGAATCAAATCATCATTTGTTCTTTCAATGCTCTTTCTGTACACATGTGTAGGGAGTTGTTCTCTCTAAAGCTGGTCTCCAAAGGGCTCAAATCTCCACTGTTACATTTGAGATTGATTGGTTGGAATCGACCTTCTTGAAGTTTCAAAGACTATCTTCCAAGTGCTGATTGCTGCTTCGGGGTGGCACATTTGGTTAGAACACAACCGAAGAATATTCAAAGGCAAAACTGCATCGAATGATGAAATTGTCTCCCTTATCCTCAAGAATTAAAGGATTAAAATTAACCAATGTGCCCTCAAAGCGATCATATCTCCTGAGTTTGATAAAATGAGAAGGGGACTTGATATCCACTTGCTCGAGCTCTCACTTCAATCACAAGAGGTGAGATTGGAAGCACCACAAAGGGACTGGACTAAAGCTAACACTGATGGTTCCTTATCTGATGATAGAGCTGGTTATGGACTGCTATTAAGGGACCACTTGGGCAATTGAATCATGGCTGAAGCTGCACACACAAGGAGGAACTCCATCTCCTAGCTATCGAACAGAGCATGAAATTAGCTCATTATTTAGGTACTCAAAACCTTTGGGTGGAGAGTGATTCCAAGGTGTCCATTCACTAGGTGACACTGAGCTGAATAGTTCTAGGGAGGGTAAGGCGATTAACAAACTCCATACTGTAGATACCCCAATTCTGACCGTCCAAAAAGATGAAAATACTTCAAGTAACACCTGAAAATAACCTACATTTGGGCATCAAATATAAAACAAACCTCAGAAAACCGGAAACCCTAAACCCTGGTCCAAACCTTAGAAACCCTAAACCCTGGTCCAAACCTTAGAAACCCTAAACCCTGGTCCAAACCTTAGAAACCCTAAACCCTGGTCCAAACCCTAGAAACCCTAAACCCTGGTCCAAGCCCTAGAAACCCTAAATCCTGGTCCAAACCCTAGAAACCCTACCCTGGTCCAAATCCTAGAAACCCTAAAAACCTGGTGCAAACCCTAGAAACCCAAAACCCTGGAAAGGGGCGGCTAACCCTAACTAGCCGCCCCATACCAGGCGGCTAGTTTCCACTAGCCACCCCCTGGCTGACCCCAAACTGCTTCCCTGGATGGGACATAAAGCAGCATTAAATGTTGATCATTGCGGCGGATTGTAATCTTTGGCCGCCCCATCTTGGCAGGTTCAATCCAAGTAACCGACCCAAGCCACCGCTTGTCAGAGATGGGACGTTTGGCAGGTCATGATGGGGGCGGCTACCAGGAAGTAGCCGCCCAATCTTGGGCGGCTAATTTCAACTAGCCGCCCTTCACCTGGTCCCTGACAGAAGAACCAGGGAATTAATTAAGGGTCTAATCAAACACACTATTAACCAATCCGTTCTATTACCCCCTGGATATTCCCCTGTCTCTTTTTTACTATAAATAGAGGAGGTCCCAAGCCTTTCTAACATAAGAATCAACATATTCACACACCTTCATAATTCCCAACCTTCAATTCCAATTCCCACATCCACTACTTGAAATCCCTAGAGAGAAAGAGATAGAGAGTCCTATTTGTGAGAGAAAAACCCATTCCCTACACAAAATCACCCTCTTAATCCACCCTGTAAAACCCAGGTTAAACCCAGCTTAACCTCTGCCAAAACCAAACCATTCCCTACCCGAGTTCTGCCCAAATTCACCTAGGCCGTGGATGGCTAACCATAACTAGCCGCCCCCTACCCGATGGCTCAAATCCAGTAGCCGCCCCCCACCTACACCCCACTTGACCCAAGACTCTTTTAGCCAAGCCAGAAGTAGAATAGGATTACCCCTTTTCTTCATCTCTATGTACGGTATATCCATGTCTCAGAGCAGAGACCCCACAAACTCCCCCGCGAGGCGATCAAATCCGACACCAACTTTTTCTGCTTTTTAAGAAAGTAGGTGGCGATCACAACCAAACCTCATCTTTTCTGATAAGCAGTCGGGCGGCTCAGGAACGACTCTCCGGGTGGTGACTTGATCAGTCGCGAGACGGACCAGGACCAAGTTCGCAGAACCCCCAGTTTTATATAACGACAAATCTGGCAATCACGGTGGGACCTCCCTCGTGAAAAAAAAATGACAAAAGGTAATCCTCTTCTTCCTCTCTTTTACAAGCTTGACTAGAATGCTATCAACCCTCTAGGAATGTTAGATTTTCCCACCCCTCGAATCAGATGCTCCTCTATTTTGCATCACAGCATCATTTACTGCTTTGTAAGCCGCACACCGCTATGCAATCCTTTACTACTTTGTAAGCCGCACACCGCTGCGCAATCCTTTACTGCTTTGTAAGTCGTACACCGCTACGTAATCCTTTACTGCTTTTTAAGCCGCAAACAGCTGCGCAATCCTTTACTACTTTATTTACTGCTTTATTTCCCTTAAATCATTCCACACTCATCATGAAATCCCATCTAGAGGAGGAGATACTAGAGGAGAAAATCACCCAAGAGGGTCAGGCTACACAACTCCTGACCCATCTTGAGGAAAAGATGGCAAGCCTAGGGTACCAAACGGTAGAGGACATGTTTCATGACTTCGCTGACTACCGTCATACTAAGACCTTGAGACAGGAGACCCCTGTCAAAACCCCCTAGGCTACTCCCAAAACCCTGTCCACACCCAGTCGCTTGGTCAATCCGAGCATCTTTTCGTTCGGCCCCTTTTCCCCGCGAATCCAATATTTCCGACCGTTTCTACCCCAGGCCCTTACCAGGCCACCCCAAACCCGGGACCGCTAGGCAGCCCTCTCAGGGGAGAAATGCTAGATGAAACCATCCGGAGAATCCTCTCCGAGACTGGTCCCTTAGCCCCCAAGCACATGTGTATACATAACCTGAGACAAATCCCGTCAGCCCACTTACCGGAGGGATTAAAAATCCCTAAATTTCGCCGGTATAACGGTCGTGGAGACCCAGACATTCATCTAACTGCCTTTTATCTAGACACCCGACCGTTTCTAGATAATCAACCTCTGCTAGTCGTCCTCTTCCAGAAATCATTGGAAGGAGAAACACATGCAATGGTTCTTCACCCTCCCTGTAGATCACTTGTCGAACTTCTCGGCTGTAAGTGAGAAGTTCTTAGGCAGCTACGGTTACCAGAGGATCAGAACCCGCTCTATTTCGAATTTAACCGTAGAGAGAATGAGGCCTAGGGTCGAATTTGAACAATACGTGTCTTGGTGACGCACACTTGTCCATAGGACTGGCCTACAACTCACAGAATCTCAAGAAATCGACATGATGTTACAGAGTCTGAGTCCAAAGCTTCGTACGAGCCTTTCGTATGGAGACTGTACTACGAATCAGCTTCTAATTGACCGCCACAACAGGATTTCCCATTGTGCAGCCCCAGTAGTCCAAACCCAGTCCCCACCTATCAACCATAGGGTTGGACAACCGCCACGTAAGGCGCAAACCATCATGGTAGAGGGGATTACACAAGTTTCGGCACTCTACTCGAATAGAGTACGGGTTCCTGATCGAGGAATGGCTCCGAGACAGTACATGCCCGGTTCATCCGGATATGCCTCGTCTCGGCAACCAAACCAAAACTTCATGCCTCGATCAGTACCCGTCCCCGTGCCCTTACAACAAAATCTGGAAATGTAAAGTTTCCCAGTCCAAAGCCCCATAATTTCAAGACAAGGCCAGTCTAGGACTCCTTTCTACTCCACTTTCTTGAAAAACCAAAACTTAAGTCCTAGGCAACCTACACAAAGTACTTATAATGAGGTTTCCCCTCCAACAACTTATACTCAGAGACGAGTGGGAAAGAGTGATTCTTACCCTCCCTCCCAGAAACATTAACTAGGATTTTTAGGGTGCTAATGGACACTAATAGCATTCCCTCTCGGTTGCTAGGCCTCCACTCCCCGGGGCCAGCACGGCGCGTTACTATCAATATCACCAATAGCATGGTCACACCGTAGAATAATGCATTGTTTTTCTGGACTTTATTTATGATTTGAATGATGACAGGCGCCTTGACTGGACTATGATCAAAAGCCACTTAAGCCAGGGCAATTCTCAAGCTTCCAAGCCACTTGGCATATTCACTGACCCATTGCCAGGTCACAACCAAACTTCCACGTTTGGAGCCCACACAGTAAACATGGTCAGGAGAGGGAGGCAACCATCGCGACGACCAAGCAGCTCGGAAGATGCCACTGATGACAGTCTGTCCGAGGAATCCGATGATGAGGGGCAGGACAAGCCCTTTCAGCTGAACCTCGATGACCACGACCGCGCCATACTCTATGATGAAGAAGAACGCACAATTCTCACCCTGTCTATGGTCAACAAAATTGAGTCTGACGAGAGCGTACTAGAAAATCCAGGAGAAGATGAAGAAGAAGAGCCCTTTGAGGAGATCCCTGAAGGAGCAAGCGAGGGACCCGAGGGAGGGGAATGTATGTCGGATGATCTGCATCCAGACGACAATGGGTCCTTCAAAAGCACCGACACTGTCGACGGCCCCCGCCGCCCAATGACCATATCGTTCACCGACAAAGACCTCCTGGACTCCAGACTGCGGTCTACCCCCTACACATCCGCGGACGGCTTCAGATATTGTGGCTAAACAACATCTCCGTTGACCCAGGGTAAGGGATGAACATAATGACATGCTCCACCTATCAGAAGATACTCGGACTAGGCCACCCTCCCGTCCAACTGGCCCACTCTACTATTCAGGCTTTCAATCACACCAGGAAGACTCTCCGCGACCCCGGAACATTCGAGCTAGCTGTCGGACCTCTGATCTGCTAGGTGGCATGCTTCGTGGCCGACATCGACACAAGGTACCCCCTGATGCTAGGGCGACCATGGTTGGACAACATCCATGCCATTTGCTTCCCTCAACACCAATGCCTCCGGCTGTCATTCATGGGCCATGTGCTAACAATTTGGGGAGAGGCATGCTTTCAGTACGAGAATGAGAACAACTGGGCACTGCACAACATGTTCACACTAACCCTACGCCCAGGAGCCGAAGATAGAAGCGTTAGCCCACCTGGACCCCCCTATAACAACAACTACCCCTCGGAGGATACGGCCGGGACCCTGAACTCAGCAAACAATCACATGGAGCCCAATCTGATTGCCTTCCTCCCCCATGAAGTCGCAAAAGCCGGAGCACGCTCTACACCCCTCGCAATCACTGCAATACTCGAAGGAAGAGAATTCAAGTATATTCTCATCGATACAGAAGCGAAAACTAGTGTTCTCACATATTCCGCCTACCAGAAGCTAGAAGGCAGGGTCCATAGGCTGAAACCCTCGGATGAATTTATCTATGCATTCGACAGCACGCGCAAGAACGCCTGCGGACTGGTCACGCTCCCACTAAAAATCGGTCCAGTCTCCACCATCGTCAACTGCATGGTAATGAACATCCGATCACCCCACCCCCTGATCATTGGAAGAACCTGGCTCAACAGCATCGAGACCGTATCATCCACGCGACACCAATGCCTTCGCTTCCCATACTGCGGAGGAGTGATATCTATTTGGGGAGAAGCACATTTTAATGATACACGGGTCCAAAACTGGAGTGTTTGTGCCATGCGCATCCGACTAGAGGTGCTCGCATGTTGGCAACCAGGCTCCACTGATGAAGAACTGCTTCAACAAGGGAGACCCCTGAAGAGGCTCAGGGAAGAGGAATCCGAAAACAAAGGACCGCTATTGGACATCTGCTGGACATCAAAGATAAGTCGACGCGAAGAAGTGGCACCAATCTGCAAACCGGGAACTGATCCCCCCAGGTAAGCTCCATTAGTCTAATCCTGTACATATTTGTTTACAGCTTTCCTAAAATAAAAAAACATTTATTTACCAGTCTTCGCTCTCATCATCCATGTACATATTTGTTTACATGCTTTTCTAAGAAACCTTAATACGAAAAAAATATGTGCTAATCAGCTCTCATTCCCCAACCCTGAACATATTTGTTTTCAGCTTTACTTCCACCTTTCCTTTCAAAATAAGAAAAACATTTTTCAAGCTTTATTTCCATGCTTTCCTTCAAACAAAAATGTTCTCCAAGCTTTATTTTCATGCTTTCCTTCAAACAAATTTTTTTTACAAGCTTTCTCTCCATTATTTCCTTCAAACCAAAGAATTTTACAAGCTTTATTTCCATATTCTTCTTCAAAACAAAACAAAAAATGTTTTCCAAGCTTTACTTCCACCTTTCTTTTCAAAACAAAAAAAAAAACGTTTTCCAAGCTTTATTTCCATGCTTTCTTTCAAACAAAAATGTTCTCCAAGCTTTATTTCCATGCTTTCCTTCAAAAAAACATTTTCCAAGCTTTATTTCCATGCTTTCCTTCAAACAAAAATGTTCTCCAAGCTTTATTTCCATGCTTTCCTTCAAACCAAAATGTTTTACAAGCTTTCTCTCCATGTTTTCCTTCAAATCAAAGAATTTTACAAGCTTTATTTCCATATTCTTCTTCAAAACAAAACAAAAAACGTTTTCCTAGCTTTACTTCCACCTTTCCTTTCAAAAGAAAAAAAACATTTTCCAAGCTTTATTTCCATGCTTTCCTTCAAACAAAAATGTTCCCCAAGCTTTATTTCCATGCTTTCCTTAAAAAAAACATTCTACAAGCTTTCTCTCCATGTTTTCCTTCAAACCAAAGAATTTTACAAGCTTTATTTCCATATTCTTCTTCAAAACAAAAATGTTTTCCGAGCTTTACTCCCATGCTTTCCTCAAAACAAAATATTTATTTACCAACTCATTCCCTTTTAGAACCATATGTATATATCTGTTTACACGCTTCCAAAGAAATATATAAAGCAAAAGACGAAAAAAGATTAAGAGTGGCAGACCACACCCAGGCCTACCAAAGAAGGGTGGCAAGGGCATTCGAAAAGAAAGTAATAGAAAGGAAACTCAAAATCGGGGAGTTAGTACTCAAACAGATCATGCCACCAAGGCAGCCCCACCCAAGAGGAAAGCTGCAGCCCACATGGGAAGGACCCTATGTGATCACTCATGCCTACTTTGGGAATGCCTTCCGCTTGGTAGACGCCGAGGGAGTCGAGGTTTCAGGTTCGTGGAATGCACTTTATCTGAAGAAATTCCATGTGTAAAATTTTTCAATACTTGAGAAATATTATTCTTCCTTCCTGCAATTTCCAGCGTTTAGCACTTGATGATAGAAATATAAGACTCCCAAAGATAAACTTGTAGTTATTTAAACTCATATCCGTAAATCATGCCACTCCTTCACACACGTATGACTTAAGAATCGGTTCACTTGATAGAAGAGAAATTGCTTACTCTGTAGACTGGGACAATTTTAAACCCCAAAGCATCCCTCCCTTATTTCTGCATCTACTCGTATTAACCCAAGGTCATGATGAGGAGTTGCCTGGACCTAGCATATGTCCCAAAATTGACTTTGACACTATACAAACACTTCTAGAGGGGAAGCACGAAAATAATCGGGGTGAAAAATAGAAGAGCCCCCCCCTCAAATCAAAAAAATATCAGGCAATGAGAGGTCAACAAAAGAAAAATAACACCCAAGTGAACGGGTTAAACTCTCTACTTTAGCAGGCTTTCACGCCTTTACGCACAGTATATGCTAAACAACGGCTATACTAGTATAGATCTGAACAAGCGGATTGTACTTTCCATCCAAAATAAAGAAGTGGTAAAAAGAAGAAAGCCAGAGGGACCTAGAAAGTAAGACGTATGCTAGACTGAGACAATTCTAAATATTGCCCAAAAGGAAGATATTACTCTTACCTCATTCCCCCCTCACCTTTTATTTTCGCAAAAGGGTTTTTAAATTGGACTATATCTGCTGGGAAAGACGAAATTTCGACCAAAAGTAGACATTTTCTATGATTACAATTGTACACACTTACAGGAGTTTATTTAAAGACTTGCCCGTCAAAAGGAAGCTTATTTGACTTGATTCCTGGTACATTCATGGATTTTTCGGCATGTTTAGAATAATATGATCAAGCATTTGAAAACCATGAACCTAAAAAAACCTGACACCCAAGGCTTATACCTTTCAAATACAATCTTAGTTTGGACATCAGTGACCACAAGGGTCCCTCTATAGGGACTTGATGGTATCTTTTACTTAGGAAAGTTGAAAACGTTTCCCTCTCACATAAAGAACGATTGAAGTATTAAAATGCTCCCTTATGCCACTTACACTTACGCATAATCTTGCATTTTTCTTTTTCAAAACACTTAGGCATTCAATTTCCTTAAAATATTATAGTTGACTCCCCGTACAAGACTAAAATTGTCCCTATTACACTCGTTTCATGCCCTTCCGCACATGCTCAGGAAGAAATTATCCCACTCTCACACGTGCTTAAGATTCTTCTTCACTCTCGCACTTGGAATCCCTCCCTTGCGTGCTAAAGCATAGTTTCCCGCACTTTACTTTCTCGCATTAGTTTTTCATTTACCTTAAGATGGATTGTAGCCCTTGACTATTCAAGAAAGGAAGGCTCGAAAGTTAGTGCAGGGGCACAATCTGGACGGGTTTAATACTTGGTCGATGGAAAAGATGTTTTTATAGGTCTTGAAGGCTAAAACACTCATGAGGACTTTCAGCAGCAGTTGACAGAAGTAGCAGAACCAAAAAATGCCCCAGGCAGGGGGCGGCTAAACCCGACTAGCCACCCCTCACCAGACGGCTTGAATGCAATAGCCGCCCCTGCCCCCCTTCTTTTTCAGATAAAATGCCCCAGGCAAGGAGCGGCTAAACAAAACTAGCCGCCCCCTGCCTGCTGCCCAAGAACCTGCTGTCAGTCCCATTTTAATCAAGTCTTCAAGTCTCCAATACCTATTAAGAGAATTTCTTTCCAAAATTTGCATGCCCACATTTCATACGCATATATATTCATAAAACCAATATAAGTATACTTCAAAAATAACCATATTTTAAAAACATACGTTCATCCATGAATCAAACCTATAAAACCAAAAATTCATTCATATGCATACGCATCCCCAAAATATTTCAAAAGCACTAAACATCCAAACCATACATAAAAACCATAAAAGTTGACCCACCAAGACCAACAAAACATAAATTGTTTTCTAAAAACCTAAGAGATTGTGTAAAAGAGAGTCTTTATAAGGAGTAAGGAAGAGGTAGGTCCACCAAAAGCTCCAAACTCCAAAGTCTTGAGCTATGCATCACCAAAATATCACCTAAATCAAAAGAAAATAAGAAAAGCATGAATTCCTTGCATATATACTATTCTTCTATCCAAAATTGAGACACAAGGGAATATACCTCTGAGTATTATCGTCATCTGCGGGAGGCTGAGTAGGAGGAACATCCTGACTTGGCTGAGAGGGGAGCGGTGGCTGATGAGAAGACTGGACCTCTGGAGCATCAGGAGCGGCAGGAGTCTCTCGAACCGAAGATGCGGCTCTCGCATATATCCCTCGACTCCGAGACGCCGAAGGATGAGAAGCACGGCTGAAAGTGGCCTCGGTAGCTAAGGAAGCCGAAAGAGAATGCTCGGGCTCGAGAGGAAGAAGATCAAGGTCCGCCTCGGTCATGGCACCTCCACCAATCAATTTCCCCCTCATGGTGGCTTCCCAGAGGAGGACCTGCTTAATATCCCTGTCCCTTTGCTCCAACCTCTGGCAAAGACGCGCCTCCACCCCTCTCCAACGGTCCTCGATCGCCCTCAACCTCTCCTCGAGCTCCCGTGACCTCGCCTCCGCGGCCGTGAGCCTATCCTCGCTCGATCGGAGCGCATCCCGGTCCCTATCCCCAGCAGCCTGAAGGGAGCGAATCAAATCCCCATCAAACCCCCGGGAACACCCCTCGACGCTTCCAACTCCGACACCCTCATCTGGAGGGAGTCCCTCTCGCGGCCCAAGGTGATGAACTCCTCTTCTCTCAATACCATTATGGACCTCAGCCGGTCCATTTCCTCCTCATCACGTGCGGCCCTGCCTCTCGCCTGGCCAAGCTCCATCTTCGTGGCCGCCAACTCACTCCGGACCACATCCAATTCCCTCGACAACTCGAGCTCTCGCTCGGAAATTGTGGATGGAGGGGGAGCAGAAGAAGAAGAGGCACCAACGGCCCTAGCTCTCGACAGAGCATCCACCTGAGCCTCGAGGACCCAAACCTGGTCCTGCAACCGACACCTCTGAGCCCTCAAATGCTCCACTTGCCCACCACGCGCTCATAGGTGCTCGTTGGCCGTCTGAAGGTTCTTCTCTAGCTCATTCAACTCAATCTACAAAGCGACATCACTCAAACAAATACTTAAGGAGAAGAAAGAAAAGAAAAGAAAAGGAGAAAGACTTACGTAGGCGTCCGAGATCTCCTCCTCCATAGTCCCAAGGATGTTGGCATACTCCTGGTGATACCAGGCCAAGTACTCCTCGCTACTGGTCACCTCGGGACAGCGCTCCACCAAGGCACCCCGGCTCATCCATTCCGCCACATACGCCGCGTAGTTCCTCGGGAGATTCGTGTCCCGAAGAATTCCGGTCACAGGAATCGAAGGACGCCGCGGCAGAGGATCGGGCACCCACTGGTGGTACCCAAGCTGACGGACGACCCGGCTGATCGCATGAAACACGACCTCATTGAAGTAGATCAGCCAGACGTCCCGCGACAACTCCTCAGGGACCTCCTCCTCCGTGTAGGGCCTCCAAATCATCTACAAAGCATCAAAAGAAACAGGATGAACGTTTAGTCAAAAGAAAATCAAATACAAGCCAAGGAAACTCGAAGAAAATATATACCTCTTCCTCTATCAAGACACGGAAGGCCTCCCGGAAATGAGCGAGGCGGTGCAAGCGCAAAGATCCCCGGGACGCCCATCTCATAGCCCAAGGGAGAGCACGATTAAATGGTGCCGGAGTCGGGCGATCGATTGCAAAATGCTCATACCCAATGACTTGCAAAGCAAGGGAGAAATCATCAAAATCAAGTGGGTTATAGGGAAGAAAACGTTGCTGTGGACTATCTTGCAAGCCTCCAATCACAATTGGGAGTGACCAGGATTCCCTCTGCTCATGTGCACCATGAATTTCAAGGATCAATAGAGAAGATCGCAGTGGAATCCCCTTTGCTCGTGAGAAGTTCAAGTAGAATTTTGAAGGGACTGCTTCCATGACCTGTACTTTTTTTGTATGAATTCTCCTTAGATAGTCAGTGGATTCAAAATGTAACACAATTGTAAATGTTGGACAAGGTGGAGTGGATGCACAAGATTAGTTTACTAGTTTTGTTCCCTCACAACACTCTGTCCAATCTTTCCACTGTATAGGATAGTCATAATCTTTGTACATCCGAAATTTTGAGGAATATATATTTTGGACTTACTTACCAAAAAAATAATTATTTAATTTTTTAAGATTGTGATTAATCATTCAAGATAATTGACTAGTATTTGGTTATCCGTTTCATTATTCCAGTTACTGAAATATTAAAACTTTGTTGCATCCCCCCCTCCCCCAAACTTTGTTTTATTTTTATACTAATTATTGAAATAGAAATGTCTATAATCTTTTTACAAAAAAAGAGTTTTGGGAGGTTAAAGGACAAGTGTGTGTGTGTAATGGGATAGATGGAGGGAAATATCTGCTTAAAGAATAAGGTAAGACATCTTGTCGTCTTTGAAGACCAAAGCGAACAAGGTAATGAATGTATCTTGTAATTTCTGATGACTAAAGAGAAGATTCAAGAAGCAAACAACAACAAACCAACGAAAAATAAATAGAAAAAATATAAAAAACTGCTAGTTCCAATTGCATAAGTTGACGAGTCTCCAACTCTATTAATTCAAAACAAACTTTGATCAGTACAAGATAGAGTAAAATTAGGCATATCTGGAAATGATAAATTCATGACCATAACTTTAATGTACTTGGAGAAACTTAAAAGAGAAAAAGGTATTCAAATTTCATAGGAGACCAGAAGAACACAAATTATTATTTGGCAACCCGAAACAAGCTCATCTGTAAATGGCAAAACATAGACCAGATAAGAGGACCATGATGATCAATCATCTTGTTCGAACAAACTTGTCAAGTCACAAAATTCATATAGAGAATGCATGGTTTGATACATGGAAATGTTACATCTAGCCCCATTTTCAGCCTTAATTCCAGTCTACATGTGTTTCAAATTTTTTTAAAGTAGTATACCTCATCTAATGAGATATATGCTTTTATAAAAAATGAAGCATACACTTCAATGAATTGCATAGATGCATTTATAAAAAAATGTAAAAAAATTCGTTTGAAGCATATGCTTTGTTAACGTGAGCATATGCGTCGATAGAAATCTATCGACGCATATAGGGCTGGAATTGAAACTGGAAATGGATCGGGGTGTAACAACGCCCTTGATACATTCATAAATGACATAATATAAATACAATAAAAATACAAAAATAATTAAACTGTTTTCTAAATGTAACCTGGTTAATAGGATGAGAAATATTTTTTAAAAAACTTCTATATACGGTACAAAGGCGATAATAGTATAACTAGTTTTTTAAATTACAAAAACCGTGGTAAACAATTCAAAGTAAACAAAAGTTTGTTAGGTGGATAAGTACTAGAGATATTCCATCACCTAACTTGTTAAACATTTGAAAAAGTTCAGGGTAGTATGTGATTATGGGTTGAATAAGCTTTTTAGAATTTTGTTTGATGGCATTTTAATATTTTACACTATTCATATGAAATTACATGGGAAATTGATATATCCTGTCCTCTTTTTTTTCTTTTTTATCCAATATTGTTGTTGAACAAGGATAAAAGCTAAGGTTTTTTTATTTATTTTTAAGTCCCCACAAACCATCATATTTAGTGATCGATCGCTCACTTCTTTATATTTGAGTTTTAGTCCACAGATTTAAAGAATAATTCCTTTTTAGTCCCTATCAGGAACTAACAATAAAATTAAATAATTTATGGATAGGTCCTTCTCAGGTACTCAAAAGGAATTATCTTTTAAACCTGGGGACTAAAATCTAAATACGAAGAAGTGAGGGATTGATCACTAAATATGATAATTTGTGGGGACTTAAAAATAAAAAACCCTAAATGCTATTTTAGCACATGAATGGTACTCCTATTGAAATAGTATTATGTGGTCCACATAAAAGGGATCTCATATAAAAGAATAGGAAAAAATCCAAATAACCCCCTGTGAACTGTCCAAAATTCATATAACTCTCTGATTTTTCTTAGAAAACATTCATAAAAATTCAAATAACCCATTGTGTTAAATTTTCATTGATCGATGAAGAATATTATGTGAATAATATGTTTGATTAACTCTGACTGAAAACACAATATACCAAAAAACTCATATAATATGTTAAAACTATGGAATATATACCATCTGTAAATGTTGATTTCACCCCTCTAAATAGATTATAAAACCCTATCCGGAGGGGTAACATAATCATTTACATATGATTTTTCACATTTTTAACACATTGTAGGGGGTTTTGGTATACTGTGTTTTTAGCTAGGGTTAACCAAACATAATATTCATATAATATTTCTCATTTGTTAATGAAAATTTTACTCAAGAGACTATTTGGATTTATGTAGGTATTTTTAGAGGGTTATATGGACTTAGAAAAAGTTAAAGGGTTATATTGATTTCAGACAGTTTATTGGGGGCTATATGGATTTTTTCCCAACAGATTAATGTTTTGAATTTTTTCAAATATTAAAATTATCACTTACGCATATCCTCATCAAATTTTGTTAAAAAAATTAGATTTCTAACCACTTATGATATGGAGTAAATCCCAATCAGCTCCTCTAGATGGAGGGTGAAGATCTAACTCGATATAAGAATTGAGTCATCTCTCCACCTAGAGTTCAAATCCCATACGTCAGATTGTGATTAAGGTGTGGGGAGAAAACCCACTTCCATCTTTTGAAGGTTCAGGAATATCATCAATTCTCAAGCTATTCAAATAATATTATTATGATTGTGAAGATCAAGCTAGTTTAAATATAGGGTATCATGAAATATTTTTAATGTTAATATCTCTTGCTACCCAAGAGCAGCTACAACAACTACAAAGGAAAACATACCATATAACTTTACTTATAAAAACTCTTAATACATAATCCAATACATCAAATGATATTTGAAAATTTTGAAATGCTTGCACAATCATGATTTTCTCTACTACATCACTACACATCTAATTCTTGCGATTAGAGGAAATCAAACTCCATTAACCTTAATTCGGCCACAAATTTCAAAATTCCTTTCACATATGGAACAATTAATCTTGGCAGTTTATAAAGGCATTGTTTTGATATCTCTGATGCGAATGGTGGAGAGAGTGAAGCCAAGTAAGGATTTTGGTTTTAAAAGTCACATGTAAAATGTTTGGCAGATAAACGTATATATCAGAAAGTAATAGATTTGGTTCACTGCCATGTCAAAAAAAGGAGGAAAAGCAAGAACCAGAAAGGCATGTGCTTTGCATGTGGACAAGAAAATGACATAGCCATGCATGTTCTAGTGAGCTTGGTAGCCAAACTCAATTAAGGCCGCCTAGGGTTAGGCAATGCTATAGCTGATGGATATTTTAACATAAAATAATGTAATCTTTGACTTCTAGAAATAATGAAAAGAATAGAATAATAAATCCACATAATAGAACACAAATTTTATGTGGTCCGGCAACTTGAAAAATTGATTTAAGTAATCAAAATACAAAATATTTCAAAACACTTCATTCTCTCAAAGCACCATGAGAATCTCTTCCAACCTGGACTAAAAGAAATAAATTAAGGTATACAAGATCATATCAAAATATAATATATAATACCCTTACTATGATCATTGTTCGACCCTCTCTAGGTTGCTAGAATGCAAGACATGGAACACTAAAGAATGTAAAACACAAATCTTGTTTGTGACCCAATCCTGTAAAAAAATATAAGTGATGGCATGGTTAAACTGAAGCTAATGTTGAACATTATCTTCATTTACAGCCTAAAATTATGCTCAATGTTTGAAGCAATCTGACCAGACAAAAACAAACCTTTGGATTCAAAAATGTACAAACTAAAAGCTAATCGAATTACACAATGAGGACTCATAATGATATATGTGTAAAAATATTGAAAGGTCAGGTAGAGTACAAAGGCTGAGTTGACATAGTAAGTTCTAAGTTTATGTAGTCTTCCTGAAGAGGAGCATAGTCATGAGTTTTTGAGTCACCAATCTTCTTGTTGTTCTCATCATCAAATTCAATGCTTGACACCGATTCGCTTCTGCCTTCGCATCCCCTCAATGGAGAAGGATCAAATGATAGCGTTAGCTCGCAAAATCTACATGAGGCATCATTGTAAATCTTTGATTCGTCCCTCTGCAGAGAATTGGAGCGTCTTGTTTGGTTTGAAATTAAGAAAGCACGCATGCATGACATAATAAAGACATGATAGATAGATTCATTATCTTGGTGGGTATTTGTGGGAGGCCATGAAAAGTAGTACCTCAATTTTGTTTAGGTCTAGGGTTTCTCCAAATGGTTCATAGGCTTCATTTTCGCTTTGAAAGACATTGTAGTTGCTGAATTCCACATATGGCCTGTAAATTTAATTTTTCACACCATTGTTAGAAACAAAAACAACAACAAAACATCATTATCTTTGATACTATATGTACACAAACATTCCTTTCGAGTACAATTGAACGAACATGTTTGGATATGCATAATAATTTTCGATGATGGTGAATTCCAACATTAGCTGTAAAATTGTGAATGCATATAATCATCCACAAATTCATATATACCACATAATATTCTGTCGTCAACACAAAATGTCTGAAGGAAAATTATAATTTCTTCAAGGAAGCCATGTAGATTGAATTGCTTATAAAATGGTAGTAATAAAATAATATGGTCATTGACAAATAATGTGTATACCTACTTTTGATTCAAACTGCAGCTGTTGGATGCCGAAACTGGTGGTGATTCTTCACTTAAATTATGAAGGAAATCGAGTTCATCAGTTTCTCCATAATGCACCCTTTGGTCCTTGTGTGATCCTTTAGTGGGCATAAAGGCAATATGCTTTAATTGGTTCTTCATGGTCCTGTACATCTGCAGTTGAAAAGAAAGGTTTCATGAAAAAAGAGGTTGAGTCATATTAAGGTTTTGCAATAACCAAAATATTGTTGCTAAATATTCTTAAGGCCAATACTTTTGTTGAAACTAAAGAGAATTTCAACATTTTTTTATTTATTATGGAACATTTTGTTTAAAGCAAACATGGGAGTTGAAGAATACAAACCTAGACATAATGTTTGTTTTAGTTCTAACCTTTGGTAAGTGGTGCACCAAGGATCCTAGTAGGACTGGATCTCATCAAGTCTGGTTAGTGTTTAATATATATAATCGTCATTTGTAACCATCTTTTTTTACAAGGCAATTTTCTAGCAATGATTGATGAGAACTATCTCTAAAAATATGTTCAGAATCTTAAGAAAAGTTGTCCTTACCTATCGGAACAAGTCATCTCAAGAAGTATAATCTGATGATCAGTTTTTAAATGTCATAATCATGTGATCTGAAAAATTAATGTTTTCAAAATTGGTTCATGATTAAATCATAAAAAAGGTTCTCAAGTTGCTACTATACATTAAGATTAAAGAGGTACATCAGATTGCAACAAAAAGATTTACATCATACAATGAACACTTTTGTTTCACAAAACTTACGAATTATTATAAACACAAGGACTGAAATCATCAATTTTAATTTCTAGTAAAAAATTGTATTTGGATTTCAAATTATTTTGTAATTTATATGTGAAGATTTATATTTACCTGAAGATGGCTCTTGACATGGGAGATGCTCAAATCCCTGACTCCCATCACTTTTAAAATCCTCTTCGGCGTTGCTTCTGCAAAGAATAACAAGCAATCAATCAAAACAATATGAGACAATACAAAGAGATCTTTGACATGCAAAAACTCAATTTGATATCTTTTAATCAGATGCCATATTCTCTTTTGAGAATCATAGAGATGATGATGATGATGATCATCTTAATCTAAGCTGATTATTTGTGTTGAAATTTTATGTTCTTTGCCTAGCTAGGTTGTGTCTAATTCATCTTCTTTTCCTTCTGTTTCCAAGTTGAAAATCTATACTCACTTCCATTAATTACATAATTTTAGTCTTAAAAATTCTACTCTTTATCCTCTACACATCAAAAGAACATAAAACAAAATTATATATAAAAGTTCAGCTATGCATGCATGAGTCCTAGAGAGAGAACTTCAAATATGGATTAACTACAAGCTTTAGATCATCGCATACTTACTGTTCTCCCCGCCGAGACCCTCGACAGCTTCAACAAATTTCTTGTGGAGTTCCGACGTCCACCGGAGGCGTGGCATCTCAGATCGACTGTATCGCCTGGTTACGGACCTCCCTTGTCCTCTCATTTTGATCTTTGTGTTATGGAAATGGAAACATAGGTATGCTAAGTGGTATATATATCTGTTGACAGATTTGTTAGGCAGATCTTACCATCACGGAACAAATGAAACATGGCTTTGTATATCTTCCATTTCAACTTTATTGAAAAACTGGCATTTTCAAGTCCAGTCAAAAAAATCATACCCTCTCAATAATGTCAAAAGGTTAGGGGAACACAAATATGATGTATTCGTTGCTCCCAAAAGCGTCATCTAAGTTGGGTTGGCTGTTAAGAAGTGTTTGATTATCAAGTGTCACATTTTAATTAACTATTAATTAATGAATGGACAATTTGGGTGTTTGGTATGGCACATATATACTAGAGTGAGTGAGAGAAGCAATCCCATGTTTCCACTCTTTAACCTAATCTTGAATGTCAGGTTGTAGTCCAGCCTAAATTGTCTTTTGCACTTAAAAGCAACTCACCAGCACGTTTTTTAGGAGAATGAGATCAAGTCAAGACCAGATCCTATCAGATATGATTAGTCTTCAATTAATATGAGAATAACTTATAGCAAAATTTTTCACAATCTCAAATTGTCATGAGTCAGTCTTCCATTAAATATTAATTTTTAAGCGATGGGTGTGACTAAAAAATCATTGGCCTAAAAAGAATCAGAACCTCAATCACTTTAAATGATTCCCACATGGGTTTTAACTAAGTTAAATGAATTCCAAGGACCATATATAATTAAGAGAATGATGTCTCAATTAATAGGAATGGGTTTTCTAAACTATATTTAATATGTGGGCTTGACTTCATCAATTCCAACTTAAATGTTGCTTTTCATATCCACTGTTCGGCTTACAAAGGATGTGAAGACAAAATGTGCCCTTCATATCAAGATGATAGAATTTTGAAGGAAAAAGAAAGGTGTCTTAATCATGAATTCCTTTTCAAATAACATTTCATGTTCATATGACGGTGCCGTCCATTTGAACAGTCATTTGTTTTGCCGTGATCCACACTAACACACAGAAGAAGAGGCCCACACCTTTTAACAGTTGAAAATGGTTACTATAGAAAGAAGAGTGTTGTTACACAATTCTTTTTCCTAACTCATTTTCAGTTTTATATATCTTGTAGTCACGTACACTCACTATATACTGTAAATTAGAGTATATATATTTCATCTTTTATAAAATATGCATCTCGTTATCTCTAAAAATCTCAAAACGGACAGGGGCTGAATTTGAGGTTGGAGAAAAAACTTTGTGGTATGTTATTCCAAATTAAGAATGTTCACATGAGAGATCCAATTATGAAACAAAAGTTGGTGCCAATAACAACAAGGAAGAGGAATAATTGAATTGGTTTTCAAACAATGCTCATCTTCATAAGTTGCAAAAGTACAAATACAAATTGGAAAGAATTAATATGAAGACAAGGGGATGACTTTTTGTGTGTGGGCGCTAGTGAATATAGATAAAATAGCTTTCAAAGATTCCCACAATATTTAGTCATGTAAAACACGTGACTCATGCAGCTGATCGACATCAAAGGATTTCAAGATCCATACATGTGTGTCACATACAAAAGCTAACCCTAATGGGACCATATATTATGACAACTAATTAATATAGGCGAGGGTTGGCACTGATGGTTAGGTTATTCATGTTCTGTATATATGGTGAGGAATGATCAGTTGTGAGGGTGTTGGAACAAAATTTATATATCTCTCCCCAGTGTCACATAAATATATAAATAAATATATTGTTGTACTAAGGTGGTGTTTCAATTGGAACTGACTTTGGGATCTATCATGCACCATTTAAAAAAAAAATTTAAATAGTTTGGACTTCATAAGCCAAATTTGTTTTTATTCCAAGTTTAATCTTAATTTTCAATTTTATTTGGTGATTATGACTTCTCAAACCATCGTGTTGGAGACTTTGGCATTAGGTGTCTCTTTAGAAAAATTCCTCCAATTTGCTTATAAAAGATAAGATCTGGCACTTCCATTATTATTATCATCGTTGTTGTTGTTATTATTATTATTATTATTATAGACAATATGTATATATGGTGTGCTCACAGGGATAGATCTTCAAATCAAGGAACATATCACATGCGTGTAAAACTGCACCTTTTAATCCTACCCATTGTTGTAGTCAACTTGAATTTGTAGGCTTCATATTTCCTTGTCAATATAGACAATATGTATATATGGTGTGCTCACAGGGATAGATCTCTTCAAACAACTCTGCTTGGATGCATGCATATTTATCTTCCTGATGTAACAGTACTGGCATCTTGTGAACTCTAAAAAAGTTGATCTTAGTTGGATCCCTCCATCACTTTCACATTGATTACGAAAAATTCCATGTACCAATTCAATATCTCTGAGAAGATAATTTCATATATATTTCATATTATATATAATAATTGAAAAAAAAAATCTCTGTGGCTCCTGTTTCATGTTTTCGGGTGGATAAAAGTATAAAACATATAATGGAACAAAGTTCTTCTGTTAATCTTCTAGGATTTGTTAGAAGATTAAAGCATGTATTGATTAACAAATACAATTTGTTAGTTTTTTTTATGACTACATAATTTCTCACATCAACCAAAATCACGAGTACTAGCTAGAATTAGTGCTATCCAAGACTTATAGAACTTTTTTTTTTACTGAAAGGTAAATATTTACTATTCGATTTCATTATTGAATTCAAATTACAAATTCTAAATGTAGGAGAGAATAGAGGAATATTTAGATGAAATTTTTCTCCTTTTCAGCTTTCAAAGTTCTCATTTGAATATTTGCTACTACCAGCAGGAGCGATCTCCCTTTAATTTACCACTCTGTCATAGCAGCGCTGGTCATAATAATTGAATTTTTTGAATAGGCCTATGGGAATTTTAAAACAGGGCCTCATACATTGTTTAATAAAAAAACATAAAACTGTTTTAATCTTGCACACTACCACTATTATTAAATAGATGCACAATATTATATAATTATTTAAATTAAAACATATACAATATCATATACGGCTAATAAAACAAAAAAAAAATTAAATTTAAAAAATTGAAATGTCTATTAGATTATGGTTGGAGAGTTTTAGGAAAAAGAGAAATTTTAGGCTTGATATAGGAAATGTCATGGATTAATTAAAGTAATACATCTTACTGTACATTTTATTAGGTCCACTAAATAGATAGTTGTTAAGAGTCTTTATTGGGTGAGAGCTCTAGACAATTGTCTTGATGGTCTTGCCCGAGAGCCAGTTCTGTGTCATAGGCTGATGTTTAGAAATATCGTTCATTAGAAAGTGCTTTAATACAATATAATTTTTTAGCTCTAAATTCATCATATTTCAACTAACGAAAAATAAGAAACCTAAAAATTAAACTAATTAATAACAAGATTGAATGTGGTATTTGTCAAATAGTTAAATAAGCTGAGCAGATGACAAAGTCTCCTCGTGTATTCTTTTTAGTCTTTATACTATTTTTTGTCATTAAAATAATGTTATCCATAAAAATAAAGAAAAGTCAGAACAGCCTTTATTTGTCAGAAAAAATAAAAAAAAATGGGAAAAAAGGGATATATTTGGGACCATCTGAAATTATTTCATCGTACGGACATAGTTTTGACCATTGACTTTGTTCCATCTCGTGACACATACTAGAAAAATTCATAAGATGCATAAAAAAAAAAATCTGAAAATAAGATAAAATATAAAAATAACCAAAAATAAATATGTTTACAAGTAAATGGAATTCATATGAATAGGAAAAATTGTGCTAATGATAGCACCATATATCACATTTTTCAATTAGTGTGAAAAATCTATCATTATGCTTGAAAATTATACATCAAATTTATCAATTATAGCAAATGATATATATTTTGAGCACGTATGGTAGTTGAAAAAGTGCAATAAAAAAAAATTATAATTGATTTTTGGGGAAAGAGAGATTTTTGTTCTACTCGTACAAAAATTATTATATCAAGATATATTGCAGATTTATATCAATATGCGTTAGGATGGATATCATGTGTCCATCAACATTATTAATAAGATTTCTATAAATTATTTTTATTAAAAAAATATTTTTAATTTTTTATATATATGTATCATCCATCAGAACACAGATTGATGGAAATCCCATCATTATGTACTTGTATGAAATTTTTTCAAAGATGAATATGTGATGAGTAAGAGAATCAACTAAAAAAAACCTTGACCTCAATAGAATACCTCTGAAGGGTTCTCAAGGGTCAGGTAATATTGATTATAACATGTGACTTAAGAAAAAGGATTTAGTCTTCATATTATTAATCCAAAAAGTGGGTTTTTCATAGAATTTTCTTTTGTTTGGGAAAAGAATCAAAAGATTCTATTGTCATTTCAACGCAGTTGCATCAAAAACTATTATAGTTACATCAAAAAAGTAATTACAGCAAAAAAAAAAAAAAAAGAAGCTTTGACCATTCACATTCTGGACTGATTCATAGTTAAAGGAGGGAAGACAATCCAAATGGGAATGCATCCCCTGTAGCTACTAGCAGTTCAGCCTGGGATTAACCCTTGGGCATCAGAACCTTTGTTAGCTCTTACTCTCTCTAATATAAATTGTTCTTTGGGTCTTTCAGAATATCCGATAAAATTAGAACGATACAAAGAAGATTAGAATGACTCCTGCGGAAGGATGACACAAATAAAAAAATGATCCAAATTTTTTTTTCATAAAAAAAATATAAATTGTTCATCTGGCATCAAATGATCAGCCATCTAATTTCCTTTGCTAAAAAACATGTGAAGGTTTCCAAGAAACTAAAGAGTTCAAAATGAACATCATTTCGGACTGTTCTCTGAAAGAGCTTTCTATGCAGTGGCGGATCTAAGAATGGACAAGTGGGGGGGATGGCATCCACTGAAATTTTAAAAAGATAGAGCGGTGTTTTCATATTTTGGAATAGAACAAAAATAAAATAAAAATAAAAATATTAGGAAGTGTTTCTTTTTTTTAATAGACAAGTTTGCCCATATATAACTTGATGGGCATGTCTATCTCCACCAAGCATTTTTCTTATCCCACCAATAAAAAAAAAACCGGTGTTTTGCTGTTCCTAGCAATCCAGTTCGATCGAAATCAGTCGTCATTTTAGGTTTTGGGCGACCGGACTTTGTCGCCATTTCAAGTTATAGACCGTAATTGGTCGTTATTTTAGGTTTTAGGCGACTGTAATTGGTCGAACAGAGTTCAGAACTATATCTACTTATTCTTTGTAAACAAATAAATTTTTGTGTTTATCCATCATATTCTACATTTATTCTTTTATCCAAACAACAACTAAGGGACTGAAAAAAATGTAAGTATGTATACTTTCAATTAATTCAATTTTTTATAGAAAAATATCTTATTAGACAAATATATATCATTTTTAATCTTCATTTGAATTCGTAGTTAAGATGATTATTTGTTTGAAAACAAAAAAACTACTAGTTGATCCAAACACATTTTATATTTGACTTTTAAAATTTGTCTATAACTTATGTAAAAAAATTGTTCTTATATTCTACATTTAAGAATAATGATTTATTCTTCCTATTTTACAACTCAGATTTCGAGTGATATGAATGATTCAAGGAGGATACACGTCGTGGGATTATGTTTTCAAGAAAAAAATTATAAACTTTATTACAAATCCTGTTCGACCAGGTTCGGTCGCCCAAAACTTGAAATGACAACCAAATCCAATCGCTCAAAATCTGAAATGACGATCAAATCCGGTCGCCCAAAACCTGAAATGGCGACCAAATTTGATCGAACTGACTGGATCGATAGGGATAACAAAACATTGATTTTTTTTTAACTGATTGGTGGGGTAAGAAAAATGGTGGGTGGGACTAGACCTAACTTGATAGATAAGTTACAATGGTCATAAATGAAAAATAGAAAACATAAAAGGACTCAAGGAATTAAGAAGGGGGGGGGTACACAAGATATGTACAAGCCCCAACAAGCAGCAAAGAAAAGAAAAGAGAAGCAAAAGCAACATAACACATAGGTGGTTCCTCATTCACGCCATGATAGAAGAAATAGGGCCATAGGGGAAAGAATGTGCTTTAAAATAGAGTTGGAAAAAAAAAAGATTAATGCACTCAACATTTCAATATTTTATCGTTTAAGGTTTGTTTTTTCTATGCCCAATGTTCTTTTTATTGTGTACTTTAAAAAAGGGGTTAAAGACGTCTGCATCCCTGCAAACATAGGTAATCTCATACAAGTCCTTGTAAAAATTGGGACAGACACATGAGTCTCTTAAAACTCACAAAAACCTAATTATCATTCTTGGGTTAAAATTTCATTCAAATTTGATAGAAAATTTTATCACCATGTAATTATGTAGACATTATAATTTTCATAAATAATCATAAAAATAAATTAATCCATGCAAAGATCAAATTATTCTTGTAACACTTTTTATGTTTCTTTCATTTCCATTGAGGTAATGATTGAAAATTGTTAAAAATTTGAGGATAATTTAATCATTTCATGGTTATAGGTTAAAGTTAAATAGGATAGGTTGGGTTATGATAAATTTTTGTTGAAACTAGGGATGTAAATAGATTTTTTTGAGTTTTCAAGGATTTGTATGTCTACCCCAACTTTGATAAATAACTCCTATAGGATTACCCATGTTTACAAGGACTTGAATGTAGTTAACCCTTAAAAATAATTATTTTTTTGTTTTTGAAATTTATCTTTTTATTTCTCTAGTAGATCAACATTGGGATATGTATATGAAAATAATGAGATCATCATTATGAATATTCAAAATATGAATGCAGGGGAATGGTTTGTTGATGTTGCAGGCTTTTTGTAAAATATCAAAGTAGTTATGAAATTTTTTTGTAATATTGCAATCTTGAATATTAAGTCTGCCACTATTTCCATGGAATGCAACTCTTTCCTTGACCCCGCGCAATGGCGATGGAATCACTCTCCATTTTTCTTATAAATTAGGTTGTGGTAACATGTGACGTTTGACCCGTTGAGGTGGTAGCCGGATAGCCAAGAGTCCCAAGAGG